>CM076675.1:31888153-32130653 GCA_038501925.1 Xenopus petersii | reverse complement strand
GGGGTATATTGGGAGCCCATATTTTAAAGGGGAACTATCAAGAAAATTAAAATTTAATATAAGGTTCAGCATACTGGATTAAGAAACTTTCTCAATACAATCAATTAAATCAGTACTGTTTCTGAAATAATCAAGTTTATGTTCACTATTCCTCTCTCAGCATCTGTTTCTTTTCATTCTGACTTCATGCAGCAGTTGGGTGTCAGATATTCATTGACACTTAGATCCAATATATCTTATAGGGCGTCTCCTATTGCCTAGAATATGTATTAGAGCTCACTCTATTAAAATCACCAGACATCATGTCTCTCTACATGCAGAATTTGTGCAAAAGGCAGTTATTTTGTTAGATTTTGTTAGTTCTGGAATCAGTTATTTGAGTGAGCTCTAATTCATCTGCTAGGAAAGAAGCCCACCCCCCTATAACATTGAACTGTCAATATCTGACACCCAACTGCTACATAAAGACAAAATGAACAGAAACAGATGCTGAAAGAGGAATAGTGTGAAGATAAACGTGATTATTTCAGAAACAATGCAGAATATAGAATTGATTGTATTTAGAAAGTTTCTTATTTCAGTATGATGAAGCTTATCTTAAATTTTGATTTTCACGATAGTTCACTTTAAAAAAAAAAAAAAAAAAGATTCTACATCTTTTTTTTCTATTTTAAACATTCCCCATAACCCCTATGTATTTATAGCTGCCGTATGGCATATAAATATAGAATATGTAGAATAAGTACAAAGTAGTTCATTTTAGAGGCATACTGTGAGCCTGGAAAGAAACAATGCAGTCTGCAGTGAAACCAGTCAGCATTTAAGTTTAACGTTTGTCCAGTTTAAAGAGTTAAAGTGGCAAATCGAGGCTGACATACATAACATTCACAGCGATAACCTATTTATTGGTACAAAACTGAAGTTCATTACTAATTATTACAAAAGAATTTTCAATACAATCTGTCCAGTTCTTATAATTCATATGGTAAATGAAAGAAAAAAACATTTTTTTTTTCTAAATGTAAAATATTGTACCTTCAAGCAGAAAAAGTAGAACCAGTACATTGCTCCAGTGAAGCTCCATCTCTGCTGCCTTTTCTTTCAACAATATCCATGTGGTAGCCGAGATCAATTTAAACCTTCGCTAATTAAGAGCCTTAAGCTGATTTTATTAGCCTTTCCTTTAGGGTCACCTGATCCCACGCCTGGCGACAATAACACTGCTCAGAAATCTCTAGCTTATTCTTCTATTCCATACCCTTATCCCATGTCACTCCTCATATACACAATTTGCCTAAATCACGTCACTTTCAATGTAATTATCACAACCTTCGTGGTACAGTTCCAGCTCCATACTCCAGGGCCTAATAATGGCAGAATGTTATGGTTACAATGCAATCCAATTACAGCCAATTTACACCTTACTTAAAAAACAGTCAGTGTGGTGATAAGAGACAATCCTTTCTATAGATCTGTATACAATAAAGTTACATAGTCACAATGGGGCTCATTTATCAACACTGGGCAAATTTGCCCATGGGCAGTTACCCATAGCAACCAATCAGTGATTGCAAGTAGAAAAATGAATGCAACAATCTGATTGGTTGCTATGGGTAACTGCCCATGGGCAAATTTGCCCAGTGTTTGTAAATGACCCCCAATAAACCCCCATATGCACATAAACTCCAGCATACTCAAACGTCTACACAAGTCTTCTGCATGATCTGAGCTATTCAATTTCAATTAAAGCACAGAGTAAGACACTTAGCAAGACACTTATGATTGAGTACTGGAGGGTACGAAACGCGTAGTGGATATATGGAGGGCCAGTATGTACCTTTTTTTTTTTAGTATGTGTATTTAATAAAAACTTTTGACTTTTATATATAGTAGCTTCCAGGGTATTTTTTTTGAGCAATTGTTCATGGGCAAATTTGCCCAGTGTTGATAAATGAGCCCCATTGTGACTATGTAGCTTTATTATATGCAGATCTATAAAAAGGATTGTCTCTATCACCACACTGACAGTTCATCTTGCTGTATTTTAACTAACGTGTATAGGGTAAACTACGGCTTCTCCTGTAATTGGATTGCATACTCAAACATCTACACAAGTCAGTAAATGTGTCTTCTGCATGATCAAAAGCATTTAATTATTCAGCAGCAGACAGAAGGATTAGTAACAGACCACCTGCTTGTGCAGGTAGGACTACATGGACTATTTCCGCTCAATCCTACGCACTGCGCAAAAAAACAGGCGGATGAGACAGAAATAAGGTAGTATAAGCCAAGGTACCTAATTTTACCTCCAACAACTGGGAAAGCTTATTGACTCGAGTATAAGCCGAGGGTGAGAAATGCAGCAGCTTCTGGTAAGTTTCAATCTCGTTTTTGGATGACTATGCTTAGGCGCCGGCGAATATTCTAAGGCGTCGGCGAATATTCTTAGGCGCCGGCGAATATTCTAAGGCGCCGGCGAATATTCTTAGGCACCGGCGACCGTTTTTGCGCTTGACCCAAGTATAAGCCGAGGTAGAGTTTTTCAGCATATTTTGGGGGCTGAAAAACTCTGCTTATAATCGAGTATATACGGTAAGTAATGTCATTGTCGGATGGTGTCACAGCGTTGATCCAACACAAGACAGCGACTGCATCAGACAGTCGTGACGGATCAACGCTGCGACACCATCCGACAATGCATTCACTTACCTTATTTCCGTCGCATACGTTTTGATGCCTGCGTTTTTGCGCAGCTCATCGGATCGCTCCAAAATCGTCCGTGGAGATCCTCCCTTAGACACAGACACTGCACCACCCGGGGTTATTCTAGTGAGCACCATAGAGCGATTGGCTTCCTTCATCTTTCTTCAAATTTCCCGGGGCAGGCGCATGCGCAGTAGAACGAATTAGCCAACTTCTTTGTTAAAGTTCGGATTTCACATTACTGCACATCCGCTTGTAGAAAAAAGAAGCCGGTCGATCCGTGGTGCTTACTGAAAGGAACCCGGACCGGTGCCGTTTTCTGCTGATAGGAGCACTGGCCCGGGGTTTCAAGTAAGTAAATAGCCCCAAGTAAATACAGCATTTCCTCTTTTAAGTACAATTGAATCCCAATAATATTTCTTACTGCACTTAAAGGAAACTGTTGCATTTACCCTTAGGAGGAATTTACCTCATCCAAAAAAAAAACTGCAAACTAAAAGCAGTTGAAATAAACAAAAGGGTTAAGGGCACACAGGCAGATTAGGGGAGATTAGTCGCCCGGTGACTAATCTCCCCAAACTGCCTTCCCGCCGGCTAAAATGTAAATCGCTGGTCGGATGGCACTCTGATTTGTTTTCCAAAGTCACCTAAAGTTTCCTTGTGAGGCAGTTCGGGGAGATTAGTCCCCCCGAAGAAGAGGAGAATTGTTGCTGGGCGACTAATCTCCCCGAATCTGCCTGTGTGCCCTCACCCTAAAGCAATACAAAGGGATTTGTGGTGTTTTTGCTCGTTATTTTTTCTCCAAAACTAATGTTAGCCAAAGTAAAATCTTGGGTGTGTTTATGCCATGAGTAGTATTCGGTTTTCTTTGAGAGCAACTTGTTCTGTTCATATGAACACACAGAAAGACAAAAACCACAACGTAGTATTAACAAAATTCATAGAATTTTATTTGCAAGCAGTGTAAACAAATGCTGATTGATACATAAAAAAAAAAACAAGAAATGTTAGTGTTGTTTATCAAAATATTTTAGCTTTCCAGCTGGGTCAGGAATTATCTAAAACAAAAAAAAAAAAAATGAAAAGTTTAATTACATTCCTGTTGTCTTACACGTTTTATCAGAACTACAACAAATTAACTGTTTTGCATTTTGTAGGATCATCTTAAAATCCCCCTCAACCCTAAAAATCCTATGCAATAGAGAACTGTAAACAATATCTATACAGATACAATCCTATACAAGTGACTGACTGCAGAATGTGTCAACTATATAAAGGGCAAATCAAGACCCTGTAAGGCAAGGTGGGGCTTGTTACAGTGTATAATAAATTCATTGCAGTAGAGTGGAAGTTTATTGGAGGGGTCAGGTAGGAGGAAGTTACAGCACAGTGGGGCTCATTTATCAACACTGGGCAAATGTGCCCAAGTGCAGTTACCCATAGGAACCAATCAGTGATTAGCTTTTTAAAGCCAGCTGCAAGTAGAACAATGAATGGAGCAATTTGATTGGTTGCCATGAATTACTGCCCATGGTCAAATTTGCCCGGTGTTGATAAATGGCCCCCATTGTCTTGCCTGCCATCCGTCAAGAAAGTATATGTCAGTCCAAACCCCCTTAAATACTATTCTACAGACAAGGTTCACAAATACAATTTTAAAAAACTTGCATTGGCTTTCCTTACCAGTTTACTTCCGGTCTTTCAAATCTAAAGTGATGTCACATATGGTTTTCCATTCTGATTGATAGTAAATTGCCATTTAGACTGCATTAGGATTTCTTGGCCCTTTTCACACTCTACTTTTAATATCTGGTCTTCAACAAAACAATTTAAATCTGTACTACGTTGTCAACTGGTCCCCAATGGATCTTTTTCCTTAATGGGATGATTGCTTTCAATATGCAACCAGCAACTTGCTGAAAAAGGCTGATCACTGATTGGTTGTTATGGGTTACTGCCCAGGTTCAAATTTGCCCAGTGTTTATAAATGAGCCCCTCTCAGTTTAAAGGGATACTGTCATGGGAAAACATGTATTTCCAAAACGCATCAGTTAATAGTGCTGCTGCAGCAGAATTCTGCACCGAAATCCATTTCTCTAAAGAGCAAACAGATATTTTTTATATTCAGTTTTGAAATCGGACATGGGGCTAGACATATTCTCAGTTTCCCAGCTGCCCCAGTTATGTGACTTGTGCCTGCACTTGAGGATGGAACTACTTTATGGCAGGCTGTTATTTCTCCTACTTAATGTAACTGAATCACTCTCAGTGGGACTTTTACTATTGAGTGTTGTTCTTAGATCTTCCAGGCAGCTGTTAGGGAGCTGCTATCTCATTACCTTCCCATTGTTCTGTTATTAGGCTGCTGGGAGGAAAAGGGAGGGGGTGATATCACTCCAACTTGCAGTACAGCAGTAAAGAGTGATTGAAGTTTATCAGAGCACAAGTTACATGACTGGGGGGCACTGGGAAATTGACAATATGTCTAGCCCCATGTCAGATTTCAAAATTGAAAATAACAAAATCTGTTTGCTCTTTTGAGAAATGGATTTCAGTGCAGAATTCTGCCGGAGTAGCACTATTAACTGATTCATTTTGAAAAAAACATGTTTTCCCATGACCCCCATTGAGGCGATTCAGCTACTGAGCAAAACCTTCTTGGATTCTGTTTTATAATGTGATGTATTCAAACAAAATGATTTTTGTTTGGGAAGAGTCCTTTATTGGAATCCTTAATTTTTCACGGTGTTCCAGATACAAATAGAATAGATTATATATTCGGAGATATTTCTTATATAAACAAGTATAGTATACTCACAGTTTCACTCCCAGGTTTCCAACCAGCAGGGCAAACTAGTACATAAATGAAAAACAGAATTGAAAGGATAATTTAGTGTATCGTCTTGTAAAAAGCTTACAACACAAAATGACCAACTTCATTTACAGTACAAGTATAAAATCTGTTTCTGGGAACTTTGAATTTGAATTTTTCACAATTTTTTCCAGCAAATTAATTGGCAAAGTGTATTAATAAATAAGACGAAAAAAAAACTGTGCAGATTTGGTCGGAGTTTTTTTTTTCCAGAAAATACGAAGATAAATATGGATTTTGATAAATAACCCCCATAGCCTAATTTTGTTTTACAATCATTTGCAGTTATAAACTTTTTTTACATCTATTTGACTGAAAACACATTATAAACAATGAAAAAGACCACTGGCCAATAAGGTATTTCGTTTTTAGAGACTGCCTTAGAATACTCGCCTTCTAACGAACCTACATAACCAGAGGATGTCCTAAGAAATTTGACGCGGTGTGGGGCACATGGGTAATGGCCCAAGAAAAATAAAAGGTGAATGTACATGTCTGGATAACAATGTTTAATTCATTTGATATTGTGCTTTCTGGCCATTGAGACCCTTCTTCTCTCTTCCTACTTTCTCAATGTTATGTTATGTTTATAACAAATAATTTCTCTTTAAATAACAAAAAAAATATATATACACACCTTCTCCATGTTTGTCTGTATACTGGAATGCCTGAACTAGACGTAGTGTCTCGTCTACAGATCTCCCAACAGGAAGATCGTTCATTGTAATCTGTCGAAGGACTCCTTTGTCATCAATAATGAAAAGTCCTCTGCACGTATTAAAATAATGTTTAGTAATTAATTCACAAAGAAAAAAAAAAAAAACGTTGGAGACAAATGCAAAATAGTGACATTGCTTAGAAGTTTAAGATTCCATATCTTCAGGTCCTTTGAACACATATCTATGTGTGAAATTGTCTTAACAGACACTTGTAGCAATATAACCTTCATTTCCAATGCAATAACAGATTTTGATTCAGATATCATGCAAACCCCAGTAAATTAATTTAAAGGGGTTCTTCACCAGAAATAAAGACTTTTTTTCATTTGCCTTCCATTTTTTATCGTTTTTCCAAAATGTAAGTTTAAAGTTGAATGTTCGTGTCTCAGTCTGGCAGCTCAGAGATCCAGAAGCATCTGAACGGTTACAATTTGCTACATTTAGTGGATACATTTCTCAGAAATATCTGTGGACTTTTAGCAACTATTGTAACAATTCTAACAACTGCCTTTAAAGGGGAACTCCGGCTTCCAAACCAAAATTTGATAAAAAGGTCCACATAACACAGAAACCCCTAATATATCCATCACAGTTACCTGTTTCTTCAAAAAGTATGAATAAATGGCATTTTCTATGCTGACATCCGGGTGTTTAACAGTTCTTCTCTTTCTACGTCATTTGAAATCCTAGCAGGGAAGGAGGGACTAAACACTGACAACTTCTCCACAGCTTACAGACAGCATGCAGGAACTACATAACCCACAATGCATTGCACTGTGATGTTCCTTTCCTTATTGAAATCACATGTACAGGGAATTGTGGGGTTTGGAGGATGCAGGCTGAGGACAGATGGCTGTTGATACAAAGTAACAGTAGTCAGTCAGCTCAGCAAAGTAGTCAGAAAGATCAGCAGAAGAGCAGAGGGCTAGGCTTAGGGAACTGTCAGAAACCATTAAAAATCATGAAAAGTCTGCATAATTTTTAAATGAAATTATGCTTACTTTTCAAAAAGCTTAAAGGGCACCAATCATGACCAAAATCATTTACTAAGTAAATACACTATGTGATAGTTCAAGAAATCCGATTTTTTAAAACAGTTAGAATTGTTTGTATAATGTAAATGATCAGCTCACTATTCCTTCTGCAAGATCTCCCCTATCTCCCCTGCAGTTCTAGCTGAGGCAGCCATCTTGGATTTCACTGGCTCCTCCTACCTATATCTTCCCAGCCAACTGCAGCTCTGAAATCTCGCACATGCTCAGATGAAATTCCTTGTTTGCTTATCAACCTTTCTAAGCTATTTTCAAATCAGCCAAGCCTGTGTGTTAGCTGCTGTTCAGTAGTGCTGCCACCTGCTGGAAGTTAGTGTGTGCCCTTCATTTGCATAATGACATCACCAGCAGGGGATAAGATAGGGAAATATCCTGGTACTTCTAGTGGAGGAGTTTACTAAAACAAGGCATTCTGGGTAGAATACTCAAAGCAGTGTTACAATCGGAGCATGCTCCTGAAATTTGCATATTAGAGTCTCTGTTATAGTCACAGTATGGAGTCCCTCAGTGAAAGAACCCATTTGACAAAGTAAGGGATTTTTTTTTTAAAACCTGCAGTTTTTTCAAAAAAACTATATATGTAGTTTGAATAAAAGTGTTTAGCTTGTACTGGTTAGATTGTTAATATGTGTTTGATTTTGCTTGTGGTGCCCTTTAAGTTATGTTTTTGTGGAGTTCCGCTTTAATAAAACTCAGGGATTCTGCTCAGCAGGGACAAAGATAACAAATGAATCAACTAAATGTATCAATTTAGAAAAGTTAGAGAGTTGGCGACCCCCCCCCCCCCCGAGCTGCTTTAGAAGGTGAAAAACGAAAATGTCTTAATATTAGAAAAACGGCCACAAATAGAAAACAGAAAGTGATTGGAAAACCTATTTATTTCTGGTGAACAATCTGAAACAAATTAAACTGGGAAAAGTGTTTGAAGGTGAACAACCCCTTTAAAGGAACTGGCCCTCTCCAAACAAAAGAAGATAATTGCTGCGCACACAAAATTGCACCATATAAATTGAGAAACCAATTACTAAAGGCTTGTTAACCTCTATGGAGAAAACCGAAACTTGTGTGACCGCAAGATAGATTTTGCCTACAGTATTCAATAATTCAGGAAATAAAGACAGTAGGTCTGCAAAACAAACATTCATGGATTACAAACCTTAATGTATGCCCCTGGTCTTCTAAATAGACTCCATAATCCTTTGAAATCTGATGCGTCAAATCAGAGAGCAGAGGAATTTTCATGGGCCCAAGCCCTCCTTGTTTGCGTGGAGTATTTATCCTATTAAAACAAAGACATTTTTCAACTATACCACACAAAATAATTAGTTGTAAGAAGTGACCAAATATTAAATACTAGCTAATTGATTTATCATAAAGTTGCCAACAGCGAGAACAATAATAACACTGTGATCTTCTTCATCTATTTATTTTATCATTTTTCCTCTAAATGGATAGTCCAGCACTGCAGAATATCTGCCCATATTTACATCTGTAAAGACAATAATTCAAGGATGTTGTTCTCACAGAAAGCTCTCAAAACAGCAACATGCTACTGCCCCATGATGCACTGACACCATTCAACTGATCTGGCTGCTTGTGCAAATAAATGGTACAAACCATGCCAAGTGTGTGAACTGAGAATCCACGGAGCAGGCTACAACTTCAGTGTTTATGGATCTAAATTCTTCTATTCTGTCTCCAAATGCGATGATTTCAGTTGGGCACACAAATGTACTGAAAAAGATAAAGGGTATTTAGCGTTAGTGTTGTACTGTATTGCAACAATGCATATGTAGGAAAGTTGTGCTCACAAAATTCACATAGACAAATATATATTTGTGTGTGTGTGTGTTGATACAGAAATCCCATAACATAAGTCTGCACTCATAGGTCTTAGTGATACAATCACTAAGAGCTAAGACTTAGGAATGGCACCAAAGTTGTTTGCGCTAAAGTTGTTTGCACCACCCCTCCCTCACCCATCAGCACCACCCCTCCCTCACCCATCAGCAGTGTCGGACTGGCCCACCGGGATACCAGGAAAACTCCCAGTGGGCCAAGGTGTCAGTGGGCCCTCCTGCTTCTAACCTTTTGGCCTATTTCATGGTCATTCCCTTTTCTTTATGAGAATAAAGAGGCTTAATAAAGGAAGAACAGAGTATAGTATGTAGAGAAAAGAGACTAGGAGAATAAAGCGGTTGAGTGAGGAGGTATAATAGTTTGGAAAGTGGGCCCCCAACCTAAGGTTTTCTGGTGGGCCTCTGGTATCCCAGTCCGACACTGCATCAGTATGATGGCCACGAAAGACATAAGCACTAAAACGTTAAGTACCACCCTACAAGTTAAAGAAAAAAAACATCCCCTACAAGTTTAAAAAAAACAAAAACAAAAAACAACAAACATTTGGCCAGGGCCCTTACAAGTTAAAAGAAAACTGCACTTACCTTAGCCAGGGAGTTCAGATGCTTGTATCTTCAGTTTCCTTTGCTCTGATTCGCCAGTGAAATGTAAGTCCCGGTAAAGCAGCATGGTGATCGGATAAAGTAGAGGGGTGGTTCAAACTTCGCCCATCCAACCCCCATGCTGCTTTACCGGGACTTACACTTCATGGCTAATAACAGCGCAGGAAGCAAGTTGCAGCCATCTGAGCTCCAGCCCCCCTCCGTTCTGAAGTCTGCAGCTCACTGATGGCAGGGGCCCGGCAATGCAAGTAAGTGCAGCACAGCCGGGCCCCCCTTAACTCCCCAAATCATCTGGGCCCAGTACAACAGTACCCCCGTCCCCCCCCTGATGGCGGCCCTGGCTGTGACCAATGTCCCAATGTCCAAAATAAAAAAAGTTACACTTAGGAATGGCACCAAAGTTGTTTGAGCCAAAGAGAAATATATGGACCCGGGAGTTAAGCTACATTTCTGCAGGTACTGTCTTATTACACACAAAAGGCAAATCAATCAAGACTTGTGTGACAAGCAAGATGCTGCACAATATACTATATAGGGCAAAAAGGTCCAAGCCATTTTTTGGTTAAAATATATTAACACTATTCCTTTAATAGAGGTGTTAAAAGTAAAGTCCCGGGAAAATGCCAGGAATTTCCAATCTGATCTGATAAATCAACTCCAGGTATTCTTTTCTGTTGCCCATAAGCACAAGGATACACAATTGTTTTTTGTAATATGGGGAAATTTTAGTGGCTAAGTCAGCCCTTAGCAGCTGGCAGCAAATGTTGTGTATATATCCCGTCCTCACTGTCAATGATTAACAGCTTTATATATAAACGTGGTTTAAAGCACAGCTGTATTCATTCACACACACTGCCAAGTAGAATGCAGTGAGGGCTTGGTTTTATTTATGTAAAATAATGCGCATGTTTTGTTTTCTGTAACATTTTTAAAAGTGAAAATGTTTTGATTTAGAAAAGTCAAGTTATGATTTGTTATTCAATAAACGGTAGATAATTGGTCATAGGTCGGATTATTTTTGAAAGAAACCATATATATGTACAAGGGGTGTGTGTAGAGTTTGTGCAATGGGTGTGATGTGCTATGTAAATACTTACCTACACTCAGTATCAAAAAAAACAATATTTTAATGCAACATTTACTTCTGAATAAGAAAAGACGCCTTTTTAATGCTTCTCAATGAACACCCACAATATTCTTATAAGTAATTATTCTTCAGTTTTACAACTCCTCATTAAAGCTAGAAAGGACTCAATGAGCAAAACTCTGTAAAGAGCTGCATGATATACTGGTGCAATACAGAGGATTATAGCTTAAAAAAATCAAGACACAAATACTGTAGATATAAAGCGAAATCTCAATTTCACTGTATTTTAAGTGTTCCACCATTTTACACTTTTATTTTTGTGGTCCCACCAATAAATACTGCGTGTTCATGATTTTACCCTGTCCTGCATTTTTGTTCACCTGAAAATCTTAAAATGGGGGTCCTACTGTACATAGAGCTTGAAATACTTGTATATTTTTTGTAGGACAAATACAAAAGGGCTACCTGCTAGACTGATGAGTTACTGTATTTAAGAGAGACTGTGGTGGGGAGGCTACTTAGTAGCAAACTCTAGTAGCCTAGATGGGAAAGTGCTTAAAGGAACAGTAACCAAAAAATTAAAGTGTTTTAATGAGAATATCATGTTGCCCTGCACTGGTAAAACTGATCTGTTTGCTTCAGAAACACTACTATAGTTCATTTAAACAAACTGCTGTGTAGCATTGGTGGAAATTGGAAAAAGTCTATATGGCACAGGTTAAATAGTGGATAACACCATTATGTTCTACAGAGCTTATCTGCTATCTGCTGTGTAACCTGAGCCTTTCTTCTTTGAATGGCTGCCCTCATTGCTGCACAGCAGTTTATTTATATACAGTAGAACCCCCATTTTGCATCTTTCAGGGGACCAGAAAAAAATGGTGTAAATGTAAAATCAGGGACATGTATTATGCATAATATATAGGTGGGACCACAAAACAACAATGTAAAATGAGGGGAAACTTAAAAATCAGGGGATGTAAACTTGAGGTTTTACTGTATATAATAGTAGTGTTTCTGAAGCAAACACAGCAGTTTTACCAGTGCAGAGCAACACTGCTTTATACTTGTATTACTTTAAAACACTTATATTTTTTGATGATACTGTTCCTTTAAGAAATGTTTTGATAGAGAAAGCTTTTGTCAACATGGCATAGGAAAAAAAAAAAAAAAGATTTTATTTTATTTTTTATGTTTTGACCGTAATGTTTTGTGATCACAGAAAGATACAAGAAAAAAAAGATTGCAGCTGTTGGGCCAGCAGGGTTTATGCCATTAGTAGTCAGATGGAAAGCTGATCAGTTCAGCGTTTGTTAGTTCAGATTGAGATTGTTCTGTGTAAAAGAAGTTTTGGCAGACTGGGTTGTGCAGAACGGGGGTGGCCATTCAGGTGTGCGGGGCTCACTGTTGGACTAGCCCACTGGGACAACTGGCCAGCTTCATGCCCGGAATTTTATACACTACAGCAGGAGGGCCCATACTTTACTAATGCGAGGTCTACTTTTAGTGATGTTGTCCCATTATGATCTATATCCATAAAAGCAGTGTTAGCATTCTGTTCCATGGACAATATTACTTAAATATTGATTGATGAGAAGGAGGGTGATTTAGACAAGCTTTTAGTTGACAGTGTATTGAGATCTACGACTACTGATCACCAGCTAAAGGTCTACTGATCCTGATCTACCTTTTGGGCAACCCTGCACTTCAGTCTGACACTGGCGGGCCCCACTACTTCATATGTTAACCCTGATATGTCAAGAAAGACCTGAGAAAAAAAATCAGCAAAATACATACATAAACAGGAGGCGCAGATAAACTTGATACTCACAAATCAAGAGGATAAAAAAAGAACACCAGGTATTTCCCTTTATAATCTGTTAGTTTCAACTCTTTGAACTCTCCGTTGATCACTGCTGTTCCTTCCCAGTATGGAGCAGCCTTGGAAACTACAAAAACAGAACAGTTACATAGAGTCTTTAATTGGGTGTGGGGGGAAACCATCATCAAAAACATTTAGCACAAGTCCCATCACATAAAACTTTATAAGCACAACCATTTAAAAATGCTGTCCCATTTCAGAAATAATTGAGATACTCTCTTCACTATGCAGGCTTTGTCTGTAGCTCCACGTGCAGCTCTGTGCCAAGTCTTTTTCATTATTGGCAGCTCAAATATGTAATTAGTCCACAATCCTTTTGTCTATTATTTGCCAAAAGCATATTGATGCTTCTCCACTTCCTGGGCATATAGATTAGTACAGGAATGGGCTCCTTTATCTGGAAACCTGTTATCCAGAAAGCTCCTAATTACAGGAAGGCCATTTCTCACTCCATTTTAATCAAACAACTATAAATTTTAGACATTATTACCTTTTTCTCTGTAATGATAAAATAGTGCCTTGTACCTAATCCCAACGTAGATAGAATTAATCAGTATTGTTGGCAAAATAATTTTTTTTTAGCAGACTTAAAGGGGTTGTTCACCTTTAAATGAACTTTTAGTATGATGTAGAGAGTGATATTCTGAGACAATTTGCAATTGGTTTTCATTTTTTATTATTTTTGCTTTTTGGGCTATTTAGCTTTTTATTCAGCATCGCTCTACTTTGCAACTTCTGCAATCTAGTTACTAGGGTCCAAATAACCCGAGCAGCCATGCATTGCTTTGAATAAGAGACTGGAATATGAATGAGAGAGGCCGGAGTAAAAAGATTAATAATAAAAAGTAGCAAGAACAATAAATTTGTAGCCTGACAGAGCATTTGTTTTTAGATGAGGTTGGCGACTCCCATTTGAAAGATGGAAAGAGTCCGCAGAAAAAGGTAAATAATTATAAAAATAAATAACAAAAATAAATACTGAAGAGCATTAGAAAAATTGCTTACAATTAGCCATTCTATAACATACTAAAAGGTAAATTGAAGGTGAATTACGGTATGGAGACCCAAGTTATGGAAAGATCCCTTATCCGGAAAACCGCAGGTCTTGAGCATTCTGAATAACAGGTCCCATACCTGTACACAACAATGGATGCCTTTAAGATGACTCAGAGACCAATTTTAGAGGGACAGAGATTAACTGTGGAGATGTGGAAAGCTTACATTGATTATTGTTATACAAAACAACAAATGGCATGGGATATGCAAATATTAAGACACAGAGACCCCTAATACAGGGGCATGTCCTCCTACATGAAATATCCATACAGCACCATCAAACAAGAATTACAATGGCACATGTCCAGGGCCAGAGTTAGATAAGATCAGGCCCTTGATAATGCAGGAATGATGGGACCATGCATCTTGCTAGGGATGTAGAAATAACACAAATGAAGGATGCAGTACTACTACTACTACAATTCCCATCATCCCACGACAACCACTGCCAGTTAAGAGTTGTATCTAGCTCAGCAACACCTGCAAGTCATATAACCAGGGTAGATACTAAATTATTCACACAGGGAGGCCCTCGGATGGGGGGCAGTACATTTGCCCTTTCTTCCTTGTCCTAGCAACTGTATAATAGCCACATACGTACACAAGTGCACGACTAAATGCAACTGCACACAGAGCTGACCCTTGCTGGCTGAGTGCGACCAATAGGATTTCACGTACATGTCCTTAGCTAATGGAACATGCCATTGAAAGCACAGAGGGGCTCATTTTTTTCGCGCAAGGCAGATTGGTTCGCAAAGTGAATATATTTGCCCTGTAAATGGTTAATTTATAAAGCTTACAAAGTGTGGTGCAAACAGGATTGCAAGTTTTTTTTCCCACAATGCGAATGTGCAGAAGAGCTTTTTGAATATGTCAAAAATCGCAAAATGCGAATATTTATGTGCACACTCTGCGACCGAATTACACCACAACTTGTGGTGGTGGCAGGGAAAATATTTGCAAAACAGTTTTGCAAATTGCGAATTTAAGTTACAGACAATTCCCGCAAACACCCGTCTTCATTTGTGAGCGAAAATGTATTCTCAATGCGAATTCGCAAAAACCAGAAAGACGGGCACAGCAGTGAAATCGTTTTAGTGTTCAGGAAAAGACATGGCCAATACAATCTCTTGCAAATAAATATGCGCTGCGCAAGCTTTATAAATGACCCCCAGAGACTTTTAGCAGCTTTGTGGTCAGGTTGGCGGTTTTCCAGCCAAATTGGGCTACTAATTTAAAGTCCAGGCGGATTTTGAAAAGTACAAACTAGCGCAGGTATGGATTTGGGCTACTTTTTGGGCTTTTGGCTGGTTTGTGCTTTGGAAACCAGCCAATGTTTTTTTCTTGCTGTAATGTGCCAAGCCTGCGTCTCCCAATGCATGTTGGGTAATGTAGTTTTTGTTTAACAATTTGCCAAGTCTAATATAAGACTACAATACCCATCATGCAATGGGACTGACTTACACATATATTCATTGCCCCTAAGTTGCTATCTACTCCTCTTCTGTTGTGGAGTTCGCAGACGCCATCTTTTCCTGTCCGTTCTTCTTCCTGGACTCCCCGGCATTTGGCGGCACATGCGCTGTAGGAGCATTTGCCGGTTCAGTTCTACTGCACATGCGCCAAAAGTCACAACGTTTTCAGATTTCATTTTCGTCAACTTCCGCCATAGATTCCAACTGGCAAATGCGCCGCCAAATGCCGGGGAATCCAGGAAGAACGGACAGGAGAAGATGACTCCACAGGAGAGGACCTGCGCCGAGGGGTAAGTAGCAACTTAGGGGCATTTGTCCAGGTGGGGGGGAAGGTGTTTTGCGCAGAAAGGGTTTCCTTCTCCTTTAAGACCCTTTTTTCCCTGCACATATTGTACTATTTTTGGGCTACTTTTGAAGTGCCTCTTGGCCAGTTTTGTAGTGGACTTTGGCTGGTTTTGAAAATTCGACCTGGCAACCTTGTTTAGCAGAGATGGAAAAGAAAAGCAGCGCAATGGAAAGAGAGATAGCCCTATAATAAGAGCCATCCGCCAACCCACGTGATTGCCTACAGCACAATGACCCGCCATCTCTCGCCGGAGAGGGAATAAGGAGGCGTCATGTACAGAGGGAGAATAATGACCCACTTTTGGCTTTGCTGAGGTGCAGAGAGTGGTCGGACACTGGCACACGGGTCGCCTCTCCGGGGTAAACCTGCCCCCCTGCATAGAAATGACATTCTCCATCCGGGGCAGCAGATCGACCAGACCGGCCTTGAGACTGCTCCTTCTCCTCCTGACTCTCACACGTGACAGCTGATAGCAAGAGAAGACACAGGGTGACAGTGGCCGCCAGATAACGCCGCAGGGGTAGCGCCATGATCAGCTGTTGAACAGACGCGGAACAATAAGCGGCAGCTGCTGATCCGGGAGGAACACAGAACTGCACGGAAATGTAGGCGGGGCAAGCTTAAGGGTCCGCCCACAAGGCGTGCCTCCGACTTTTAACACAAGTTACAGCGCTGTCACTTTTCTTCTGTCGAAAGCAAAGTCATTATAGTTTCACAAAAGTCTCTTTGAGTCCATTTACAGGAAATCGGCCTGATATCCTGCTAAATCCCTGCATTTTGACAAGCGACACCATACTCCACATTCTCCGCTAACATCGGAGCCGGGAGCGCAAAGAATCAGTCAGCCTTCTCTCGCGATACTTGCGCGGATTTTAGGATGCGCGGGAAAAGCGAGAGATGTTACAGCATTAGGAGCAGCAGTAGCTCTTGAATAGCGCTGATAAAGGTGATGCTTTCTGACACTTGGGATCAGATTACTTCTCCCCTTCCCCCTGCTGTTTTGGCTGCATTTTTAACCCTAAATTTCAGTGCCGGCTGGGCGCTCCAGGACGCGCGTGCGTAAATGAGAAAGCGCGTGCGTAACTGTGCGCAAAGGAGAACGCGCGTGCGTAACCGTGCGCAAAGGAGAACGCGCGTGCGTAACCGTGCGCAAAGGAGGACGCGCGTGCGTTACTGTGCGCAAAGGAGAACGCGCGTGCGTAACCGTGCGCAAAGGAGAACGCGCGTGCGTAACCGTGCGCAAAGGAGGACGCGCGTGCGTTACTGTGCGCAAAGGAGAACGCGCGTGCGTAACCGTGCGCAAAGGAGGACGCGCGTGCTCAAACTCAATTTCCTCCTAACCTCATAGAAGTATGTCCGTTCTTAGAAAACATCTGACTGCTACATATTATCTACAAACATTATTCTTACAGACCAACTGCAGAAATGTATTTCACTGGTTCAACAGCCAAAAGTGACATCTTATTTTCAAGTATTATTGACCATACTGTCCATACATGAATATCTGTGAAACAAGAAAAAAAATATATTTTCCCTTTTGCAACAATTGTGCTGCTTCATACCTCCCAACATTTTGGAAGTAAAAAGATGGACAAAAAATGTTTTTCCGCACGTAGCGCAGCAATTTTTTGACCACACCCCTTTCTGTGGCCAAACCCCCTAATTACCATGTTTGTTTTACAAAATTTGGCAGGTTATGAAAGTTTGAAAATATTTCTCCTCGTCTAAACTGTGTTTTTGTGTCTCAAAATTATTACAAAGTATCTTATTTGCACCTTAGCTGTTCTGGGCTCTCTGCTAAAAGCCAATTAAGTGAGAAACTTTGTTTCTTTTTCTGGCTGTTCAGTGCAGAGAAAAGAGGGACTTTCCAGTACAAATGAGGGACTGCGGGTTGAGCTGTCAAAAGAGGGACTGTCCCTCCGAAAAAGGGACAGTTGGGAGGTGTGCTGCTTAGATCCCATTGCGTTGGGTACTGTAGTTGTTGCAGCTGTCTACGCTGATTCTTTGGAGCCCATTAAACATCAGCAGGGTTTGGGTTGATTTACACTCACTTAGGGTAGAGTTCGTCCATTGGTTTTTGTCAGTTTGATGCCAGCGACAAAACGCACGCGACAAGTCAGATGGAGTCGCACGTGTGAAGATATAATTGGACTGAATGAAAAGTTGGAGTTAACGACTACACAGCCGACTGTAGGATGAAGACTTGTGAAGTGCTTTCTGCGTCCATGTCCGACAGTTGTGTCGCGACAGTTGTGTAATGTAGTTGTTACCTCCGACTTTTCAATCAGTCCAATTATATCTTCACACATGCGACTCCATCCGACCAGGGGCGATCCTGCCCAATTTCCCGCTCGAGGTGGCCTTTGTTTTTGCCGCCCCCGCCTCCCCCACGGCACTCACCTTCAGCGCCGGACAGGGGTCGGTGGGGTCCACGTCGCTAATGCAGAGAGCGCAATTGCACTCTGCACTAGAAGAGCCGAATTTCCAGGTTGAAGAACAAATACTATGACAATAACTGAAAACTAAACAGAATGGGGAAGAAAAAAGAAATATGGGAGAGGGCATGAGAAAGGAGCAGAGTGAGGGAAAGTGGATGATCCACAGAAAGAGGAACGTAATGGAAAATAAGAATGGAAAAAACATTTAAACTGTAAGGAAAGGTAGGAAGGAGAACACGTAACAACAGTAAATTACGGAAAGAAAAACATAGGGTGTGGTCATGGGCGTCCACAGAGGGGGGCAAGAGGGGGCAGTGCCCCCCCCTGGGACTGTGCACATAAGTTTCCACCTGTTCGTGCAGGCTTACTGTGGTTTCTGTCGCGATCCCTCGAAGATTTTTCTTCTGTGCAGCAGAGTTTTCTTTTAGCTGCCTTCCCTAGGTGCTCGCTCCCCCCTCCCTTGTAGGGATGTAGCGAACGTCGGAAAAAAAGTTTGCGAACATATTTGCGAACTTGCGCAAAAATGCGAGCGGTTCGCGAACGGTTCGCGAACCCCATAGACTTCAATGGGAAGGCGAACTTTAACATCTAAAAAAGACATTTCTGGCCAGAAAAATGATTTTAAAGTTGTTTAAAGGGTGCAACGACCTGGACAGTGGCATGCCAGAGGGGGATCAAGGGCAAAAATGTATCTGAAAAATCTGCCGGTGTGTGCTTGGAAGAGATAGTGTAGGGGGAGAGCTGTTAGTGATTTCAGGGACAGATGATAGTAAGTTTGCTGGCTAGTAATCTGCTTGATACTGCTCTGTATTGGAGGGACAGAAGTCTGCAGGGATTTGAGGGACATTTTAGCTTAGGTAGCTTTGCTGGCTAGTAATCTACTGTTCTCTTTAAACAACTGCCATACGTTGACCTTGTAGGCATTGTTTGCCCAGTTTTTTTGGACGCAGCCACTGAAGCACAGTTGCCAGAAAAAATATGCCATATAAATGCTGAAAATAGTAATTTTTCGCCATACGTTGACCTTGTAGACATTGTTTGCCCAGTTTTTTTTGGACGCAGCCACTGAAGCACAGTTGCCAGAAAAAATATGCCATATAAATGCTGAAAATAGTAATTTTTCGCCATACGTTGACCTTGTAGACATTGTTTGCCCAGTTTTTTTGGACGCAGCCACTGAAGCACAGTTGCCAGAAAAAATATGCCATATAAATGCTGAAAATAGTCATTTTTTGCCATACGTTGACCTTGTAGGCATTGTTTGCCCAGTTTTTTTGGTCGCAGCCACTGAAGCACAGTTGCCAGAAAAAATATGCCATATAAATGCTGAAAATAGTCATTTTTTGCCATATACGTTGAGTCAACGTATGGCAAAAAATGACTATTTTCAGCATTTATATGGCATATTTTTTCTGGCCTCTGTGCTTCAGTGGCTGCGGCCAAAAAAACTGGGCAAACAATGCCTACAAGGTCAACGACGTTGACCTTGTAGGCATTGTTTGCCCAGTTTTTTTGGCCGCAGCCACTGAAGCACAGAGGCCAGAAAAAATATGCCATATAAATGCTGAAAATAGTCATTTTTTTGGTCGCAGCCACTGAAGCACAGTTGCCAGAAAAATTATGCCATATAAATGCTGAAAATATAAATTTTTTTGGTTGCAGCCACTGAAGCACAGAGGCCAGAAAAATTATGCCATATAAATGCAGAAAATATGCATTTTTTTGGTCGCAGCCACTGAAGCACAGTTGACAGAAAAATTATGCCATATAAATGCTGAAAATATAAATTTTTTTGGTTGCAGCCACTGAAGCACAGAGGCCAGAAAAATTATGCCATATAAATGCAGAAAATATGCATTTTTTTGGTCGCAGCCACTGAAGCACAGTTGACAGAAAAATTATGCCATATAAATGCTGAAAATATAAATTTTTTTGGTTGCAGCCACTGAAGCACAGAGGCCAGAAAAATTATGCCATATAAATGCAGAAAATATGCATTTTTTTGGTCGCAGCCACTGAAGCACAGCTGACAGAAAAATTATGCCATATAAATGCAGAAAATATAAATTTTTTTGGTTGCAGCCACTGAAGCACAGAGGCCAGAAAAATTATGCCATATAAATGCAGAAAATATGCATTTTTTTGGACGCAGCCACTGAAGCACAGTTGCCAGAAAAAATATGCCATATAAATGCTGAAAATAGTAATTTTTCGCCATACGTTGACCTTGTAGACATTGTTTGCCCAGTTTTTTTGGTTGCAGCCACTGAAGCACAGAGGCCAGAAAAAATTAAACCAGTAGGGTTTGCACCCTAGTTTGTAACGGTGGCGGAGGGAGGAGGACGCTAAAGGACAGCTGTGTGTGGAGTCATGAGGCTTGAAGAGAAGGACAGCTGCATAGAAGTCAGAACAAGTCTTCCGGCGTGCAGTAACCCTCCGAGATCCACCCCTCATTCATTTTAATAAAGGTCAGGTAATCGACACTTTTGTGACCTAGGCGAGTTCTCTTCTCAGTTACAATCCCTCCTGCTGCACTGAAGGTCCTTTCTGAGAGCACACTTGAGGCTGGGCAAGACAAGAGGTTCATGGCAAATTGTGACAGCTCTGGCCACAGATCAGGCCTGCGCACCCAGTAGTCCAGGGGTTCATCGCTCCTCAGAGTGTCGATATCTGCAGTTAATGCCAGGTAGTCCGCTACCTGCCGGTCGAGGCGTTCTTTGAGGGTGGATCCAGAAGGGTTGTGGCGCTGCCTTGGACAGAAAAACATTTGCATGTCTGACGTTACAGACCGGCCAAAGGGCTTTGTCCTTGCAGGTGTGCTCGTGGCAGGATTACTGGCACCTCTGCCCCTGGAATGTTGATGAGTTCCTGAAGTGACATCACCCTTAAAAGCATTGTACAACATGTTTTGCAGGCTGGTTTGTAAATGCCGCATCTTTTCGGACTTGTGGTATGTTGGTAACATTTCTGACACTTTATGCTTGTACCGAGGCTAGTAGCGTTGCGACCCAGTACAGGTCCTTCTCCTTAAGCCTCTTGATACGGGGGTCCTTCAACAGGCATGACAGCATGAAAGACCCCATTCTCACAAGGTTGGATGCAGAGCTATCCATCTCCGCTTCCTCATTATCAAGGACTGCATCATCCACGGTCTCCTCCCCCCAGCCACGTACAAGACCAGGGGTCCCCAAAAGGTCACCACTAGCCCCCTGGGAAGCCTGCTCCTGTTGGTCCTCCTCCTCCTCCTCCTCCACAAAGCCACCTTCCTCCTCTGACTCCACTTCTGGCACCTCTCCCTGCGTTGCAGCAGGTGCCTGGGTTCGTTCTGGTGATTCCGACCATAAATCGTGCGCTTCCAGCTCCTCGTCACGCTGGTCTACAGCCTCATCTGTCACTCGTCGCACGGCACGCTCCAGGAAGAAAGCGAAGGGTATTAGGTCGCTGATGGTGCCTTCGGTGCGACTGACCATATTTGTCACCTCTTCAAAAGGTCGCATGAGCCTGCAGGCATCGCGCATAAGCACCCAGTAACGGGGGAAAAAAATCCCCAGCTCTGCAGATCCAGTCCTACCACCCAGTTCAAAAAGGTACTCGTTGACGGCCCTTTGTTGTTGCAGCAGACGTTCCAACATAAGGAGCGTTGAATTCCAGCGAGTCTGGCTGTCAGAAATCAAACGCCTGACTGGCATGTTGTAGCGCTGCTGAATGTCAGCAAGGCGTGCCATGGCTGTGTAGGAATGTCTGAAATGGGCCGACACCTTTCTGGACTGGGTGAGAACGTCCTGGAATCCTGGGTACTTGGAGACAAAACGTTGGACTATTAAATTTAACACATGTGCCATGCAGGGCACATGTGTTAAATTTCCCAGTCTCAACGCTGCCAACAGATTGCTTCCATTGTCACACACCACTTTTCCGATCTGCAGTTGGTGTGGGGTCAGCCACCGATCGGCCTGTGACTGCAGAGATGACAGGAGTACAGATCCGGTATGGTTTTTGCTTTCCAGGCACGTCATCCCCAAGACAGCGTGACAACGGCGTACCTGGCACGTCGAATAGCCTAGGGGGAGCTGGGGGTGCACAGGTGTGGAGGAGGAGAAGGAGGACCCAGCAGCAGAGTAAGAAGAAGAAGAGGAAGAAGACGAGGTAGAGAGCGATGGAGGAGTAGAGGTGGTGGCAGAACCGCGTGCAATCCGTGGCGGTGACACCAACTCCACTGTTGTTGTTGTTGTTGAGCTACCCATTCCCTGCTTCCCATTCCCAGCCATTACCAAGTTCACCCAGTGGGCAGTGTAGGTGACATACCTGCCCTGACCATGCTTGGAGGACCATGCGTCAGTAGTCATATAGACCTTTGGCCCAACACTAAGTGACAGAGATGCGGTAACTTGGCTCTGCACATGTTGGTACAGGTGTGGTATTCCCTTTTTAGAAAAAAAATTGCGGCTGGGTACCTTCCACTGCGGTGTCCCAATTGCTACAAATTTGCGGAAGGCCTCAGAGTCCACCAGCTGGTATGGTAAAAGCTGGCGGGCTAAGAGTGCAGACAAGCCAGCTGTCAGACGCCGGGCAAGGGGGTGACAGTCAGACATTGGCTTCTTACGCTCAAACATGGCCTTCACAGAAACTTGGCTGGTGGCAGATGACTGGGAATGGGAACAGGTGGTCAAGGT
This sequence comes from Xenopus petersii, assembly GCA_038501925.1. Lineage (NCBI taxonomy): Eukaryota > Metazoa > Chordata > Amphibia > Anura > Pipidae > Xenopus > Xenopus petersii. Next base: position 32,107,888 of record CM076675.1, on the reverse strand, counting down.
GGAAGGCGGAGTGGAGGGTGGTTCAGATGGGTCAAGGAGAGCAGAGGTAGAGCAGTAAGATGCTGGACCAGAAGGAGTGTGGCTTTTAGTTTGCCTGTTGCCTTTGAGGTGTTGCTCCCAAAGTGCTTTGTGCTTGCCGCTCATGTGCCTTCGCATAGAAGTTGTACCTATGTGGCTGTTGGGCTTACCAAGGCTCAGTTTCTGACTGCACTCATTGCAAATTACAATGCTTTTGTCAGAGGCACACACATTAAAAAAATCCCACACTGCTGACTTTTTGGAAGTGTGCGATCTGGCGGTAACAGTAGAAGTTGGCGGCATTGGCGGCAATGGCGGGTGCGTTGGCCGGCTGAACACAGGTGCCGATACATGTTGTTGCCCTACTGATCCCTGCGGGCTGTCCTCCCTGCTTCTTCTAAGTCTTATTCTCCTACTGCCTCTCTGACTCTCCGTCTCTCCATCTGAACTACCCTCCTCTTGCTCTCTTCTACTAGGCACCCACAAAACATCAATCTCCTCATCATCATTCTCCTCAGATGCATCAATTTCTTCTGACACATCACAGAAGGAAGCAGCAGCGGGGACCTCCTCCTCATCACTCATCATTATGTCCATCTCTGTCGTGTTCTCTGCCAGAATTAAATCTGGTGTAACGTCCTCATCTCCTTCATCTTCTTCTGCCAATAATGGTTGCGCATTACTCAGTTCAAGAAACTCATGGGAAAATAACTCCTCTGACTCCAGTGAAGAAGGGGCACCGGTGGTGGAGGAAGTGTTACGTGGGGTGGCCATAGCAGTGGAGGATGAGGAGGATGTTGTGGTAAAGTTAGAAACGGTAGAGGATGGGGTGTGCTGTGTAAGCCAGTCAACTACCTCTTCAGCATTTTGGGAGTTCAGGGTCATTGGCTTTTTAAAACTGGGCAATTTGCTAGGGCCACAGGATTGCATAGCAGCACGGCCCCTAGCACGGCCTCTGCGTGGCGGCCTGCCTTTGCCTGGCATTATTTTTAAAAAAACAACAACAACAAAAACTCAGTTGGTTTTTCTGGAAACGATAATACACACAGCTAGATGGCAGTTTGAAGAAAACAGTGTGCAAATAATGCCTACAAGGTCAACGTATACACAGCGGTGGATACGGATTACGTAAAATATAAGAATGCTGCTTGAAAAAAAGTAACTCAAGTGGTTTTTCTAGAGACGATAATATTATCAATATTTAGACAAAATGTGAACAAGCTCACACAGCTAGATGGCGGTTTGAAGAAAACAGTGTGCAAATAATGCCTACAAGGTCAACGTATACACAGCGGTGGATACGGATTACGTAAAATATAAGAATGCTGCTTGAAAAAAAGTAACTCAAGTGGTTTTTCTAGAGACGATAATATTATCAATATTTAGACAAAATGTGAACAAGCTCACACAGCTAGATGGCGGTTTGAAGAAAACACTGTGCAAATAATGCCCACAAGATCAACGTATACACTACTACAGCGGTGGATACGGATTACGTAAAATATATTATGGCTGCTTGAAAAAAGTCACTCCGGTGTTTTTTCTGGAGACGGTAATATTATGGATATTTAGACAGAATGTGAACAAGGTCACACAGCTAGATGGCAGTTGGTTGAATAACACACTGGGCAAAAAATGCCTACAGGGCAAATAATGCCTAAAAGGTCAACTTATACACTACTACAGCGATGGATACGGATTACGTAAAATTTATTATGGCTGCTTGAAAAAAGTCACTCCGGTGTTTTTTCTGGAGACGGTAATATTATGGATATTTAGACAGAATGTGAACAAGGTCACACAGCTAGATGGCAGTTGGTTGAATAACACACTGGGCAAAAAATGCCTACAGGGCAAATAATGCCCACAAGATCAACGTATACACTACTACAGCGGTGGATACGGATTACGTAAAATATATTATGGCTGCTTGAAAAAAGTCACTCCGGTGTTTTTTCTGGAGATGGTAATATTATGGATATTTAGACAGAATGTGAACAAGGTCACACAGCTAGATGGCAGTTGGTTGAATAACACACTGGGCAAAAAATGCCTACAGGGCAAATAATGCCTAAAAGGTCAACTTATACACTACTACAGCGATGGATACGGATTACGTAAAATTTATTATGGCTGCTTGAAAAAAGTCACTCCGGTGTTTTTTCTGGAGACGGTAATATTATGGATATTTAGACAGAATGTGAACAAGGTCACACAGCTAGATGGCAGTTGGTTGAATAACACACTGGGCAAAAAATGCCTACAGGGCAAATAATGCCTAAAAGGTCAACTTATACACTACTACAGCGGTAGTAAAATAAAAAAAAGTAAAATAAAAAAAAAATGAATATTAAAAAAAAAAAATTACAGTTGGTGCTGCTGAACTACTAGGAGCAGCAGATTAGCACACCAGTCCCACTCCCCAACACTGCTAGACTAATAGCACTGGGCTCTTATAGTAGTAGTAGTAGTAAAACAACAAAAAAATAAATAAAAGCAGTCCTTACAAGGACTACTGTTATTGCAGCAGTCAGCAGATGAGATCAGAAGCAGGACAGCTGCCCACTGCAGCTACATACAGAGCACTGCAGTAGAAGGTAGATTACTAGCCAGCAAAGCTACCTAAGCTTAAATGTCCCTCAAACCCCTGCAGACTTCTGTCCCTCCAATAACAGAGCAGTATCAAAACGATTACTAGCCAGCAAACTTTCAACTGTCCCTGAAATCACTAACAGGCAGCAGCTCTCTCCCTACACTATCTCTTCAGCACACACAGGCAGAGTGAAAAAACGCTGCAGGGCTTCGGTTTTTATAGGGAAGGGGAGTGGTCCAGGGGAGAGCTTCCTGATTGGCTGCCATGTACCTGCTGGTCTGGGGTGAGAGGGCAAAAAAAAGCGCCAACAATGGCGAACCCAAAATGGCGAACGTCGCGCGACGTTCGCGAACTTCCGGCGAGCGCGAACACCCGATGTTCGCGCAAACAATTCGCGCCATCTCTACTCCCTTGTACTTGCCCCTGTGCCATCTGTTTGTGAGTTCTGGGGGTATTTATACATGTACTTGCCACTGTACCATCTGTTTGTGAGTTCTGGGGGTATTTATACATGAACTTGCCACTTTGCCATCTTTATGTGAACTAGGGTCAGACAACCGGTATTTTGAAGGGTTGCCCGGGTCAAAACTTCCTGGATGGTTTTTCATATTAGGGAAACTGTGCAGGATTCCCTTGATTGACCCGGCGATCGGCTGATCACCGTGGCATAGCTCCACCCCCTGATGGCAGTGACACACCCACCTATCTCACAGGCCCGCCCACAGATGCCTCCTTGCCCCACCCTGGAAAATTTTCTGCGGACACCCATGGGTGTGGTGCAGGGAAGCAGGATGGAGAGAAAAATAAAGAGGTGAAAGATAATAGCAGAGAACATGGAACAACAAAGGCATGCAGGGTGTTTAATGTCCATTTGTAATGTACATGGTTGTGGCCCTGGTTGTGGGGTAGTGTTACATTAGTGCAACTGTACCCCCATCAATACTGCGATCATAGTATGGTTCTCCCCCCCCCCCAACAGAGAGGAGCCATTGTCCTCATTGTATAAAATGCTTTTGGGATGCCAGTACTCACTGCCTATAACTGTATATCATGTGTTTGGGATGTAACATCTTCTGCTCATTTTATAACATGCTTTGGGTGCCAATGCCAAAGAACCTCTTGCTTCTAAGTTTTGGTGCAGAAACCACTGCTCTTTTTGTAGAAGATCGAGCAAAACATACGGAAGGGGTCGGATTGCTGATGAGGGCCTCTGAGTTTTTGTGCCAGGCCCCACAGAGGGTTATTTGCTGGGGTTCCCTGAGATCACATTCGAGTTACACTACTCTAGGGCATGTTATAAGGCACTGCATCATTGTGTTACTTGAGGGAGATCACTGTTTATTTTGCTGATCCAGTTATATTGTGTAGCTGAAGTTATTATCCATCCAAGGATTGCCATTGCATTTCTTATTCAAGGGGGGTAATGAAATCCTTGTCTAGTTATAAATAGTGTATATCATAGTCATTGATTCTGCATTTACTGTTGAGCCTTTACTTTCCAGCACAATAAAGGCAATTTTGAGACTGAAGTTGACCAGAGAAGCCAGTGCAAGTTTTAGTCATTTTGCTTTGCTGATTGTTTCTTCTTAAAAATATTTTTTTCTTTTAACTCTACTAGGCATCTTTATTTTTAGTCCTCCGTCTATTTCTCAGTGATAACTCCAAGTATCCTCTGGTAGATTTGGGGTTTGGGTTCAGTAGCTGGAGGGCTAGATAGAGCTACTGTAACATTAAGGTATAATTACTGTACTGTAACCATTTTTGCGATTTTTATTGCAGAAGCACCTGCAGAACTCCTTTAGATCATCTATGCTACAGAAAAGAACGAAGAAGCTGTTGCCGGAGAAGAAAAAAGAAGACTGCTCGTAAGGGAGGAACTTTAACGGGTAAGTTCCACCGAACAGCAATGTTCTTTTTTTTTTTAACCCTCTGGCCACTGATTAATCCAGTAGGTATCCCCTGGCCCTTACCACCAGTGCTTTTTTTAATTTGCAGGGGGCACTGGCACCAATATTTTATTTAATTTGCAGGGGGCACTGGCACCAATATGTTTTTTTAATTTGCAGGGGGCACTGGCATAAATAGTTTTTTTTAATTTGCAGGGGGCACTGGCACCAATGTTTTTTTTTAACTTATAGGTGGCCCTGCCACAAATTTCTTTTTAACTTGTAGGGGGCCCTGGCACCAATAGTTTTTTTAAACTTGTAGGGGCCTTGGTACCAGTAGTTTTTTATTAACTTGCATGGGGTCCTGGCATAAATAGTTTTTTTAAACCGCTGTTAAAACCCCTTTTTAAATTGAAAGAGACCCTGGCACCATTTTTATAACTTGTAGGGTGCCTTGGCCACCAATATTTTTTTAAACTTGTACAGGGGGCCCTGGCCACCAGTGGGGTGGGGCTCAGAAAATGTTGTCATATGGACCCCCACAATGTCTGTGGAGAGGACTAGGTAATGGATGACATAAAAAAGACTTATCTTTACCCATACAGACCTTGATTGATAGATAAAGCTTGGAAAAATACACTGTTGTATAAATGGCTTAACACATTTTAGTTAAATATAGGGTCATATTTATTTACATATGCACTTGGGCCTGTGGCTAGGAACCCAGCTTTTGTGGGGTGGCCCTCTGGTGCTTATATAACTTAAAATTAATAAAAAAAAAAATAGAGAAAACCTCCCTAGCTGCCATGGGGCACCTAACGATTAAATCCAGGGGCAGAAATAAGGGAGTGAGAGGTAGAGGGCCCATTTTCCCAAATCAGTAAGTGATATAAATACGGAAGTGACCTGCACGTGGCACCATTCCGCACGTTCAGGGTGCTGAAAAGGTCCGGTGCTTAGGGTGGCACCAGACTTAAATACATTCCTGGGTAATGCAACTTACACCTAGAGAAGCACTTCTTTTATAAAATCTGTTGTGAGTTGCTAATTTTGCATATAAGTATGCACTACATTTTACCCCTGCTATAGACAAGTGAGGTGTGAGACAAACATTTGCTTTGCAGTAAAGATGTGAGAGACATTACCAGTATGTTTAAGTAATGTATTGGTTGGCAATCCCTGATCCATAGGTGTTGGATCTTTGCAAGAACTTTGCAATCCCTTGTTTTACAGTTCCATGCACTATACCATGCTTAAACTTAAAAGGGAATTTGTTACCCTGAACCTTGTTTGCTGTAATACTTTTGCAGATGCCTTTCAGAGATCACGCCAGTGCATGCAGCAGGTTTGTGACTAGTGTCGGACTGGCCCACCAGGATACAAGGAAAACTTCTGGTGACCCAGGTGTTAGTGGTTCTAATCACTCCTATTTCATTGTTATTCCCTTTTTCGTAAGGGGCTTAAAGGAGTGGGAAAGCAACCGAAGCAGTATATTGCCAATAGATTAGCCACAATAGTACAAGCTATTACACTATATTTATTCTGCAGAATGCTTGACCATACCTAAGTAAACATCTCTAGAATCTCTCTCTGTTTGTTCAGGATAGCAGCTGCCATATTAGCTTGGTGTGACATCACTTCCTGCCTGAATCTCTCCCTGCTCGCTCATGGCTCTGGGCTCAGATTAAATCAGGGAGAGGGAGGGGGAGAGGAGCAAACTAAGCATGTTCATGCCGAGCCTTGGAGCTTTAAGCTGAAAGAAGGAAGTTTAATACAGAACTCCCATGTATACACAATAGAAGGAAAGAAATGCTGTGTTTCTTTTGACAGAGGACTCAGAGGACTCAGAGCAGCATTACTTTGAGGGTTTACTGGTGTACTTAATTTTAGCCTTTCCTTCTCCTTTAATAATGGAAGAATAGAGTATAGTATGTAGAGATAAACAAATAGGAGAATAAAGAGGTTAAGTGAGGAGAGGAGGAATGAATGATTGGAAAGCGGGCCCACAGTCTAAGGTTTTCTGGTGAGCTCCTGACAGCCCTGTCCGACACTGGTTGTGACAGTTTTCTGCTGGATATTCTGAAAATATCGAAGGCAGCACTAGAGCAATCTACTGCCTGAACCTGCTCTATACCCAGATCTACTGCATAATCCAACAAAGTTGCATGGGGACAGAGCAGTCAGAATATGACAAGCAGCCAGAAGGGCAACATGATTTGGATTTTGCCTCCACTGGCCCCAGCAATCCAATTCCATTGTATTTTATCATGGTGGAAACACACAAATCTTGTACTGTTGAGACGCTTAGATTTTACAGGCTTGGCAGAATGTAGATAGGCTCATGTGCATCAGGAAATACATTGCTATTCCAGCATTAAAATGACTTTTTTTGCCTGATATTATTGCACAAAGAAATCAATGGAATCATTAAAAATCATTTGCTTCTTTGCAGAAGTAGTAGTGGAGGGAGTCAGACAGGTGTCAGTTTTTTTCTGCTTTAAATCACAACCAGCTAGACTCTGGTTTTCACTAAGTAATCTTTACAAATGACAACTTATTGCTCATTGAGCACTTTACGTTCTCTACATGAGCACTTTCCTCCTGCGACGCCTGCAGTCTCCACTGTCCACCAATAAAAGTAAACTGAATAATAAAGAAATAAAAATAATAAATAAAACTGCTGTTTCAGTCAGTGAATCTTCTTTAAATTGTATTGGAGGTTGGCAATATTACAACAGATTGGTGTAATATAGTATGTTCGTACTGGTACCATTTACTTTACTTTACTGCAGCATCAAGTAGTCCAATTACACAAATTTTTTTTTGGTAGAAACTCCCTACATCCAATCATATAGGGGGTTATTTATTAGTCCAAATTTATCTTATTACTTCTATTAAAAATGTCAGACCAAATCCAAATTGGCGATTGGACCTTATTTATTATAGCAAAAGCTCGCTAAAAATCAGTTTGGGCAAAAAATCCAGAAAAATTTTCCCACCAAAATCAGACTTTTGGCGCCAAAATTTTTAAAAAAAAAAAAGATTTTTGGCCTAAACTCAGCGCAGCACATTATATTGAAATGGGACCTTTGGCACTGATTTCTACAGGACCCTAACAGCTTGGAGATGGCGGATTTTCGGATTCTGACTTTTTTCAGCCTCAGGGTATAATAAAATTGGTCAAAAAAAATCAGATTTTTTTCATTTTTTTTAAATTTTTTATTCTGAGCTTGATAAATAACCCCCCATAGTGGGCACATACGTATCTAGTTGCAAAATGCCACAACTGCAGCATCTGAATTTTTTTTCAGCATCAACTCCCTGCACCCAATTATATAGTGTCTGCACATCAGTATGATTGTGTGCCATCTTGTGGCCTTAAAGTATATTGCATGATCTGCAAAACTACATTTTATTTTTAGGGGATTATTTATAAAAAAAATCTTACCAAACTAGAATCCACAATTTACCCTTATTTATCATAAAAAAAACATGAAAAATTTGAACTTTTTCAGATTGTCATGCCAAAAATAGGAATTTTTCAGATTTAAAACCCGAAAAGTCTGAATTTTTCATGTAATCGGCGGAAAAGCCCGAAATGTTTGGATTATTTTATGAAAACCAGCTCAGACAATGATATCTTCAAACTGCAAATAGGATCTCTGCTTTTGACTTCTACAGGACTTCGACAGGTTGAAGATGGAATTTTTTCAGATTTGGACTTTTTTCAACCTTGGGTATAATAACTGTCTAAAATTTGAGGGGTTTTCCCACTAAAAATTCGGATTTTATAGTGAAAAAACCAAACTTTTCCGAGTTTTTAGCATTCGGACTTCAATAAATTACACCCTACATGTCTAAGGCCCAAATTATCCAGACATAAAAAAAATTGTATCTTTGATATACATAAAAAATAGTTCTTTTACCTTTCGCTTTTTTTTTTTCACTTTTTCTTCAGAAGATTACTGCTACTCTTGAGATATTTTGTATTTATAAAATAATTTGAAACTAATATTTTGATGCCAGTTTCCCTAGTGAACATATATAGCTTAATGCTGTAGTGGAATGTTGAAGCCCAGGAATCTCAGGTTACATTGCATGGAAGAGGAAAAACTCCTTTGCACAGAATGAATTGCTAGTAAAATGCATGGACCCAGGAATTTGCAATGGTTTGAAGTAAATTCAGTTATGACTAGGGGTATTATTTATCAAAATCTGAAAATTTCTCAGAGTTTTCTAAAAAGTACTCTGACCAAATCCCCAAGGATTTCTTCCCCTTATTTATCAATACATTTTCCCGAAATGTTCTTGTTTGGGGAAAAAACAAGAACTGAAAATCCAAATACCGTGTCTTTTTTCGGATTTGACGCCCGAATACAGCGACTTTTTAGGAAAACCCAGCGCAAATCAGTATATCTTTCATGTAGAAGTCTGCCATTGACTTCTACATGAACTCAGCAGGTCTGAGTTGGAGTACTTTTTTATTCTGACATTTAACACCCTTAGAGTTTAATAAATCACGAAAAAAAATCGGCCTTTAATAAATAACCCCCTAAGTTTGTCTCACTTCCATTACACTTATACAGGTATGGGACCTGTTATCCAGAATGCTCAGGACCTGGGGGTTTCCGGATAACGTATTTTTCTGTAATTTGGATCTTCATGTCTTAAGTCTACTAGAGAATCATGTAAACATTAAATAAACGCAATAGGCTTGTTTTGCTTCCAATAAGGATTAATTATATCTTAGTTTAGATCAAGTTCAATGTACTGTTTTGTTATTACAGAGAAAAATGAAATAATTTTTAAAAATTTGGATTATTTTTATATTATATTAAGAGCTGAATTATATATATATATATATATATATATATATATATATATATATATATATATAGGTTGGCATAAAAAAATTGGCATTCAGTCATTTGCTAATATGTTTAATAACTTTGTAATAATCCCCTGGTTTGATGGTAATGTTGCCTTATCACCGAGTGGTAGATTACTAAACACTATCATATAGATAAATATTGTTTTTTGTGCAGATATTTTATGAAACATTCAGAGAAACAAAGTGATTATTATAAATAACATATGTTCTCCATTTTATCTTCTATAAATGGGGTATCTACTATAAATGCAGTTTGCAGCCAGGAGATTGTGCCCAAATTTACCTCTGGATTTAATTTGAAGGTTGTATTTATTTAATTATTTTTAAAAAAAACATGAATTTGCCAATACATTTGATGGATATTGCATACCTCCCAACATTTTGGAAAAAGAAAAAGGTGACAAAAAGATTTTTTTGAAGCAGAGTGCGCCCATGTTTGTGGCCACACCCCCTAATGACCATGTTAATTTTACAAAATTTGGCAGGTTATGAAAGTTTGAACACATTTCTGTGGTTTTTATGTGTTATTACAGTTTTGCTAATGGAGATATATTGCCCTTTAAGCTGCAAGCCACAGTTTCCCTAAGAGACGTGCTTATCTTTAATTATTACAATTGTTTCTTTGCTTATCTTAAATTGTTACAGTTGTATCTAAGAGCATCTGCCACATATTCTGGGCTCTCTGGCAAAAGCCAATTAAGTTAGAAACTTTGTATCTTTTTTGGCTGTTCGGTGCAGGAGAAGTCGGGACATTTCAGTAACAAACCCAGGACTGCGGGCTGAGCTGTAAAAATTGGGACTGTCCTGTGAAAAATTATCTTTGCACAACTGTCACGAACGGCACCCTAAATCCAGAACCAGTGCTAGGCTCCCTGGTCTCAGCTCTTGCTTCTGCCTTTTACAGCCGCCTTTCACCTCGGGAGGAGCCCTCAGCTAATTGGATGCCGTCAGGTCTTACTAAGAGAGGAGCAAAGCTACAGGTTCTGGACGAGCAAAGGGGCGCGATCGTCTCACCAAGGATACTGGATGGAAGAACACCACTAGGAAGGCAGGCCAGACAATATAGCGTGGAACAGGCAGGCTGGGCCAGCAGAAGCAGAGTTAATAGTCAAACAGGCCGGAATCAGGATTGGAGAGTGTAGAATAATCAGACAGACAAGGATCAGATTGGAGAGGTCAGAATAAACAGCCAGGCAAGGATCAGGATACAGAGTTCAGAATAGTCAGGCAAAGCACGGGTCAAACACCAGAGGATCAATAGGAATCACTAAAGTATAGCACCAGGAACAAACAAATTAACCCTAACAACAGGCAATGTTACAAATACCGATATCCCTTTAAATAGTTTGAATCTCACATCCTTGCGCGATGACGTCGATGAAATTCGAATTTTTTTTACTTTGAATTTTCAATTCAACCCTTGATAAATCTGCCCTTTAAAGTCACTGGGAAATGCAAAATTTTAGGTACCCACAGCAATTATAATTGCTTGTCTATACCCCGGGCTGATGCTCCTGTCAGAAGGAAACTGCACCTGCCCGGGGGAACGTCTGTACAAGCACCACAGAGAAATCTACAAAACCCATACACATATGTGTCAGACCATAATCCTACACTGAGGCACCTATGCTTTTAAACCATTTAAAACAACTTTTTTAGCCTCTAGACCAAGAGTGCGGCAAATATGATATTGTTTTGGATGTAAAAAGCAGAGGCACACTCAGGGGCGATCCTGCCCAATTTGCCGAACGAGGTGCCCTTTATTTTTGTCGCCCCCGCCTCCCCCACGGCACTCACCTTCATCGCCGGACGGGGGTCCGGGGGGTCCACATCACTAGTGCAGAGAACGCAATTGCACTCTCTGCACTAGAAGAGCCGAATTTCCGGGTTGAAAACCGGAAATTCGGCTCTTAGTTACCAGGAGTGGCATTTTTGTGCTCCCGCCTGAGGCGAGCGCCTCAAATCACCTCATTGGTGTGCTCACTACCCATGATTGGACTCATATTGACTTCGCCAAGTTCAGGTTGCTCTATTTTGTAAAATTAAAAAAAGTGATCTAATTTAGACCGGTGTTTTCAATAATCCTCATCTTTCATTTAACACTGCAATAAATTCTGGTCTTCTAGCATCCGCATTAGGAACCATGGAAAACAAGTTTTGGGACCAATTCTTTACTGGTATACAATTTGTCATTAAAGGAGTAGTTTACCTTTTAGTATGATGCAGGGAATGAGATTCCGAGACAATTTGCAGTTGGTTTTCATTTTTTATCATTTGCTTTTATTAAATTATTTAGCTTTGCAATTTCAGCAATCTGGGAGCTATGGTCCAAATTACCCTAGCAACCATGCATTGATTTGACTAAGAGACTGGAAAATGAATAGGAGAGGCCTAAATAGAAAGATGAGTAATATAAAATAGCAGATTGCGACCCAAAAAAACGAATTTCTCAGATTTGAAGCCTGAAAAGAGCACTTCCATGACCCCACAGAAGGGCGTGTTATAGAATAAAAATTACTACGCTATATATTATTACCGTTTCCTCTGTCTATCCCCAAACTTTTTTAGCGCTGCTTCATTTACAAAATACAATTAACTTAAAGGCACACCACCCCTTTTAGTATAACTGGAAAATGGTCCTATATGACCTTTTAATTAATATGTATTACATAAGTAGATGCAAATAAAAAAAGTCTATTCTAGAAAGTTTCTGATTGGAAAATCATGTGAAAATAATTTTTTCTCTCCACAATTTGTTTATTTTTGTATCAATATAGAATTGTTATCAGTAGGGGATTTTCCAAAGGTGACTTTTTGGTTTACGTGAAGTTTGTCCAACAAGTGAATGTGCCTTAAAATCTTCTGTTTTGGAGAAAAGAATATTTATATTTACCATTGGGTATATAAACCAAACATACGTTCCACGTTTTAACCCTAAAAAGAACATCATTAAATACAGTATATTCCGTCTTTGTTTTAAATTTGCACCTCCTCTCTTTTTTATTGCAAATGAAACTACTACTTCCCCAGCCAGACTCTCAACAATTTTATCATTTTAAAGGAATCTAATGAGTCTCTTACAATATTGAGAGATCTGCTCTAAGAACCTTGTTAAGGGGGAGGTTAAATCTAAAATAGAATAAGGCTAGAAATGTATATATTTTGTATACTAAACATAAACATGAACTTACTGCACCACAAGCCTAATCATACAAATAATTGATGCTTTCAAAGTTGGCTACATGGGGTCACCATCTTGTAATTTTGTTAAACATCTTTGCAAGACCAAGACTGTGCACATGCTCAGTGTGGTCTGGGCTGCTTAGGGATTGTCATACATTACCAAAACAGCACAAGTCAAAAAATATCTGTCAGCAAGACTGATTAATAATAAGAATATACAGACTGCACTGTGCTATATGTGGATTTTATAGTTTTTGTGTTGTTTAATACAAACTTTCTCCAACTTTGCAGAAGCAGTGGCTGCAGCAAAATAATCCTCCAAATAGAATCCCCGTTTATCTGTTGAAATCTGGCTCCATGATCTTTGTCCCTGCAGCTGGAAACAGTCGCCGACGGCTCTACAGGGAAACAAACAAAGCTACGAATTTACTTTGAATTTGATTCGAAGTAAAAATAGTTTGAATATTCGACCATGCAATAATCTAAGTACTGTCTCTTTAAAAAAACTTTGACTTCAATACTTCGCCAAATTAAACCTGCCGAAGTGCTATGTTAGCCTATGGGGACCTTCTACAACATTTTTCTAAGTTTTTGAAGTCGAAGTAAAAATCGTTCGATTTTACTTTGACCGCAGAATAGCCAAATTCGATAAAAAAAAGTACGAAATCGATATTCGAAGTATTTTAATTCAATGGTTGAATTTCAAAGTATTTTTAACTTCGAAATTCGACTCTTGATAAATCTGCCCCTAAGTATGCTGTAAAGAATGATATTCTCAGACAATTTGCAATTGGTTTTCATTTTTTGTTATTTGGGGTTTTTGAGTTATTTAGCTTTTTATTCAGCAGTTCTCCAGTTTTCAGTTTCAGCAATCTGGTTGCTAGGGTCCAAATTACCCTAACAATGCATTGATTTGACTAAGAGACTTGATCATAATTAGAAGAGGTTCTGAATAGAAAATTAAGTAATAAAAGTAGCGATAACTACATTTGTAGCCTTACAGAGCATTTGTTTTTTTAGATGGGGTCAGTGACCCCCATTTGGAAGCAAAATACTTTTAAGTGGGGCCCTGGCACCACAGTTTTTTTTTTAACTTATAAGGGGGCCCTAACCATCAATAGCTGTTTATAACTTGTGTGTGGGGGGTTTACATTTTTTAGCACTGATGTCTGTATCGTCTTTTAACTGTTGTGTGGAGTGGGCGGGATCTGGGGTGGGGCTTGGGGGGAAAATTTTGTTGTAGGGGGAACCGTGATTTCTAATGGCGACCCTGCACAAGTACTTGGTCCCAACAGCAGCTGCTGTTACAGGTAACAGCAGAAACCCCTTATCCAGGAAGCTCGGTATATTCTATTTTTCAAAAGTATTTCTTATAAAGTGTACCTTGTAATTGCTTTGCCCTATTTATAGAACTTCAATGTATGGGGCCAATGGCACTAAATGACGTGATAACCAACTGATTGGATATTATGCTGTTTGGACTCACTACTTGGGTTTGACAGATGGGTTTACTAAGAAGTGCAGCCCCTTTGTTTTTGGGCTTTGCTGCTATCCAGATGTTCATATAATTCATATGATTATAATTATCTCTGAACAGCAGTTTATATGGAAGGAGCTTTTCTTTCTAATAAACCTTTCATTGTAATATGCACCATTAGAGTCCATACAACCCTGACATTCTAGTGCTGCATTTTTTATTACTGCCGACCCAGTGAATTGATTGATAGCTCTGCTGCCAGGTCTTTGACAGATCCAGAACATCCCCTGTAAATCTGGCTCTTCAGCAATTCCCAGATGGGGAAGGCGAGCGCAGGAAAAGTAGGGTATGAGACCAAGAGAAATGGCCAATGCATTAATGCTTAAGGTTACTTTCTTGTCATTTAAAAATACACCATTTTATATCCAGAAAAAAAACAGTACATTTTTCTCTGTAATAATAAAACAGTACCTTGTACTTGATCCAAACTAATATATAATTAATCCCTATTGGAGGCAAAACTATCCTATTGGGTATATTCGATTTGGCCGGGCAGAAGGATTCGGCTGTCTCCGAATCGAATCCTAGATTCGGTGCATCCTATTTTTTAGTAGACTTTTAGTAGATAGGGAGATCTAAATTACAGAAAGATCCCTTATCTGGAAAACCCTAGGTCACAAGCATTGTGGATAAATGCCATACCTGTATAATTAACACTGAAACCTCACACAGGGTAAATGATCTTGACAGCATTTTCTGTGGCAGGACAAACAAGAAGAGTTCGAAAAATCCAGGCAATAACAAAGTATGACCAATGGAAACGCTGCTTAGAATATGTTCATCTCTGGTATCAGAGTGTTGTAATAGACATTGATCAGAAATTGCATAGCACAATATACATATTATTATTTAATCATGTTTGAAGCAGAGATCTAATCAGCCCTGAAAGCTTATACAGGTATAATATAAAATTGCCCCCCGCCAATGATAAGACACTCGCACCGGGAAGCTCTTGGTAGGAGCGGCCATGTTGACGCACACGCGTGCACTTGACTTGGCTTGCAGTATTCGCTTATGTGCACACATGTTTGCCAACATGACCGCTCCTACCAAGAGCTCCCTCCTGATATAATATAAAATATAATGAATCCGTTTTTGGAGGCAAAAAAAACCCTATTGGGTTTATTTCATGTTTAAATTATTTTTAAGGTATGAAGATCGAAATTATGGAAAGATTCCTTAGGTGGAAGATCCCAAGAATAATGGATAACAGGTCACATATCAGGAGTCAATTTCCAAACTTTCAGAACCTACTTGTAATAAATTGAAAGAAAAGTCTCTATTTTGAGAAAAGGGAAATATATTTTTAAAGAGTCAAAACCCTTAATGGTTGGAAGTGTACCAGATAGTAAGGTTTTGTAATGCTTAAGGAGATGAAGCCATTACACACCAAACATATCTTCAAAGTACAGTTTTCCCTTCAACTTTATGTACTTGTATTACAGCAAGGAACACTCAAAGAACTGGGTCAATTAATATATAGAAACACAGATGCCCCTTATATTATTATGGAGGTTATTTACTAAACTTCGAACACAAAAATCCCAAAAATTTTTTAGTATAAAATAGGATTTTTAAAAAAATCACGAATTTTTCAAAATTTATAATATCTCCCCCCGAGGATGGAAAAGTTCAAATTAGAAAATCTGGCATCTCAGACCTGTCGAGTTTGCATATAAGTCAATGGGAGAAGTCCCAACGTTTTTTTCTTTAATGATAAATAAGGGCAAATCGTGGATTTTAGTTTGGTCTGACGTTTTTAATTCAAAATATAGTAAAAGAAATTCAAATTTTGATAAATAACTCCCATAGTCATAACTAACTAGACAAAACTCGCACTAGGCACACAATAGCTTCTTATAAATATACTTATAGTCTTGAATTTATTCGCCTTGGTGGAAGATTGCCTTATTTGAGTGCCTGCTCTACACTTGTTCAGTTTGATCCCCTTTCCTTGCTGATACAGGTACTGGATGTTATTTTACTTTCTTCTCTCTTTTATCTTCTATCAAAGGTCTACAAGACTCATTTCTTGTCCACTCAATAAGTGAAACTGTTCATTAAGACCAGAGTAAATACATTCTAGGTTTTTGGTTTGCTATACACATATGGGGTAATGTAACGGGTCTAAAATTTGGCCACGTCTAGTAACTCTAGCAACCAATCATATGTGTGTTTTCAGAAAACCTACTACCTGCTCCATTGGTTGCTATGGGTTTCTAGACAAGAAACAATGTTTAGACAGTTTCATTACTGTATCCCATATAGAGTTTTCATTAATAAAGTGTTTCAGATTCCTCAAAACAGAAAGCAATTGTGTCATGTTGGGGGTTAATTATTAAGTCTGAATGCCAAAAACTCGTGTTTTTTTTTTACTATAAAATCCGCATTATTAGTCGGAAAAAAAAACACATTTTTTGAGATTTATGATACCCCAAGAATGGAAAAAGTCCAAATCCAAAATTCTGGCATCTCAGACCTACCAAGGTTGTTATATTAGTAGATAGGAGAGGTCCCTATCCTATTTCGAAGTTTCTGTGGTCTGCACTGGAATTAACACGAAAATGAGTGATTCCGATTTTCGCTCATTTTTGTTCTGATTAAATTGTGCTTTTTTTTTTATAATAAATATGCTCCAATAGTGGATTCTAGTTGGGTCAGACTTTTTTAAATACTTACAAAAATTTGGATTTTGATAAATGAGGCGTGTAGTGTTTGGGTGACATGACCAAGTCTAAATAGTATTTGTTGCTTGTATGGGGGTTAAAGGAGAAGGCTTGGTGCACTTGGGGGTGCTAAATGTTAGGTGGCACCCCCAAGTGATTGTCCCCCCCCCAAGTGATGTCCAAGTGATTGTATTTACTTACCTGAAACCCCGGGCTGGTGCTCCTATCAGCAGAAAACTACCAGCAAGCACCACGGAGCACTCCTTTTCTGGCTTCTTCTTGCTTCAGATTTCCCGGGGCAGACGCATGCGCAATTGAACGAAATAGCCGACTTTTTAGTTTAAGTTTGGCTTTTCGCTCTATTACGCCTACACAGCCGGGAGAAGAAAGAGGAAAATGGAAGAGGATCACTCCGTGGTGCTCACAGGTAAGTCAATACAATTACTTGGGGGTGCCTAACATTTGGCACCCACAAGTGCACAAAGACTTTCCTTCTCCTTTAAACATTTTTTAATCTTTGATTTACAATTTACGCCAATTAAAGGAAGAACATCCATGCTGTGTATTACTGGATCAGGCAATTTCTCAGCAGCCTTGTAATTGAGTATGTTTCTTATTTGTAGTTGCTCTTATAGCTGAACAAGATGGACACACTGACAACCATAGTTTTACTACTCCCCTTTATTAGAAGTATAATACTGCACAAATGTATAAAAATATGGCAGAAGTGTCATAACAATACTTTTTTTTTCCCCCTAAATGTTCATAATTATAAAAATGACAGTTATTTAACATATTAACAAATTACACACATCCGTGTTCGAGTGTGTAAGCGTATATATAGAGATCTATATAATATTGAATTTAATACTCTTAATGCAATATATAAATGTTATATTGTAAGTTTTTATATAAACTACTTTTAGCTGTGGTACGGCTTCACAATGTTTGGAACAGCTCAAAATAACTTGACATTGTAACAATGATGTGAATTTATGGAAATAATTCATCATAAATAAATATTACAAAAAATATCAAATGTGAAAAAAAAACCCTGGACAGGGATCAACTTGTATCATACAAACGCCACTTTTTTTTTTTTTTTAGTACTTAGGCAATGTGAATGGACAGGAAACAGGTCTACAGAGTTCTCTATATCTCAGTATTTATTTTCACACTCACTCTTTGTAGTCCACCTGCTAGATGCTATGGGGGTTATTTATGAAACTCCGAATGCAAAAATCCTGAAAAATTTGTGATTTTTTAGTATAATATCGGACTTTTAAAAAATCACAAAGTCCGAATCAGAGAATCCGGCAGCTCAGACCTGTCGAGGTTGCATATAAGTCAATGGGAGAAGTCCCAAAGTTTTTTTTTTATGTGCGCTGGGATTCGTGCAATTCCCCCAAAGTTTTCGGGGGAAAAATCAGAGTTTTTGGGTTAAAAATCCGAAGAAAATGTAAAAAGCTGATGAAAAATCCGGGAAAAAAGCATAAGAAATCTGAGTTTCCGGGTTGAATAATCCGAAAAAATCTTGAAAATCGAATTTTTTCCCGGAAAGCAAATTTTTGAGAAAATGTTATAATAAATAAGCGTAAAAAAACCAGAGTGGATTTGATTGGAGTTTGTAGCAGAAAATGTGAGATTAGGGATGCACCGAATCCAGGATTGGGCCTTTTTCAGCAGAATTCGGATTCGGCCGAATCCTTCTGCCCGGCCAAACCGAATCCAAATCCTAATTTGCATATGTAAATTAGGGCCGGTTCAGATTCGGCCGAATCTCTCGCAAAGTATTCGGGGGTTCAGCCGAATCCAAAATAGTGGATTCGGTGCATCCCTAGTTGAGATAAAATCGGACTTTGATAAATAACCCCCTAAATGTAAATGAGATTTAACTTTAAAGAGTAAAATTGTTGATTTCATGGCTCTAATTTACGAAAGTTTGGCAGGACAGCCCCCATTTATGCTGCCATGACACAACCATATTATTTTTATTATAAAAAAAAAAACGACCTCTCTACATGGGTATGAACCAGTTTTTGTTTTAACCTGAAACATATAGAGCGACCAATAGTTTAACAGTATCTTCTGTTATTGTACATTCTAATGCCACAACCTAACATTTAATAGAAGTAGTTGGGGTGGTTTGCTGCACAGTGTAGCTTCACAAAAGCGTATTGCACATATCAATAGCTAGAAGTACTGGATTAAATATGTGTTTGAAGCTGCTTCTCCAAATCAACCGGTAGTGACTTTCATGAATGCATTGCCTTTAAATACAGGTGGCAACTAAAGAGCTGTCTCTTTTAAGTCATTCAGGTTTGGCAATCGTGTTCTTTTTGTCCGATTAAAGGGGAGCCCGTTTTGTCCAGTTTTTGAAGCTAGCTGGTCAGGAAAAGGAGCTCCTTCATTGGTCCCTCTGTTTAAGGGTGAAACATGCCAAACAGGTTCAGCTTGGCCAGGCATTTGAAGACCTTGTCTGCTTTTTGGCTGTGGATCCTGCCGATGGACAACTCCTGCGCTGCTTGAAGTCTGACTTACAGGATGAATCCTAGCTTCAGGGAAGGACGGGGTTTTCGGTGGCTGATTTGGCAAAGGCTGAAAACGAGGATCTGGTGGCATTGGGTGGTTTGAGGACGAACATGGATGCAGAAGTTTCCAAAGAGATTTTAATGGTTGACTCTACAAAGTAGGAAAAATGAAAAAAAAAATTTGCACTTAAAAAATATGACAATTGATAATTTTAAAATTGCTATGAATCATGTCAGCTATGTGATACTCTCAGTAAGAGACCGAGTTTTCAGTCTCTGGATGTGCCATACTTTGAGTGACGGGTCAAATGTGATCATGACCCAACTTGTTATTGTAGGAGGCCACCAGGAATTATTTAGAGCTGGGCTTGGGAAATATGCTTCTTCCCTTTGCAGGAGCTCACTAAGCAGTTATCAGGGCAACAACCATCAATCAATTTAATTAAGTATGCAAATATGTGACAACTGTCTTCAGGATGAGTGACAAGTCATCAGATGGAATTGCCTTTTAATTGAAAAGAAATGTATTAGTCTATTAAACGACACGTGCATGGCAGATTTGACTTTTGTTACACTAGATGGCACTTTTAAAGCTTTAAAGGAGAAGGAAAGGCTAAAATGAAGTAAGCTTTATCAGAAAGGTCTATATAAATACAGCAGTAAACCCTCAAAGTAATGTTGCTCTGAGTCTTCAGTCAAAAGTAACACTGCATTTCTTTTTTTTCTATTAGGTACACATGGGCTTCTATATCAGACTTCCTGTTTTTAGCATAAACCTCAAGAGGTAGGGCTTGAGCATGCTCAGTTTGCTCCTCTCTCCCACTTCCTTTTCCCTCCTCCCCTTCCAGCTGTAATCTGAGCCCAGAGCAGGGAGAGACTCAGGCAGGAAGTGATGTCACACCAAGCTAATGGCAGCTGCTATCCTTAACAAACAGAGAGAGCTTCTAGAGCTGTTTAGTCAGGTATGATAAAGCAATATGCGGAATAAATATAGTCTTATAGCTTGCACTATTGTGTGCTTGGGGAAATGTGGGCACTGATTTACTTAATGGATGAATATAAAGTAAATCCTGGCGCAAATTTCCCCAAACTATTCAGGGGTTCGCCAAATTTTCATATACCAGAAAAAAAGCAGTGTTGGAATTATATACAGTAGATACAGCTTTCCAAAGCCTTTGGTGCACTGTCATCCCTCCAACCCCATGAATAACTACGTTGTGTAGGACAGCTATTCATTTGATGGAATTTGCAAGTACAACATTCCTAGAACTGGCATTTTAATGTCTGGCATGTATTATGACACAGAATTGGTCATTTTATTACCCAAATTGATGCTGTTGGGGGGTGCACCTTAGCTTTACAGATACACCCGCTTGTACTCTGTTTACTTTTTGAAGTAGAGCTGCACTTTTTTAAAACACCATGGGGCAAATTCACTAAGATTCGTAGTTGCGCCAGGCGTAACTTCGCTGCACTTCGCCAGGCGTAGTTTCGCCAGCGCTTCGCAAATTCAGTAAAATCCGAAGTTGCACTCAGGGGTATCGTAAGGTTGCGAAGTTGTGCTAGCGTTGATTCACTAAGAGAAGCAAAGTTACGCTAGCGATGGTTAATTTGCATACGGCGCCAAATTCACATTTCAATGGAGGAATATGTAGCAGCACTACAAATGCCTGGGAAATCTTCAAAACATCAAATTAAATTGTTATTTTGCCCTACACATGTGCCCACTGTATAGTTAAGTTGCCATGAAATAGGAAATGTAGGGGGGAAGGAGGGGAGCCCCAAAAATTTTTTCGATCTTTTTCAGCCTATAACTCATAATATAGAAAAAACGCCAGCCAGTAGAAATCCCTATCTACTCTATTGCGCTTTGCCTGGTCTGAGGTGGCGAAGGAAGTCTAGCGTAAAAGGTAGCGCTCAGAGCAATGTGCGCGTTAGTGAATTTGCGTAGCAAATTCGCCAGGCGTAAGGGTGCGAAGTTACACTAGCGAAGTTACGCCAGCGTCCGTTAGTGAATTTGCGAAGTAACGAAAATGGCCAACGCTAGCGAATTGACGCTAGCGTTAGGCGCTTCGGCGCATAGTGAATTTGCCCCCATGGGAGATGGAAGACAAAAGTAGGCATGATCTTGCGTATCATTGGCAACATTTACGAAGCTCGAGTGAAGGATTCAAAGTAAAAGAAGTTTTTTTGGGTACTTCGACAATTGAACAGGCTACTTCGACCTTCGAATCGAACGATTCGAACTAAAAACGGTTCGACTATTCCAACATTCGATAGTCAAAGTAATGTAAAAAGTAAAAAAACTTTGACTACATACTTCGGTACAGAAAAATTGAGTGAAGGCTGCGCTGTTGCACAAGTAGTTAGGTCAGGGAAAGCAGCACCAAAAAGTAGTGGATCCACACTTCCACTGTGATTAATATCAGTCAGCAAGAGAGGTGCGCTATTAACCTTATAAATCCTTAAACACAAGCACCTAAAAAGAAAAGAAACTACACATAGAGTAGTACGTTCAGCTCTTCTTAGAAATAACTTTGATGTTAGAACTACTCACAATCGTGATCATCAAACAAGAGCGTGTAGAGTATTCTTTTTTAACAGGGTATATACGGTGTTGAAGCGTGCGATGTTTCTAAAGGAAAGAGACGCTACAGATGGTGAAGAATCGTCAGAGATCCTACTTAGACCCTGCGGGTCCTAAGGACTTACCAGACTGCCGTCAGAAGAGAGCGTTGGGAGACTCGCAAAGAGATCGCTCGATGCCGACGTGTTTCCCAGGCGCTGTTTAGACACCGCTCCCTGAGTTCAGACAGCCTCGCTCACCCACTGCGCGTCCGCAAACACTGCTGTTTCTCGTCCCACAGTCAGTCAGCTCGCCTCCGGTGCCGTGCAAAGGTTAAATAAGTGATTCGGAAGGGGATTAAATCTAAAGCAAACTTTTATTTCATTAATACAAAGGCCCAACGCGTTTCATATCCTACGATACTTCCTCAGGGGCATCACACGTGTAACATCACGTCCAAGATTATATAGTGTAGATCATTATTTCATTAGCCTAATTGGTAATTGGCTACAAGATTTTGTTTCCACAATTAACACTTTCGTTTAAGAATACATCCATTATAATAAATTACAATGAAAGAATTAATTTAAACATACTTAAATAGTCATAAAACATTATTAAGTTAAAAAACATTTCAGATCGATTTCTATATTTAAACCTTTGGGAGCGAGTGTTTTAAGTTTATGTATCCAGTATGTTTCTTCTCTTGATATTATCTGTATAATATCACTTCCTCGCCAGTGATTTTTCTTTTGTACTATTCCCATGAATTTTAAAAGTGAGGGGTCTGAGTTGTGATGAGTTTTAAAATGGGCTGAGACACTATGTGTCAATACTCCCTTTCTTATATTATTCATATGCTCCCTTATTCTAATCTTCAGAGTTCTATTCGTACGTCCAATATATTGGAGATTGCAGGGACACTCTAATAAATAAATGACGTTGTTGCTATTGCATGTTAACAGCGATTTAATAGTGAATTCCTCTTTTGTCACTTTTGAATCAAATGTTTTCTAATTTCTATCATTGGTTTCGCTCGTTTTACAGCCTTTACAGGTTCTGCATGTGAAGAATCCGTTTAATTTTTCTTTAGAAAAATGGTTACTTATTGATTTTTGATCGACAGGAGGTAGACAGCTTGGTGCTAATAGTTGTTTGATTATTTGTGGTTTTTTGTATAAAATATATGGTTTTTCAGGTAAAATGTCTTTTAAATCTTTGTCTTTTTTCAGAATATGCCAATGTTTTTTTATAATGGCTTCTAATTTTTTGTTTGAATTATTGTAAGTTGTAATGAATGAAATAGGGTTACTTAATTTAGTTTTTCTTTTGGTGTTGTTAATTAATCCAATTCTCTCTTTTCTATCACATTTGAGTTTGGCTTCCTTAATCGTATGGTCCTTGTATCCTTTTTGTCGTAAATGAGTACTCAGAATTTCACATTCTTTTTCATAGTCACTGGGTTTGCTGCAATTTCGTTTAATACGGTTAAATTGTCCATAAGGTATATTGTTTAACCATTTGTTATAGTGGCAGCTACTATTAAGAATAAATCCATTGCAGTCAGTTGGTTTCCTATAGATACTGGTCTCAAAACGTCCATCTTCCACAAAAATTGTAAGGTCTAGAAAATTCACATTTTTTGTACTGTAATTACTAGTGAGATGGATATTGTAGTTATTAATATTCAAGTTGTTTAGGAAGTCCTTTAATTCATTTTCTGGTCCATCCCATATGAAAAGGCAATCGTCTATATAGCGTTTCCAGAAAATTAGGCCTTTATTTTCTTCGTTGTTGTTTTCTGTATTAAGTAAAGGTTGTATATGTTGTTCCTCCCAGTCTCCCATAAACAAATTTGCATAACTGGGTGCGAAACGGGTTCCCATAGCTGTTCCTTTGATTTGTAAAAAATAATTATTTTCGAACCAAAAATAATTTTTTGTAAGAATAAATTTTATGTTGTCAATCAAAAATTTTTTCTGAAGATCAGTAAGTGATAAATCCGTTTCTAAATATTTTCTTATTGCTGAAATCCCCAGTTCATGGTCAATAATTGTATATAGGGATGTAACGTCACATGTTCCTAATATATAACTTTTTTTCCAGGGTGTGTCATTGATGAGTTTAATTGTTTCAATGGTATCTTTGAGATAAGAGGGTAAGTTTATAACGTATTTTTGTAAAAATGTATCTATATATTCTGAGAGGTTGGAAGTGAGGGACCCGCACCCCGATATGATGGGGCGTCCTGGAGGATTCTTTAAATCTTTATGGATCTTTGGTAGAATGTATATTATGGGAATTCTTACAAAAAATTATTTTTGGTTCGAAAATAATTATTTTTTACAAATCAAAGGAACAGCTATGGGAACACGTTTCGCACCCAGTTATGCAAATTTGTTTATGGGAGACTGGGAGGAACAACATATACAACCTTTACTTAATACAGAAAACAACAACGAAATAAAGGCCTAATTTTCTGGAAACGCTATATAGACGATTGCCTTTTCATATGGGATGGACCAGAAAATGAATTAAAGGACTTCCTAAACAACTTGAATATTAATAACTACAATATCCATCTCACTAGTAATTACAGTACAAAAAATGTGAATTTTCTAGACCTTACAATTTTTGTGAAAGATGGACGTTTTGAGACCAGTATCTATAGGAAACCAACTGACTGCAATGGATTTATTCTTAATAGTAGCTGCCACTATAACAAATGGTTAAACAATATACCTTATGGACAATTTAACCGTATTAAACGAAATTGCAGCAAACCCAGTGACTATGAAAAAGAATGTGAAATTCTGAGTACTCATTTACGACAAAAAGGATACAAGGACCATACGATTAAGGAAGCCAAACTCAAATGTGATAGAAAAGAGAGAATTGGATTAATTAACAACACCGAAAGAAAAACTAAATTAAGTAACCCTATTTCATTCATTACAACTTACAATAATTCAAACAAAAAATTAGAAGCCATTATAAAAAAACATTGGCATATTCTGAAAAAAGACAAAGATTTAAAAGACATTTTACCTGAAAAACCATATATTTTATACAAAAAACCACTAATAATCAAACAACTATTAGCACCAAGCTGTCTACCTCCTGTCGATCAAAAATCAATAAGTAACCATTTTTCTAAAGAAAAATTAAACGGATTCTTCACATGCAGAACCTGTAAAGGCTGTAAAACGAGCGAAACCAATGATAGAAATTAGAAAACATTTGATTCAAAAGTGACAAAAGAGGAATTCACTATTAAATCGCTGTTAACATGCAATAGCAACAACGTAATTTATTTATTAGAGTGTCCCTGCAATCTCCAATATATTGGACGTACGAATAGAACTCTGAAGATTAGAATAAGGGAGCATATGAATAATATAAGAAAGGGAGTATTGACACATAGTGTCTCAGCCCATTTTAAAACTCATCACAACTCAGACCCCTCACTTTTAAAATTCATGGGAATAGTACAAAAGAAAAATCACTGGCGAGGAAGTGATATTATACAGATAATATCAAGAGAAGAAACATACTGGATACATAAACTTAAAACACTCGCTCCCAAAGGTTTAAATATAGAAATCGATCTGAAATGTTTTTTAACTTAATAATGTTTTATGACTATTTAAGTATGTTTAAATTAATTCTTTTATTGTAATTTATTATAATGGATGTATTCTTAAACGAAAGTGTTAATTGTGGAAACAAAATCTTGTAGCCAATTACCAATTAGGCTAATGAAATAATGATCTACACTATATAATCTTGGACGTGATGTTACACGTGTGATGCCCCTGAGGAAGTATCGTAGGATATGAAACGCGTTGGGCCTTTGTATTAATGAAATAAAAGTTTGCTTTAGATTTAATCCCCTTCCGAATCACTTATTTAACCTTCGCACGGCACCGGAGGCGAGCTGACTGACTGTGGGACGAGAAACAGCAGTGTTTGCGGACGCGCAGTGGGTGAGCGAGGCTGTCTGAACTCAGGGAGCGGTGTCTAAACAGCGCCTGGGAAACACGTCGGCATCGAGCGATCTCTTTGCGAGTCTCCCAACGCTCTCTTCTGACGGCAGTCTGGTAAGTCCTTAGGACCCGCAGGGTCTAAGTCGAATCTCTGACGATTCTTCACCATCTGTAGCGTCTCTTTCCTTTAGAAACATCGCACGCTTCAACACCGTATATACCCTGCTAAAAAAGAATACTCTACACGCTCTTGTTTGATGATCACGATTGTGAGTAGTTCTAACATCAAAGTTATTTCTAAGAAGAGCTGAACGTACATACTTCGGTAGTTTAAACCAACTGAGGTACAATGTTAGCCTATGGGGACCTTCACCATTACTTTTCTAAGGTTTTTTTGATGAAAGGAAAATCCTTCAATCGATCGATTAAAATCCTTTGAATAGTTCGATTTGAAGGATTTCATTGTTCGATCAAACTATTTTTCCGTCGATCGTAGGATTTGCCGTAAATCCTACGAATTCGATATTCGAATTCGTAGGATTTTACCTGCTTGAGTTCTGCATGGCTGGGAAGTAAGGCGGGGGCTCCCCCTGCTGTTCATAAGTATGATTGTTTCCCTGCTCAGCAGTTAGGGACCATCTGACAATTCCTATCCACAGCAGTAAATGAAGGGAGAATTTCACTGCATACAGTCAGGTTTCTTATAAAAACGGTACATATTTTTTAATTAAAGTATATTGGAGATAGGTTTCTTTTTCATTAAAGAAAGTAAAAATGGGATTTTATTTTTTTGCCTTTACATGCCCTTTAATGTTTTAAATCCTAATCCTGTACAACACAATACAGGGGAATGCTCAGAATTCATATGATTCCAAACCATGTTATCTCTAAAAGCAACTAGTTGAACAGGAAAAAAAAAATCACCCAATTCACCAAACTATGGCCCATTGAACAGTCCGTGTAATGTTTGATACTCACGTGGGAATGTATTTCTGCCATCTTGTCTGGGCGCCACTCTTTTTGCCGGCTGCTTTTGTGACTTGAAGAATGCCCACCTTTCTGACCAGGGAGATGATCTTGCCCATCAGAACTAGGCATCTGATAAACATTAAGCAGTAGAAAGATCAGTATATGTAGGAGAGGGGAGCAGTCACCCTGTGGGTCAGTGCAAGTTACAGGCAGCACATGTAGTTTTTCTGTAGCAGTTAAATCAACAAAGACTATTTCACAGATATAATGAATGATATTTAATTGCAAGCATTTGAGCCAAGTAAAACTCAGAGCAGCTTTACAAAACAGAATAATGTGTTTTTTTATAGTGCTGTGTAATGTGCTGGTGTTTTGTAAAATGTACAGTAACTAGAACAATATTTAATAGTACAATATGTTATATGGGTTTGTAGAATCTTTTGTGCTGAAAATGTATATATTTATATGACTGGGCCTAGTAATTTATAAATTAGAAGGGGAAAAATGTGCAGACTGGAAACGTGAACCAGGCACGAAGGACTGTTATAAACTGACCAGAACCTACAAAACACAATCTGGGCAGCTAAGTGGCAGATGAGATTCAATGTTGATAAATGTAAAGTTATGCACCACGGTTGTAAAATTATCCATTATACCCTAATGGGACTATACTCAGCAAATCCATTATGGAAAAGGACCTTGGAGTCCTTGTAGATGATAAACTTGGCTGTAGCAAGCAATGCCAGTCAGCAGCATCAAGGGAAATAAGGTCTTGAGCTTTATTAAAAGGGCCATTAATTCACAGGGGGCGGAGGTCATTATTCCACTGTATAGGGCTCTGGTAAGGCCCCATCTAGAATATGCCGTACAGTTTTGGTCTCCAATGCTCAAACAGGACATTATTGTATTAGAGAGGGTACAGAGAAGGGCAACTAAGCTGGTAAATCGTATAAAGGGATCATATAATAATCTCTCCAATGCTTTATTTACCAGTAGGTCTTTCCAGCTGACACAAGGTTTAGAAGAAAGGAGGTTCCAGCTAAATATTCGGAAGGGGTTTTTTACAGTGAGAGCTGTGAAGATGTGAATTCTCTCCCTGAATCAGTGGTACAGACTGATACATTAGATAGCTTTAAGAAGGGGTTGGATGGCTTTTTAGCAAGTGAGGGAATACAGGGTTATGGGAAATAGCTCATAGTACAAGTTGATCCAGGGACTAGTCCGATTGTCATTTTGGAGTCAGGAAGGATTTTTCCCCCTCTGAGGCAAATTGGAGAGGCTTCAAATGGGGTTGTTTTGCCTTCCTCTGGATCAGGTTATATACAGACTTAAGGCTCAACTTGATGAGTTTTTTTCAACCTAACTTACTATTACACTAATATAAAAGTTATGGTGGCAGTTAAAGTTACACTCTGCCCTGTGATATTCCCCCAAGCCATGTGGTTGGTGCTCATACTCCTACTATAGCTTAAGGGCTGTACAAACACAGGTAGTGTATTAGTATTAGTAGTATTAGTACTGTAAGCAGGACCACCATCAGAAATCACAGGGCCCCATACGACAAAATTTCCTGGGCCCCCTGGGCTGCCCCACCACAAGCTCCACCTACAGGTCTGCCCTCCCCACCCCACAGGTCCGCCCCACACCACACAGTTTAAAAAACAAAATAAATATTGGTGGCTAGGGTTCCCACATGTTAATAAAAAATAAAAAGATATTGGTGGTCAGGGCCCCCCATTAAAAAACATTTGTGGCCAGGCAGTGGCGTAACTAGATATTACTGGGCCCCACAGCAAATTATTTTTCAGGCCCCCAAAATTTTTAGCAGTTGACTTGTTTTACCAATATTTATTGAAACTGTATATGAATTAGGGCCTCGTGGGGCCCTGATACCTCCTTGGCCCCCCTGCAGGCGCATGGGTCTGCTTCCTCTATAGTTACGCCCCTGTGGCCAGGGCCCCCCCCATTAAAAAAATATTGGTGGCTAGGACCCCACATGAGAAAAAACAATTGGTGGGCAAAATTGGTGGCCAGCCCCCCCCCCACATTATAAGAAAATTGGTGGCCAGGGCCCCTTAAACGTCCATGCCTTCCCGAAGTCAGCAGCTCTCAGAAAGATGGGGGGCCTGGCTAATCAAGTAAGTGTGGCGTGGCTGGGCCCCCCTTACCCTCAGGGCCCCCTACAACTCTCCCCCCTGATGGCTGCCCTGAGTGTAAGTTATTCATCGGGTTGGGAGGGTGGTGAAGTAGCTCAAATTAACAGAAAAATACGAGCTGAGTTTCAAAATACACTGGCCCAATTACAATGTTCATATTATACCTATTTACATTTGTGTTCGCAGAAACTATATTTTTATAAGATCCACAATATTTTCTTTTTGGTTTAAATTCTCATAATTACATGTCCATGTCATGGTTGAAAATATGTGTTCTAGAAATGTAACCGTATACCTTCCTCCTTCTTTTTATAGCACTGTATTGGGGAAATTATTTGCTGCCCAAACTGAAGGTGCTGCGAGTGAACTGGAGCACAGGGGTGATTTATTTGTGGATATGGAACTTCTGTCCTCTGTTCTAAGTCTATTAATATATCTGCTGGGCTCCCAGGTGAATTCAGTGTCAGGAATGGAATTATTGTAACAGCTCACATTGACTTTGCCAGTTCAGCCCAGAGAGATTGAGCTGGGCCTGAAATAACTGACATATAAAGACTCCGGAAGTCAAGGTAAGTTGGAGAAATAAAATGTAAAAGATAATTGGGCCAGAGAAAAAATAATTTGCCACTGATCTTTCCATGTGAATATGACTGTGATATGATATGTGTCAAACGTGTGCTACTCCCACAATTCCAGCTTCATATGAACAGAGACTTGCTTGTGATTTGTTGTTTGATTAATAAATGAAACCCAAAGTGGCGTTACAGAGGCAGTGGATAAGGTTTAAGAGTCAGGACAAGGATATTTTCTGTTGCTGTATCAGCTGCCTGAGACACCCGTAGGCACTTATTAGACAAGGAGGGGACTTTTCAACGATAGGTTCCTTCTTTTTATGATTTGTTTGCTTCACTGCTTTTTAATGTTGTACAATAAAATGTGATTTTAACTTTGGGTGGCATGACATTAATGTAATGCAATTATGAGATCATGAGCGCCCAGTAGAGGTCACTGTTATTCTAACTATTAAAAGGGAAACTGTCATGGGAGAACATGTTTTTTTCCCAAAACGCATCAGTTAATAGTGCTGCTCCAGCAGAATTCTGCACTGAAATCCATTTCTCAAAAGAGCAAACAGATTTTTTTATATTAAATTTTGAAATCTGACATGGGGCTAGACATATTGTCAGTTTTCCAGCTGCCCCCAGTCATGTGACTTGTGCTCTGATAAACTATAGTCATTCTTTACTGCTATACTGCAAGTTGGAGTGATATAAGCCCCTCTTCCCCCCCCCCCGTAGCCTAACAAAAGAACAATGGAAGGTAATCAGATAGCAGCTCCCTAATACAAGATAACAGCTGCCTGGTAGATCTAAAAACAACACTCAATAGTAAAAGCAAAGTCCCACTGAGACTGATCCAGTTACATTAAGTAGGATAAATAACAGCCTGCCAGAAAGTCGTTTCATCATAAAGTGCAGGCACAAGTCTTGTGTTAGGGAGCTGCTATCTGGTTACCTTCCATTGTTCTTTTGTTAGGCTACTGTGGGGGGGGGAAAGGGAGGGGGTGATATCATTAAAGTCACTAAAGAGTGACTATAGTTTATCAGAGCACATGACTGGGGCAGCTGGGAAACTGACAATATGTCTAGCCCCATGTCAGATTTCAAAATTGAATATAAAAAAATCTGTTTGCTCATTTGAGAATTGGATTTCAGTTGAGAATTCTGCTGATTAACTGATGCGTTTTGAAAAAAACATATTTTCCCATTTTCCCTTTAAGGAAGTAACGACCATTAATTTGTGAGCCTTTGATTAAGGGAGCTTTTCCCGAAACACGTTAGGTATGCAAATTACCCACCTGTTTCAATAAACAACCTCTTATCCTATCCGGAGTGCGACCTTATCTGTGTGTTGAGTGGATATTTTCTATTGCTTTATCAGCTGCCCGAGACCTTGAGCTAGTCATGGAATCCGTGTGCCGGTATATTGGGTATGTGGGGCATATACAATGCATGAACAGATAGGCGTACAGCACTGTATCATTTACTAAGGTTCAAATTCAATTTGAATGTTGGAGTTGGGATTTTTTTGTAAAATTTCGAGTTCTAAATTCACCATCTTGAATTCCAATGTGAGATTTATTACACTCAAACCCTTTAAAAATTCGAATTTGAAGGTTTGAAGTTAGAGATCACCACAGTCCACTAGAGTGAAATTTTCATTTTCACCCTTTGATAAATACGCCTTTGAAAATCCCATAGAAATGGATGGAGAGGCGGTATTTCACTCTAGCGGACTGTGGTAAATTGATAAATATACTCCAATGGCAGAAGTCCCTTGAATTGTTTGAAGATGTTAATAGTATCGATGGGCCAAATTTTTCACCAAGTTTCGCTGCAAAAAATGACGCCTATAGTCGCCAATGGGAGGAAAAAAATTAGATTCTAATTATCAGGTTGGGACTATTCGATCGATTTTTAGACGTTCACATTTTTCATAAATAATATACCATTCGGACTGTGAATAAAATCGAGTTTAAAAAAAAAAAACACGTTATTCTAAAATTCGACCTTTGATAAATAACCCCCTAAGAGTACGATTTTTGAATGAAACTCAATAGTAAGCCTACACTTTACCTTACATTTACAGAAAAGGATTTCACATCTTGATTTGTATTGCCGATTAGATTTCCATACATTATAATACTTTTGTCCTTAATAATGTCAAAGGAACTGTAGCGAATATTTCTAGCCAAGGATTTAACTGCCTCAGAAAGACTGGATGAATACGATCACAAAGGGTGCCCTTATTATTCATCCATGTGCTGCACCCTCATGTAGGAAGAGTGTAGCGTCTCAAGATGATCATGCACTGAAGCATTGCATGCAGTTAGTTCTGTTGCTGAAAAGAAAAGAATTCAGGTGATTATAATGAAGCAGCACTTGATCTAATGATAACATTGAGCCTTTGTAGGACAGGAAAGAGTTATCTAATGCAGAAGGAAAACTGACAGTGTTCTACCAATATCCAAATTAGTTGTCTTCTCCAAACTTCCTCCTGACTGGCACCTAGACTTGATCTACCCTTATCCACTTTATTTCCATAGTACTGACGCATTTCATGCAGTCCTTTACATTGTTTACCCTTTACAGCAGTCCCTGCCAATGTTCCCTCTAATTCCTTCTCGGCTATGTGCAAAAAAATTATTTTGTCAGGTCAGAATTAATGCAAAATGTTGTGTTTTAGGTCCATTTCAGACACAGTTGGGTCAGTTTTATCAGGAGCCAGTTAACCTACCTGAATGTTTTGGAGGAAACCCACATAGACAACATACAAACACCCTGATATGCCATTAACGAGCATGGCTAAATCGGGGGTAAACTGAACGTTCGGCCGTATGGCCAAACGATCCGATTACGATGTGCAATGGGCTCCGGCGGGATCGAAAAGATGTCGGCACTCTCCACACACGCTCCGAAAATCGTACGAATCCTCGATTCGTACAATAGGATCTGTGCGTCTATGGCCAGCTTTACAGTTAGAAGGTTATTACCTAAACTCCAAATGCAAAAATCATGAAAAATTTGAGATTTTTTTTTTATAAAATCGGACTTTTAAAAAAATCATGAATTTTTTGGAATTTATTAAACCCCGAGGATGTAAAAGTCTGAATCTGAAAATTCAGCATCTCAGACCTCTTGAGGTTACATATAAGTCAATGGGAGAAGTCCCAAAGAGTTTTTGATGTGCGCTGGGTTTCATGCAATACCTGAAGTTTTCGGGTGAAAATTACGGAAAATTCATTGAAAATGGGATGAAAAATCCGAAAAAATTTCGAACATCGGATAAAAATCCGAAAAAATCAGATTTTTTTTCCCAAAAAGGAAATTTTCAGGAAAATGTAATAATAAATAAGCGTAAAAATCCTGAGCGGATTTGAACGGCGTTTATAGCAGAAAATATTGAGATAAATTTCGGACTTTGATAAATAACTTCCTTAGTCTAATTCAAATTGTTTTGATAAAATGGAGTGGCCTTTCCGTAATTCAGAGCTTTCTGGATAACAGGTTTTCGGATAACAGATCCCATACCTGTATTTATGCACAGGAAAGCTAACAGAAGCAGAGGTTTGGAAAATGACATATTAAGGATCACTGCATCAGTCAAGTAAAACATTCTAACCAATTAAATGTTTGCTTTTATTATTTGTACTGTGATAGGCTGATAAGATCTTAATGTGGCCTGTAATTTTAGATAGAATAACAGATGTCAGAACATAGTGGGGGTCATTTATAAACTTTGCGCCGTGCAGATTGGTTCACAAAGTGAATATATTAGCCCTGCACATTGTTATATTTATAAAGCTGATTTGCAAATTTTTTTTTCCCAATGCGAATGTCTATAGCAGCTTTTTAAATGTCACAATACGCAAATTGTGAATATTTATGCGCACACTCTGCGACACAGTTACGCCACAACTTTGGTGGCGGATAAAATATTCGCAAACTGCGAATTTAAGTTACTGTCAACGCTATTTTCGCGTACAACCTCGCACGTTGGGTGCGCTCGCGCAAAGTCCCGTCTCACTTGCGCGGCATTTGCGAAAATTTATTCACACTGCGAATTTGCAAAAAACGGAAAGACGGGCAGAGCAGTGCAATATATTAGCGTTCAGGAAAAAACATGCGCAATACAACCATTTGCGAAAAATATGCGCTGCGCAAACTTTATATATGATCCCCAGTGTTTTTGTGACCAAGAAATGAGGAAGATACAGATATTCATAATGCCATTTTTTGTGCAGTATTTGAAGGTAGAGGTGGGTGTTTTTGTGAAAATGTGAGGGAAGTTCATTGTGTGTGGAAAGCAGCAGAGCAGAATTAAACAGCAAACTGAGGAGTGAGAAGCGGGTGGGTTGACTTTTCTTTTGCTTATTTTGTCAAATGTGATATTTGCAGATATATGTAAGTTTTGCAGATGTATTTTACGTTTAATCAAACCAGCCTCCCCCCCAAATAAAAATGAGACAGAGAAGGAAAGCACCACCACAGCTAAAGACCATGCTGTTCCCTTCAAGGCAAAAAGAAGAGCTTTCCATTGGCCGCTTAGTTAACAGAATACCATTGGAGGACTGACTACAGGCAGCTTTTTCAGAGAAGAGCTGCGCTTTAAATGGTTCTTTGAACTAAACAGTGGGAAGAGGCTTTTCTTGAGTCTCGGTTTCTCAGAGTCATTGGAGTCTGTCTGCAATATAAGATACAAATAAACTAGTTGTACAGTTACAGTGTCATAGGGTACAGGCAGAATCAGGGATTGCGAACTGGTAAACCACTTATAATACAGATATATAGTAGGGATGGACCAAATCCAATACTTTGGGTGTCGGCAGAACTGAATCCTTTGTGAAAGATCTGACCTAATTCAAATCCTAATTTGCATATGCAAATGAGGGATAGGAAAGGACATTTTTTTTTACTTCCTTGGTTTGTGAAGGCCTTTTTTTTTGTCGATTTGTTCCCCTGAGGAAGACCCCTAAGGTCGAAACGCGTTGGGCTCACTGTTATATTATTTATTATTTTTGTATAATTTTTTTGTATTTTCTTTACTTTTTTGTAATAAATTTTTCTATTAATTTTTTGAAATTGGGTGTGCTATCCATTACTTTGAGTATTTATAGTCTTGTCTGGAGACCCTTATGGGGAGTCCCCTATGGATTTGCACCCCTCACTTTATTTTAATGGGTGTGCGCCTTCTCTCTATATTTTGTTCCTGCTGAATACCAAACTGAACCCTGGATTTGGTGCATCCATAATAAATATGGATTACGTCTAAGCCGAGACCCCTCAGTTCATCAAGGACTTGAACCTCAAGCTCTTGAGCAAATAACTATAAGGCCTCAGATTGGACATAACTGTATATACTGAAGTCTTTATACCAAGGTAATGATAATAGGGAAGCACCGAATCCACTGATTTGGATTCGCCAAATCCTTTTAGAAAGACTCCGCCGAATACTGAATTCTAATTTGCATATGCAAATTGAGGGTGGGAAGGGGAAACCATTTTTTACTTCCTTGTTTTGTGCACATGCAAATTAGGATTCGGCCGAATCTGAACCCTGCTGAAAAAGGCCGAATTCTGAACTGGATCTTGGATTCGGTGCATCCCTAAACGATAAGGAAGCATAATATCTATCACCCAAGAAGAGTAAAGTGTACAGATATGAACAGAAAACATACAAATGAACATAATTTATGCATTAAAAGCAATAACAGGTATTACTAAAAGAAAACACAGCATTAATTAATTGACAACTTGTACAGGAGGACTGTAAGGACAGAAATGTATTAGAGGAAAACTATACCCCTGAACTATGTCTCTATAAAAATATATTTGCATAAATCATCTCATTTATACAACCTTGCTTCATATAAATAAAACATTTTCGTAATATATATTTTTTTAGTAGTATGTGCCATTGGGTTCCTACAATTCACGGTGCACACAAACAAACCATACATGTTAGGTCACATGAGCCAATTAATGGGCAAAGATCTGTCTTTTGTTATTGCTGCAGTATTTCTGGTCAGGTGATCGCTGAGGCAGCACAGAGAATATCAGAAAATGAAGGATAAAGGGCAAAGATGTAAATGGGCAATATTTACTTAAATTTATATTCCAGTTTGTTACAATTTTTTAATATGCCACTTAATTTGTTCTAAACTATCTTTTGCTTAAGTATTCATGGGGGGTATAGTACAAATAAATGATGTATATTGATTCTGCAAAGTACATTTTCTGATTCTTCAGTATTAGTGATGGGCGAATTTATTCGGCAGGCGTGAATTTGCGGCGAATTCCCGCGTTTCGCCGCCAGCGAATAAATTATTTTTTTTGGACACTGGCGCATTTTTGGTGGCAAATTTGCGCCGCCATCCAAAAACGGACGCTGGCGTCCAAAAAAGGATGACGGTGTCCAAAACGCGACGCCGGCGGCGTTTCACAAATTTTTCGCTGTTTCGCAAATTTCCTCTGAATTTTTCAGCAAAACAGGACAAATTCGCCCATCACTATTCAGTATGAGAAGAAGCTCTCAAGAGACCATTCACATTAATCTATGCAGGACGGTGTCTTTCTCGATGGATACTCAATCCCATTGCGACATTAAGTAGTGCAGCCTAAGGGTTAAGGGTGCAAAATAAATCATATCTACCAGAAAATATAGCATTTTAGTGCATATTCACAGGTTGGTGTCTTTATATTTATTACAATTGGTATCAGATACATTTGCCTATTTACTCTCTTTCTCCAGCATGAAGCTTAAAATGATTTCTAGTTGCCGGGGTCTGTGACCCCAGGACTTTCATCAGAGGATAATTACAGGCAAACCCTATTCTTCTTTGCCATTGGCAAGGTCAGAACACTACCTGCTGGTTTGGGCAGGTGGGACGATAATTAGGGATGCACCGAATCCAGGATTCGGTTCGGGATTCGGCCTTTTTCAGCAGGATTCGGGCGAATCCTTCTGCCCAGCCGAACCGAATCCAACCCCTAATTTGCATATGCAAATTAGGGGCGGGGAGGGAAATCACGTGACTTTTTGTCAGAAAACAAAGAAATAAAAAATGTTTTCCCCTTCCCATCCCTAATTTGCATATGCAAATTAGGGTTCGGATTCGGTTCAGTATTCGGCCGAATCTTTCACAAAGGATTTGGGGGTTCGGTCGAATCCAAAATAGTGGATTCGGTGCATCCCTAACGATAATACCTAAATAACATATTCAGTTTCATAGGAAGAGGGTGGGGGTACATAGAAACAACAATTCGCACATCATAATTCGGGTTGGGCGAATTTGACCAGTTTCATTTCGCCAAAAATTTGCAGCCGGCGAAATGATGCTGACGCCCATTAGAGTGTATGGAAGTCAAGATTTTTTTTGATGGAAGTCTTTTTTTTTGGCACTCAAAGCCATACTAGTCTATGGGCATCATTTCAAGGCGAACAAAATTGCCCATCCCTAATCATAATTAATATATACGAATTACAAATGTTAGTTCAAGTCCCGCTTAAAGGTAAATACATTCTCTCAGTTAAAGAAAGCAATGAATGAGTCTGGCACACACAACACTCCCATGAGGCAGACACTGCAGATTAAACACACACAAAGCTTGATAAGCAACAGAGGATGTTGGTAATGAGCTCCCATAGGTTTCCCACAAAGGGAAGAATATGTTCCACTCCCATCTGTGCTGCTAAACATAAATATGTATCTTACATTGCATGACATATCAGTGTCTCCTTAGAATGAATTATATAATATATTATGATAAATATATATATATATATATATGAGTCTCTATAGGGTGGAGTAGAACAGCAGTCTTGTTAGTTATAATTAACACTTTATTGTTCCATATATATGTGTATAGTTAAGTGTATGGCTTGTATGTGGTTTAAAGCTCTGCAGCATAAATCTTTGGCAACCTAAATTGGCATATTGACCATTGTATTGTACGAGCCAAGAGCTGGTCTGACACACTAATCACATGCATTGTTAACTCCAAAAACGGCAATCCAATTTGGCATTCAGGCCAACTACTCTTTATAAGCAAAGGGCCCAGAGCCATTGTCATTTAGCAATGGGGCAAACTGCAATGCACAAGGAATCAGTTGTCACGAAGCCACCAAATAGTTTTCTTCCCTTCTCAATGCTCTGTTTATTCCCACTTCACCTTCCCATCTCATTGTACTACTTCCATATATTCTCCCTCCCCTGTCTGCACAGCTCCAGCCAGCCCTCTAATGAAGACTATATGAGATGTGAATTACAGGTGCACTACCTGGACAGGTAATAATAGTTCTAAATAGAAAGAGGATTTTGTGCCCAAAGGTCTTGAATCTACATTATTTATTCTAGGGTTCAGTGTCCCTTTACAAGCAATTTCTGGCACCCTGGGATATAAGAGGTAAACCTTAGATCAGAAGTGCCCATACTTTACTAATGCGAGGTCTACTTTAAGGGGCAGATTTATTAAGGGTCGAAGTAAAAATTTGAAGCAAAAAAATTAGAATTTCGAGCTATTTTTGTGTACTTTGACTATCGAATAGGCCAAAATTCGATTCAAATTTGAAAAAAATGTGACTATTTGAATATCAAAATGTATCATGTACTGTCTCTTTAAAACTTCGACTTCGACCATTCGCCATTTAAAACCTGCCGAATTGCTGTTTTAGCCTATGGGGGACCCCCTAGAACCCATCTGGAGCCAATTGGTGGACTTTGAGAAGTTTTTTTTAAAAATACTTCGAAACGAATATGATCGAACAAATCCAATACACTCTATTCACCTGCAGAAAAAAACTGATTTTTTCAAAAATAAATTTCGGTTGGTCTTTTTCCCCCCCCCGAATTTCGAAGTTATGGGAGTTAAAAAAAAAACTCCCATTACTTAGAAAATCGACCCTCGATAAATCTGCCCCTAAGTGATGTTGTCCCATTATGATCTACATCCATAAAATATTATTTAAATATTGATTTATGAGAAAATGTACAGTCTATTGCTATATTATTTAATATAACAAACAACTATTTCTTCTGTTACCTTAAAATGATATATGTCTGAATGAAAAGCATGAAACAGGAGGGTGTTTTCAGATCTTGAGATCGACTGATCACCAGCTAAAGGTCTACTGACGATGAAGGGACCACTCAACAATATTCTCTCATGTCTCGGCTATTTTCGCTCTACCTGCTTTCATCTTCTTTAGTCCTTCGGTGTTTGGGGTTATTCCTACCACACAGGCTCTAATTAATACACAAGCACTGTCCTGTGTCATCTCTAAACTTACTGTTTGAGATTTCTTCTTTTTCTTTTTAATAACTCGGAAAAATCCCTGCTTCTCCTTCATTTGTTCAGAATGGCTTTTTTCCACCCCTGTCCTGCAGAGCACAAGAAGAAAAGGAGATGATTATCAGTTTCGTTTCATCAGTCCCCTGCAAAAACATGGCAACTGTTTCATGGAACCATAGGACACAGACCAACAGCTACAGCTGTGCATTCCACATGGGAACCCCCTGGCCTGCCTCTAGTATTGAACTGCAATGCCCTTGCATGTTTCATGCACTTTTCATTAGGGATGCACCCAATCCAGGATTCCGCCAGGATTTGGGCTTTTTCAGCAGGATTCAGATTCAGGTGGATCCTTCTGCTGGCCAAACCGAACCAGAATTTGCATATGCAAATTAGGGACGGAGAGGGAAATCATGCGACTTTTTGTCACAAAACAAGGAAGTAAAAAGTGTTTCCCCCTTCCCATCCCTAATTTGCATATGCAAATTAGGATTTGGTTCAGTATAAGGCCGAATCGTTCTCAAAGGATTCGGGGGTTTCTGCAGAATCCAAAATAGTGGATTCGGTGCATCCTTACTTTTAATATACAGTAGAAGCACCATTTTACGTTTTTCAGGGGCCAGAAAAAAACGGTGTAAAATCAGGGAAATGTATTAAGCATAATATATAGGTGGGACCACAAAACAACAATGTAAAATGAGGGGAAACTTAAAATCAGGCGATGTAAAATTGAGGTTCGGCTGTAGTATACATGTGTCTATGGGCTGCTGTAGTCTGGATACGGAGATGCTGTTAATCCTTTAAAGGGGTAGTTCACCTTTAAGTTATGTTATAGAATAGCCAATTCTTAGCAACTTTTTAATTAGTCTTCATTTTTTTTGCATTATTGGCCTGTTTCTTCTGACTCTTTCCAGCTTTCAAGTGGGGGGTCACTGATCCCGGCAGCTGAATAGCTATTTATTCTTTATTTACTACTCATCTTTCTATTCAGGTATTGAGGTCCTCTCCTATTCATATATCAGTCTCTAACGCAAACCACTGCCTGGTTGTAGGGTAATCTAGACCCTAGCAACCAGATAGGCGCTAACATTCCAAATTAGAGCTAAATAATGTAGAAACCACATAAAAAGTAAATACCAACTGCATATTGTCTCAGAATATCACTCTCTATATTGTATTAAAAGTTAATTTTAAGGTGAACAACCCCTTCAACATGGCGCACACTTCTCAATTCTATTCTAAAGGGATGTACATACAGCGGTATGATAAGAGAAAATATACATTTCTTATTTTACAATCCTTATACAAAATCGATCAATATGTTTGTACAACCGTTAACAATAAAACTTGACAAAGCATTTCACCATTATAGCCTGTTATGCCTTTACATTACCAAATGGCTGTGGTCAATTTATATCATGTCACAATTTATACGATGTGCGTTACATTTGTAGTTTCTAAGGGTTAATCATAGAGCCAGTAGAAAGAGCTTATAGAGGGGAACCTCGTTGGGTTATAATTGGCAGGAAATAATAGTTTACCATCACACCACACGACTTGGTATGTTAGGCCAGTCCAATAGGTGGGAACCTACTCATGTGTCCTCATCCAAATCTAACCATATCCCCCACACCTTTTGAAACTTCCCTGGACAGTTTCTTTTCATGTATGTTAATTTATATAGGGGGATTGTTTTCCTAACAAGATTTACCAAATATGAGGCAGTTATGCCACAGGCGTCCTTCCATTTGAGAGCTATCGCCTTTTTTGCATACATTAGTATGCAAAAAAGGCACTGGTCCCCCCTCTCAAAGTCTACCAATTTACCATCTTCAATAATATCTGCTAAGTATTTAATCCCATATCTTGCCCACAGCTGAGGGTCTGGGATGCTTTCAATGTGCCCTATTTTAGGACTACACCAGAGTTGGGTGTACTTAGAGCAACTTGTAGGAGGTATGGGTGAGAAATTAAGAGCTACTTGCCAAGCCCCACTGTAGCCTTCATTAGGGGGGTGACTGTTGGTGAGTTTTTTATACCCCTATAGAGGACATTTTTAAATCCATCGAATGAGCCTATTACTTGTGCCTCCAGCAATGTGCTGGCATTTTGTGGAGAGGCGGGGAACCAGCGCCACGCATTTACCAATTGGGCTGCCAAGTAATGTAAGAATAGATTGGGAGCAGCTAATCCCTTCCCCCTCTTGTGACTGGGAGTTGAAGAGTCGCCAACGCAATTCTGGGTTGGGAATTTGTTCCAAAACATTGAGATTTCAAGACTCCTAAGGGATCGGAACACTTACTTAGTTATTGTTAACGGAGATTGTCTGAAGATGTCTGTTAGCTTTGGGAGGATAATCATTTTGAAAAGGTTGATTCTGCCATATAAAGACAATGGCAGGGATGACCATGCCTCAACTTTAGATTCAATGTATTTTAACACTGGGGAAAGGGTTAAGTCTACAAATTTCTTGAGGTTCCTATGTATCCAAATCCCGAGGTATTTAAATAACTCAGCCCATGAAAGGCCATGAGCATTAGTAGACACGTCAAGGCCCTTTGGATCAACTGCAAAAAGGATGGATTTATCCCAGTTTATCTTCAGGCCCAAGTAATCTGTATGAATGTTAATGCCCAGTGCCGCCTCAAGCGCTTGTCCCGGGTTGGCATAGCAAAGTGTCATCAGCGTACATGGACACCTTTTCCGTGATCCCTCCCAACTTCATCCCTACCACCGCAGGACTAGCTGTAATGCGACAGGCCATGGGTTCCATGGCTAGAGAAAAGATCAAAGGGGATAGAGGGCAACCCTGTCGAGTCCCTCTCAGAATAGGAAAGGATTGTGAGATTGTGTATTTGGTTCTGAATCTATCCACTGGGTTGTTATATAATGCCTGGACCCATTTCATAAAGGTAGATGGAATACCCACTCGACTCATTGTGGACCACAGATATGTCCACTCCACCGAATCAAAGGCTTTTTCATTATCGAGTGAGGCAATTACCCTCTCCCCCGGGCGTAATAGCCAAGTTAGTGTAAAGTCGTCTGAAACTTGTATCTGTGGACCTTCCTGGCATAAAACCTGTCTGATCTGGTGAAATTATCCTACACAGCACTGGTGCCAGACGGGAAGCCAATACCTTAGCTAGTATTTTTGCATCAGAATTTATTAAAGATATTGGCCTATATGCAGAACAGTCATGTGCTGCCTTTCCAGGTTTCAGAATTAGGACTATCAGAGTTGCTTGCATAGAATGTGGTAAGGAAGAGCCCACTAAGACCGCACTAAAAAGTTTGGTAAGAGAGG
Source organism: Xenopus petersii (assembly GCA_038501925.1). Classification (NCBI taxonomy): domain Eukaryota; kingdom Metazoa; phylum Chordata; class Amphibia; order Anura; family Pipidae; genus Xenopus; species Xenopus petersii. Next base: position 32,065,748 of record CM076675.1, on the reverse strand, counting down.
GAGCCACTCCCTAAGAGAGAGAGCCAGTCCATAGGTATTCCATCTAACCCTGGAGTTTTACTCGCTGGGAAGGATGTAATTGCCTGTTTTACCTCATCTATCATTATGTCCAAGCCTAATGATTGGGAGTATTGTTCCTCTAATACCGGAATATCTGTGTTAAAGGAAAACTATACCCCCCCAAACAATATAGGTCGCTATAAAAAGATATTGCATAAAACAACTCATATGTAAAACCCAGCTTCATGTAAATAAACCATTTTCATAATAATACACTTTTCTAGTAGTATGTGCCATTGGGTAATCATAAATAGAAAATTGCCATTTTAAAAAATAAGGGCCGCCCCCTGGGATCGTAGGATTCACTGTACTCACAAACATACCAACAAACCATACATGTTAGGTCACATGAGCCAATTAACAGACAGAGTTCTATCTTTTGCTTCCACACTTCTTCCTGTTACAGTTAGAGTTGTAGTATTTCTGGTCAGGTGATCTCTGAGGCAGCACAGAGACCATCACGAAATGGTGGTTCAAGGCAAGAGATGTAAAAGGGCAATATTTACTTAACCCTTTCCCTGCCAGCCGTTTTGTCCCAGATGCGAACATCTACTGCCAAGCAGTTTTTAGATATTTTGCACTCTTTCACTTTAAGGGCCTTTCCTGGGGTGGTCTTTTAGTTTACCCAGGAAAACAATATATTGTTTTTTTAAGGACAACCTGAACTTTCACAATATGCAAGAATGTTGGTGTAATTCTACTTCTGTAAAAAAATATAGGCTTCTAAGTGTCTAATAAAATGAAAAAAATCATGTTTCACAAAGAACAATCACATATATCAGAAACATCATTTATTTTATGTACAAGAACACAACCGATTTAGAAAGGTCTATGTCTCCTGAACGCGACAATACCAAATATATATAGTTTTATGGAGATTTCTCACTTGTATAGCTCAAAATCTACAAGCAGTACACAACCAAATTTCCAAAGCAACGCTCCCCAAACGGCATACTTCTGATTTCAAGGCCAAACATTCCGCTAACAGTAGGTTTACCATAGAAAACTACCCATTACTAGAAAGAACAGATTCTGGTGAACCAAAAATGGGTAAAAATATCTTTGTACTCCAAACTACCAAGTTGCAATTGTTTCCTAAAGTTATAATGTTTTATAGAAATTGGTGAATTTTTTGAAAAATGACCTCAAAGCTTCCACTCTACAGCAACATATCTCCCACACATCATTAGATATCAATGCAAAATACCCCAAATATGAAATCCTGGGGTCCACTGAACAGTTTGATCCCCAATATGTATAGGTGTACCCAAGCACGTGGCATAGGGGGCCCCAAAAGGAAGACCTCCGTTTGTTCTGTCATTTCAGATACTGCAAAATCAACACATTTACATAGTTTTGGGGGGCGGCAAAGGTAGAAAAAAGTACGTTCACCCCAGAAAACCATATATTTTCGGAAAGTACACATTCCCCTGAACCCAAATTGGGTATGCATGTCTTTCTACACCAAGTACCAAGCGGCAAACCATTCCTAAATTTGGTGATTTTGGCAACATTTCCAAAAATCACCTAAAAATTTCTACTCTGCAGCATCGTTTACCCACATACTTTTAGGTATCAAGAGAAATCACCCCAAATATGAAAGCCTGGGGTCCTCTGAACAGTTTGATGCCCAATATGTATAGGTGTACCCAAGCACGTGGCATATAGGGGCCTGAAAAGAAGTCCCCCAAATGGTCTGTCATTTCAGATACTTCAAAATCAACACATTTACATCGTTTTGAGGGGGGCAAATGTAGAAAAAAGTACGTTCACCCCAGAAAACCATATATTTTCGGAAAGTACACATTGCCACGAATCCAAATTGGGTATGCATGTCTTTCTACGCCAAAGTACCAAGCCGCAAACCATTCCTAAATTTGGTGGTTTTGGTGACATTTCCAAAAGTCACCTCAAAATTTCTACCCTGCAGCATCGTATCACCCACATACTTTTAAGTATCAAGATAAATCACCCCAAATATGAAAGCCTAGGGTCCTCTGAACAGTTTGATGCCCAATATGTATAGGTGTACCCAAGCACGTGGCATACAGGGGCCCCAAAAAGAAGACCCCCATATGGTCTGTCATTTTAGGTACTGCAAAATCAACACATTTACATCGTTTTGGGGGGGGGGGCAAAAGTAGAAAAAAGTACGTTCACCCCAGATAACCATATATTTTCGGAAAGTACACATTCCCACGAATCCAAATTGGGTATGCATGTCTTTCTACGCCAAAGTACCAAGCCGCAAACCATTCCTAAATTTGGTGATTTTGGTGACATTTCCAAAAGTCACCTCAAAATTTCTAACCTGCAGCGTCGTATTACCCACATACTTTTAGGTATCAAGACAAATCACCCCAAATATGAAAGCCTAGGGTCCTCTGAACAGTTTGATGCCCAATTTGTATAGGTGTACCCAAGCACGTGGCATATAGGGGCCCCAAAAGGAAGACCCCTATATGGTCTGTCATTTCAGGTACTGCAAAATCAACACATATACATAGTTTTGGGGGGGAGCAAAGGTAGAAAAAAGTACATTCACCCCAGAAAACCATATATTTTCGGAAAGTAAACATTCCCGCGAATCCAAATTGGGTATGCATGTCTTTGTACTCCAAAATACCAAGTCGCAAGCCTTTCCTAAATTTGGCAATAAAAGCAACAGTTTTTACATTTTTGAAATTGCCTAAAAATATTGCAATTGGCCGCATTTATCTCACCCAATTTCTTGCATACAATTGTAAAACACCATAAATACTGATGCCAAGGGTCTACTGAACAGTTTGATGCCCAATATGCATTGATATACCAAGGCAGCTTGCATGTGCGGACCCCAAATGAAAATAGTGCATATGATTTTTCTCCGCTGCCGATTCGCCTTCTGTGAACATAGATCCTTGACTTCATATTATGTGCCTCAAGACCCTCCTAACAGCAAAGACCCCCCCCCAAATATATATTTTTGGAAAGTACACATTCTGACGAATCCAAAAAAGATAAAGACGTCTTTCTACACCAAAGTACAAAACTGCAAAGCTTTTCTAAACGTAGAGGTTTTTACAACATTTCCTAAAATTGTTGCAGTTTGCCGCATTTATCGCACACAATGTTTTACGTATAAAGAAAAATCACCCTAAATATGGACGACAGAGGTCTACTGAATAGTTTGATGCCCAATATGCAAAGATTTACCAAAGTATTTGGCGTGCACGAACCCCAAATGAAAAACATGCATATGAATTTTCACGCTAGCCAACTAAGCTGCAGAAAAGAGAGCCCCAACTATGCGTTATGTGTCGTAAGACCCCAAAACTGTAAAAAGACCCCCAGAAAACTATTTTTGGTAAGCATATATTCTGGCAAATCAAACTAAGTAAAATCTATCTTTCTATACCAAAGCACCAAACAGCAAAACAATACTAAAGATACATAAGGAACAATAATGCAGGGATAAAATTGCAATAAAACCACAAAAATAGCGTAAATCAATGAAATAACAAAATTTATGGATCCGACAGCATAATTAGTGGCCGAAATCGATTATCCAATAGTCACGCTATCAAAATAACATGTTTTTAGGCAAAACAAACGGTACAATGAATAAGTAAAAAAAAAAAAAAAACACCAGTTTGTGAGTTTTTGTGTATACATATTTGTGCACTAATAAAAGTTGTCTGAGTGTGCAAATACATGTAATTAAGTGTAAATAAGTGTACAAAATCGACCAAGTGTGCTAAAATAAAAAAATAAATAAATGAAAAATTCCAATCTTTACTAAAATGTTTGTGTAAGTGTATAAATGTACTGTAGGTATGTGTAAGTGCAGGTAAGTGTGTAAAAAACGTGCACTTACCGTTTTTGTAGCAGGAGGATCGCTGGAACCGAAGGAGCAGGGGCGTAACTACAGAGGAAGCAGACCCTGCGGCTGCAGGGAGGCCCAGGAGGTACAGGGGGCCCCATGAGGCTCTCATTGATGAGCAATTTGAACATATATTGGTAAAACAGGACAAATACTGGATATGTTGGGGGCCCTAAAATTAATTTGCTGTGGGGCCCAGCAACATCTAATTACGCCACTGCGAAGGAGGACTCCTGGCAGCGTGTTAGCAATGTTACTGCACAGCAGGAAGTGAGTGGGCAGATGGTGCGACGTGGAGCAGGTAAGAAAGTAGCAGCAGCGCTTCCATTGCGCTTCTGCTACTTTAAAAGTCGGATCTGCGACAATCGCGTCGCAGATCCGACTTGACAGCCCCCAGGGGGCTGTCTACCCTCCTGACTCTCTGCAGAGGCAGCAAAAGCGAGAGAGAAGGGCTCAGCTGCAGGGGAACGTACAATGTACGTTCTTGGCAGCCTGAGCCCTGAACCGCCAGCACGTACACAAGGGTTAAGTATATATTCCAGTTTGGTAAGATTCTTTAATATGCCACTTAATATGATATGAACTATCTGTTGCTTGAGTGTTCATTTTGGGGGTATAGTTTTCCTTTAAGTAGATATTCGTCTATTTCCGGTTGCCTCTTCTGAATTTTGGAGCTGTAAAGTTCAGCATAAAATGACCAGAAGGCATCATTAATTTTTGTTGGTTCAGAGGTATATTCTGTCTGATACTTTAACCACAGGTATATGATACGAGGCTTGTTCATTTCTGGATAGATATGACAACAGCTTCTCATTCTTATCTCCATGTTCAAATATACTAGCCAGCAGAACATGCTTTTTTGTTAATTCAATCTGAGCTAGTTTTAAAGCATTTTGTGCCTCCAACCAGATTTGTTGTGCTGGCTCCGTGGGGTTAGCAAGATACTCAGCTTCTAGCTCCTGTACCTTTTTTGTTAGAGCCAGTATTTCAGCACCAACTGTTGCATTAATGGCCTTAATATTACTGATATATTTCCCTCTAATGTCAGCCTTAAGGGCACCCCAAACCATGTCTGTAATCCTGATTTACAGTGAGATATGAAGTAATACTGTTCTCGATTGGTTCTATTAAGTCCGAGTGGTTAACCCAGTATGGACGCCATAATCTATCGCTGAGGTCCATAGATCCCACAATAGTAATAGTTATAGGGGAGTGATCAGATATACCCCTTGGAAGAATCTCGGCTTATAGTGAGATTTTGTGGTTGTCGTGCATTATTTTACCTGCCTTACGTGCCGCATTTAAAGCTGCATCTCTGTCCTTATAATTGAGTAATCTGGTGGCCTAAGCGGTGCACCTGGTGGTGGAGGGCGGCCTGGAATTCTATGGGCCCTTTCTACAGCAAAGGCCCGAGAAAAAATGCGGTCACCAAACTTTGATTGGAGCCAGTTTTCAACAAAGGATTCTGTGGCATTACCTTCTGCCCGTTCAGGCATGCCTAGGATTCGGATGTTATTCCGCCTAAGGCGGTTTTCCAAATCATCTGCCTTAGTTTCAAGAATAATCAGTTGTTTGGAAACAGAGTCTATTCGATTTGGCAGGGGAGAGGAGAAGTCCTCAAGATCCCCTATTTTCCTTTCAGCTTCGCCCATTCTTTCCCTTACTTTTTGCAGATCATGCTTTAAAATAGCAAATTCTGTGTTTATCTCATCCACTTTGGAGATTAATGTGGAGTGATTGCTGGTTATGATTGCAGCACTTCTGCTAGCGTGGGGTCAGTATGAGAAGCAGGCTGCTGTGGGGTGCTTGGACTGGAGGGGTCTTCCCCGGCATCAGGAACTATATTTGAGGGGAAAGACATACCCTGATTATGGTTTGGAGGCGATGTACTCCAGGCAAATCTCCCCAGCTTCTTGGCTATTTCCTCCCTCAGCTTCGGATGCGAGCCTGGTGATGTTACAGCGCCACGCACCCCAGCCACGACGCCATCAAGCAACTGCGGTGTAATGCCTGTTGGATTTGACGATTCTTTTTCCTCAGGACCCAGGGAGAGATGAGCAGCGTTGCCGCACCAACGGTAAAGTGCTACAATCGGTAAATTTGTTTATAAACAGGATTAATGTAGGCCTACTCGGTTAGTATGCAGACCACGCCCCCCTATATATAGATAGGTAGCACAGGCAGTGTTTTGCCGGATTTGTTGAAGAGGGAAACCCCAGGTATTTGTAAGATCCCTTCCCATCATATTTAATGTGAATCTAGCTAAGTATACTGCTCCCTATTTCATTCAGAATAATCAGTAAGCAGCAGGATTCTTAGGTAGCAATCTGTTTGGCTGTGCGTTGCAGATTACTGTCTCCTGCGAATACGAGAGAAGCATAAACAGACATGATGTCCCGTAGCTTGCTGAAATCAGAAAATGCATACAACAGCATACCAGCTTGTCTTAAATTGTTACAAAAGTATCTAAGTATCTATTCTGGGCTCTCTGCCAAAAGCCAATTAAGTTAGAAACATTGTATCTTTTTCCGGCTGTTCGGTGCAGTAGGTCAAATAAAAAGTCGGGACGTTTACGTAATAAATCCGGGACTGCGGGTTGAGCGTGACAGTTGGGAAGTACGCTACAATGCTGCGACAAGGTATACTCATAAAGTATGTGGGAATTTGAGTGTGTTGGTGATAACATTCTTCACTACTATGAAAAACAGCTCAGATCCTGTATGCCTGTGAGATGGTTGAGCTGCTTGGCCGGGCTGCACCTTTAAATGGTGTAAATGCATGGGAGTTGCAGGAATGATAACATGGTAAATTATTCACAGCCTTAACTCAGCAGCTATGAATGGAATCCCAGGAGGAATGAAGGATAAGAGACACAGCCAGCAACCTCATTTTACAGCTTCCCATCCTGACATGAGCAAAACACACTTATTATGTTCGTAAATTCACCCGACAAATGCTGTGAGCAGGGGAGTAAAGTGTAGGAAATCAGCCCTGCAGAATAGTGTTATAGAAACCTGCACTTTGCTCTCATATAATAGATATCTACCTGTAATGTAACTGTATAATACACACATTTACATGCCATATATCTATCTAATTGTTATACAGGTATGGGACCTGTTATCCAGAATGCTCCGGACCTGGGGTTTTCCGGATATGGATCTTCATACTAGAAAACCATGCAAACATTAAGAGGCAGATTTATTAAGGGTCAAAAACTCTCAAATTCAAATTGTGAATTATCCAAACTCAATTCGAGTTTTAATTCAAATTCGAATTTCGAGATTTATCATACTCTGGCCCTTTAAGAACTCGAATTCAGTCACCTAAAACCTGCCGAATTCATGTGTAAGTCCATAGGAGAGGTCCAGTGACTCAATTCTAATTTGGTTGAATTCAAATAGAATACGATGATTTTCTGAGTCTGTAATATATTCGAATTTCCAGCAAAATCAAATTCACCTGAGTTAAAAAAAAAGTCACATGAATTTGAAATTCGACCCTTGATAAATGTGCCTCTAAATAAACCCAATATTCTGGTTGAGCTTACAATACAGATTAATTGTATCTTAGTTTGGATCAAGAAAAAGCTACTGTTTTATTATTACAGGGAAAAAGGGAACCTTTTTTAAATTGGATTATTTGATTATAATGGAGTCTATGGAAAATGTTCACTCCGTAATTCGGAAGTTTCTGGATAACAGGTTTCCGGATAACAGATACCATATTCAGCTTTGGACTGGCCCGGCGGGCAACGCCGATTTTATCAATGCCGCCCCCCCTCGCTGGCTTACCTGTTGGGAGGGGAGGCAGGAACACTAATGCGGAGAGCGCAATAGTAAATAGTAAAGCGGCTTTTTGCCACCCCTGGAAACCTCTCCGGGGTTGCCGCCTGAGGCGAGTTTCTCAACTCGCCACATTGGCGGTTCTCCCCTGCCGACGGGACACCGAGACCTGGTGGGCCGCGACTCTAAATGGGCCCCCACCAGGCCAGTCCCCTCTCCCGTTTGGATTTGGGGAAAAAATATGTTTTTTCAGGCACAGCGCAGTGCCATCTGCACATGCGCGCGGCCCCTATTGATTTAGCAGACACCATCATCGATGCGCGCTCGGCGCATCATAGTGGTGGGCGGGGGTCGCTGGACATTAGTCCCGGTGGGCCTTGGGCCCCCCAGTCCGACCCTGCCCATACCTGTACCAAAAATTCTCTTCTCTACTAATTACTAGTCCCAATCTTCACGTCAGTTTAATATTCCTGATACCATTGACACCCCTTTGGTGTGGGGATCCAAGTTACAGACAGATCCCTGATCTGAAAACCCTCAGGTCCCCAGATAATAGACCCCAGACTAGAGAACATTTCCCAGGCCATATTTTATATTATAGTACATTTGCTTCTAAAAATAATATCCCATCCATAATAGATATTTTTCCTATTTTCCACCATAGCCCCATCTACACATGACGTGGAGCTGTGGATATTGTAAGGCACATCATGTGATCATGTTTATTCTCATACAGCCCTTCTGTTTATACAAATAATCTTTGCACAGTACAATTGTGTTTCTCCCCTTCCTGCGCCTGGAAGATTTGCATTCTTGCTTCCAACATTCCTATTTAAATAAGTAGCCACTGACCAGTGATCAAATGTAGTCTGCCTCTTGGAGTTTGTTACCCCACCGCCATCAATTGGGTGAGAAGAGCCACGACTTGATACGGTGTTTTCATGAAACGTACCCTCTGGGCGCGGCGATGGAACTGAGTAAAGTGAAGAGATGAAAATGTTGTTAGTGATACATAAATATCTGAAAAGCTTTTAAAGTCAAACAGACTTTGTCAAACTTTGCACCACTGGTAAATGAGGAGGGATGCAGCGAATCCAGGATTCGGCCATTTTCAGCTGAATCCTTGTGCCTGGCCCAACCGAATCCGAATCCTTAAAACAAAGTGACTTTTCGTCACAAAACAAGGAAGTAAAAAAATTTTTTAGCTGCGTGGCTCTCTTTTTCCCTCCCCCTCACTAATTTGCATATCCAAATTAGGGTTCGATTCGGTATTCTCCCGAATATTTCACAAAGGATTTGGGGAGTTGGCTGAATCCAAAAAAGTGGATTCAGTGCATCCCTAAAATCCACTATTTTGGATTCGGCCAACCCCCGAATCCTTCGCTAAAGATTCGGCTGAATACCGAACCAAACTTGCATATGCAAATTAGGGGTGGGGAGGGGGAAACATTTTCCCTCCCCATTCTTCTGCATATGCAAATTAGGATTCGGTTCGACCAGGCAGAAGGGTTCGGTCGAATTTGAATCCTGCTGAAAAAGGCCGAATCCCGAACTGAATCCTGGATTCAGTGCATCCCTATATATGGGGGCTCTTTTATCAACATCGGGCTAATTTGCCTGCAGGCAGTAACCCATAGCAACCAAGCAGTAGATGGCTTTTTTCAGCCAGCTGCAGGTAGAACAATGATTGCAGCAATTTGATTGGCTGTCCATGGCAAATTGCCCATTTCTGATAAACGACTCCTTTCTTCTAAACTATACAATTATTATTGGTACATCACACATACATCAGCTGCTCAGGGCAACATGTAGTGCCCACCGTCTTACCTCTGTAGAAGCTGCCAACACGTCTGGGAACTGTCTCACTGTATATGTGCCGATTTTCTTTAGATGAAGCTCCGTCATCAGGATGAGAATCATGGTATGGACCTCCCTAACCCAATATTGAAAAAAAAACAACCAAACATCGTTATGTGGCATTACTCTATTTTTTATTTTAAATACATATTTCATGGGCTGATGCTACCGGTTCCATGTACACAGGAAAAGAAAAGATTAAACTCAAAGCACTTTGAAGAGGGCGTACAGGTATGGGACTTGTTATCTAGAATGCTCAAGACCTTACGTCTACTATAAAACCATATAAACATTAAATAAACCCTATAGGCTGGTTTGGCTTCCAGTAAGGATTAATTATAGCTTAGTTGGGAACTTGGGATCAAGTACAAGGTATTGTTTTATTATTGCATAGAAAAAGGAAATCATTTTTAAAAAATTTGGATTATTTGGATAAAATGGAGTCTATGGGAGATGGCCTTTCTGTAATCCAGAGCTTTCTGGATAACGGGTTTCCAGATAACATATCCCATACCTCCCAACATGTTGGAAACGGAAAGAGGGACAAAAAGATTTTTTTGACCACACCCCTTTTTTGCAGCCACACCCCCTAATTACCATGCCCATTTTACAAAATTTGCCAGGTTATGAAAGTTTGAACACATTTCTGTAGTTTTACTAATGAAGGTGAATTTCCCTTTAAGCTGTGAGTCTAACGTCTCCCAAGGGGCAAAACTGTTACAAATATATCAAGTATCTATTCTGGGCTCTCTGCCAAGAGACAATTAAATTAGAAACATTGTATCTCTTTTGGCTGTTCAGTGCAGAGAAATCTGGACTTTCCAGTACTAACATGGGACTGCAGGTTGAGCTGTCAAAAGAGGGTAGTGTTCCGCTCAAAACGGGACAGTTGGGAGGTATGCCCATACCTGTACTTTTGCCATTAATTCTGGCGTGGCTAAAAGGATCTCTTTTATCCCAACAAAGAACTGGACTTCTTGTGCCCACTCTCACAACATTAGATATACAGTGAATTATGTCAAATATAGGTATTTATATAGTCGCACAATCGAAATAAGTATGGGCTGATGAGCACTGTACTACAACTAAAATGAAAAGAAAACAATATGGAGTTTCAGTGCTTTGATAAAAGGGGTTGCATTCTTCTACAAGGAACTGTAAATAATATTATGAAACATGAAGACATGGGTCTTGTTTAACTCGAAGCAGTTACTATCAGGCAGCTGGTCAATATTGAGTGGGTTCCTGTGCACCTATACACCACTCTTACTCCAAAGCAAACATACATTTTATCTGTTTGCCATGTTCCTGGTAATGTTTGCCTGTTTGACACATTATGACTGAATGCAACAACATTTAGAGATCAACATCTTATGCAGCAGAAGGCCTAAAAATACTTTTTGCGTGAAAAAACTAGGGATGCACAGAATCCACAATTTTGGATTCAGCCGAACCCCCTGAATCCTTGATGAAAGATTTGGCCGAGACCAGAATCCGAATCCTAATTTGCATATACAAATTAGGGGTGGGACGGGGAAAAATGTTTTACTTCCTTGTTTTGTGACAAAAAGTCATGCGATTTCCCGTAGGATTCGGTTTGGCCGGGCAAATTAGGATTCAGTTCGGCTGGGCAGAAGGATTCGGAAAAAGGCAGAATCCTGCTGATAAAGGCAGAATCCTGGCCGAATCCCTAACCGAATCCTGGTTTCGGTGCATTCCTAAAAAAAATCAGGATCCCATGTGCAATGGCCCTGAGTATCTCTGTGTTATATCAGGATGCGGCCGAGAACAGAATCCGAATCCTAATTTGCATATACAAATTGGGGGGGGGGGACATTTTTTTACCTCCTTGTTTTGTGACAAAAAGTCATGCGATTTCCCTCCCCGCCCTTAATTTGCACATGCAATTTAGGATTCAGTTCAGCCGAGCAAATTAGGATGCGATTCGGCCAGGCAGAAGGATTCGGCTGAATCCTGCGGAAAAAGGCAGAATCCTGGCTGAATCCCGAACCGAATCCTGGATTCGGTGCATCCCTAAAAAACCCATCAGGATCCCATGTGCAATGGTCCTGAGTATCTCTGCTGTGTTATTTCAGGATTCGGCCGAGAACAGAATCCGAATCCTAATTTGCATATGCAAATTATGGGGGGGGACATTTTTTTACTTTCTTGTTTTGTGACAAAAAGCCATGCGATTTCCCTCCCCGCCCTTAATTTGCACATGCAAATTATGATTGAGTTTGGCCGGGCAAATTAGGATTCGGTTTGGCCGGCAGAAGGAATCGACTGAATCCGAATCCTGCGGAAAAAGGCAGAATCCTGGCTGAATCCCGAACCGAATCCTGGATTTGGTGCATCCCAAAAGAACATCAGGATCTCATGTGCAATGGCCCTGAGTATCTCTGCTGTGTTATTTCATGATAAAGACATTCATTTAAGAAAGGAATGGAACATATATATTCAGGAAACTTTCACTTGTTTGGGAGGAGTTCAGGAACAATTTCATGTTGATAAAACAATGGCCTCCCAATCTGATCAGATTCCATAAGCAAATGCAAAAAGTTCTACCCTAGGGCCTTTCAAAAATGTTGAGCTCGGTGATGTGATCGACTGGCCTGCAGACCTGATTGGATACCTGGCCAATGCGGGTACAGTAGAAAACAACAAAGGCCAAAAGATCCTCATTCTTGGCAAAATTCTTTTGATCTTTGTTATTTTTCTAGTGTTTGGGTTTGACATTGTGGCTTTCTATAATAAATGATTTGCAACGCAGGGTGTTTTTATAAACAATTCTATTACTGAAAAGAACATTGACATTGTAAGGACAATGCTGGGTACCTCAGCTACTGTATTATATTTTAAAAATGAATTAGTGCTGAAGAAGGTCGGATGGTGTATTTATTATAACACAGAACTATCCCATGCACAAAGTACGGAGCTGGATATATTGCTTTGCTCAGCAGCACACTTAAAAGCACAGCAAGTGGATTGCAGAGGCAACATATACCTTGAACACAAGCCAGAGCTACAGAACATATAGAAACACAGCAATACACAAGGTGCTCTTGTTAGTAACACAAGTACATGGAACATTTAGCCAGAATATCTAGGGGATGGGCTAAAGGACTGCTTTATTTTGATTCCCCTTATTCACCATATCTGGGCTTGATTATGAATACAATATGAACTGGAAGTAGACCTATTTTTTAGATAGCTATATTTAAAGGACAACTAAAGCCTAACCAAAGAAGAAATGTTGTACATTATGTTTTGGGTTTCTATAACAGCCCAAGGCAACCACAGTCCTTTAGCATTAAAGATCTGTGTCTCCAAAGATGTCCCAGTAGCTCCTCATCTTATTTTATGCTGATTCACTGCACATGCTCTGTGCTGCTGTCACTTACTGAGCTTAGGGGCCCACTCACAATATACAGTACACATAGAATAGAAATGTCACAATATAAAGCTGATTAGTAATTAATACAGATAATTACTACATGGCAGCACAGAAACCAGTGCAATTAGCATTAGAATTTAATAATCAGCCCTGTAGCATCAGCTTATATTACAGACACACCTCATTTTCTGCTGGATAATTAGTGACGACCCCTAAGTTTAGCTTCTCAACAGCTGCTCAGAGCCCACTGAGCATGTGAGTGTCACAGACACTTTCCAAGATGGTGACCCCCTGTGACAAGTTTGAAGTCCTGGATCATTGCTGCTTTTGAGAAGCTGAAACTTTAGGCTGGTGCAATAAGTTCAGTATATAAAATGTGTCATTTTTAGCCGTATTAATTTTAAGAGTTTACTTCTCTTTTAGGGGCAAATTTACTAAAGGGCAAAGTGACTAACGCTGGTGAAAATTCGCCAGCGTGACGTCATTTTCGGAACTTCAACTGATTTACTAACGGGAGAAGGCGAAAATTCGCTAGCACTAGCGCTCATTCGCACTCTATCGCCAGACGAATATTCGCTCTGGTGAATGGACGTAAGTCCACTAATTCACTAACATGCGCATTTTACTGAACGTTACCTGTTCCACCAGACTTGCCGTCGCCAGCTTAGACCGGGGGCAGTGCAATGGAGTGCTTAGGGCTTCCTCAATTTTTTGTTTTGCTTTTCCCTTTTTCAGGGTGATAGGCTGCAAAAGTCCATACATTTTTTTTTGGGTATCCGGGCTCCCCCCTACATTTCCTAACATATGATACATAGACTATACATTGGGCTCATGTGTAGGGCAATATAAAAACTCTATTTTATTTATTAAGGTTCCCTGGGCTTGTGTAGTGTAATGTATTTTCTGCAACATATACGTGCTTTGTACTTTCACTTCCTGCCCTATGCAAATTACCCAACGCTAGCGCAACTTCGTTTTGCTTGCCGAAGCAATGTTAGCGAAAATTCACCAGCGTTTGGCGCACTGGACGCAACTTTGCATCCTAGTAAATTTGCGTTGTCCTAGCGAATTTACGCCTGGCGAAGTGTTGCGATGGCTGCGAAGCCGTCGATGGCGAATTTTCGCTACTTAGTAAATTTGCCCCTTAATGTTTTTAGGTGCTTTAGACAATGAGGCCAGTGTATCCTCTTATCCTCACCTACAATATAAATAGAGATGGCGATCACCAATTCAGAGACAGTTGCCATTTTAGAGAAATAAAACAGGTCATGTTGAGTTTTTGCTTATATATAACTATGATTATTTATATAAATCTTTACTTGATTCAGACCTCAGTCTTTTGTCGCGTGTGTAATGAAGCTGCACCATCTCTGTTGGGGTCTTTAGCTAATGTTCTTGAGTGGGTCACCTCAGATGGAACCTGGTCACCCTGCTAACAGCAAATAAAAAAACAAAAACAGGTTTCACATGGAATTTGGGAGCAAGACGTTACACATATATTGACAGGGCAGACACAGCATTGTAAAGCACACATACATCAATAAAAGCACAAAGAACCACATTTCAGCTCAATTTCAATTAACCGGCATTGGGCCAACATAAATAACATTCCCTTTCGCAGTCTTTTAGACATAACTAAGGAAGTAAAATATTTGCTTTATATCCCTTAGAAACAGACAACTGGAGCAAAATAATGTTTAAAGGTATATTTCCCTACTAATAGACACAGGATTGTACACCAGACTTCCGACATGCTGTAGAACACTTTTTAAAAAGCAGCTGTACCTGGTGGACTTAAGGGTAGGACTACACGGACGTTTTTGTTGCTATACGACGCGCTGCGACAAAACGCCTGCGACAAGTTGCATGCGACAGAAATAAGGTAAGAGAGAAATGTCGGATGAAGTTGCAGCGTTGATTCGTCGCGACACAACTGTTGGATGCCGACGCTGCTTCTGCATTCGACAGTTGTGTTGCGTCGGATCAACGCTGCAACTGAATACAATCCTTTTGGGATGCGCAAATAGTTACAGCAACTCACAAGTGGCAAAGCAATCCATTCCACTTAACTTTGAAACAGGTTAAATTCCTAACCTGTGTTCTATAAAACTTTGCTACACCGGTCAATTAAAGCCCCATGTTTATACTAGTCAACAGAAACTTGCATATTTTGTGGCATAAAGAATCCTTTACGAAGGATAGGAAAGGAATTACAAAGTTTTTAAACAAATAATTAATTAAATGTATTTGGTGTAGAAAATATTCTATATATATAATATATAAATATAAAACCAGAACCCCCGGGACATTTGGGCAAAAATAGAAATATTGTATGTATGTGAGCATATATACAGCCAACGTGATGTTTCGGTCCACTCTGGAACCTTTCTTTAACTTTAACATCAATCTAACCATCTAACCATAGCCTTAGCAACAAATGATATACAGAACAAAAGCACTGAGAGTGAACCCCGGGTCTAAGGCTTTTGGGTGGACCCCTGGTGTCCCAGTACGACACTGGTTGAGTGAGGAGAGGAGGAATAATAGTTTGGAAAATGGGCCCATGGTCTAAGGTTTTCTGGTGGGCCCCTGGCATCCCAGTCTGACACTGAATAAAGGTCTGGTAACTTACAACATCCAATAAACGTGTTTCTTTTACTTGCCATTTGACATCTGACTAGCTGCTATAGGCTATTTGTCAAGAGCAACATTGCACCTTTTATAATACTCCCATATTTGATTTTTCTGTTGCTCAAATGTGTAATATATCTATCAATTTCACTAAATAAAAAATTCTGAAGAGATGAGTAACTTTGTAGCTGTAAACCCACCCTAGTAGTAGTGTCTTCTGTACAATCTTCCCTTGAAGATCCAACAGACCTTGTCAAAGTTCGATGCTGTACCTGAGGTGATAATAGCTGGAGACTACTGGCTCTCGATGCCATGCCCTGAGCAACATTTAGTCCTGCATCTGTACCCTTAACCCGCACTCTGTCCCGGCTTACATACATAGAGTGTCTGTGAGGGCGTTGTTGTGAGGAGAAAGGACTAGTATAACCAAGGCCATAGGAAAAAGACTCATGTGGAGCTGACAGAGAATGGGAATGACTACTGTCCATTTGATCAGGAAGTTTCAGCTCTTCCATGGTTCTTGAGTGTTTTGTAGTGGGTCTTCGAGACTCCAAAGTTCCCTCTTTTCTATTTGTTCTCCCAGAGGGGCTTAGCATGCCTCTACTGTCCCCATGCCTCGGGGCTGCTGGGCTTGTTGGAGAGTTTAAGTCATGGCAACTAGACGGAAAATATCTACTGTTGGGTTCTAATATTTGGCCTCTGGCTTCACTAAGATTGCCAACTGATTTAGAGTCTGTCAGGACACCATGAGTTTTGGAATAGTTCATGTAGGAACTGCTCTTCTTTGATGACTGAGGAATGGTATCAATATAGCCGTGGCGGTTATGCTTTTCGCCCGGCTGCCAGCTTCCTGTTTTTCCTTCCATGAACGAATGCCGATTATGCTGAGAACGTGAACTTGATTTCATGTATTTGGTCCCCGGTACATCTGAAGTCTTTTGCTCAGGACTGAAATCAAACTCATTCTTGGACTTGGCTTCCTTTGGACTAAGCAGATGCGGTAAGTTGTTGCTGGCAGGATCCTTGTTGCCTGGCCCACTCTGATTGGGTTTTTTTTGGTGGACTGTTGGGCTATGGGATCCTGCAGGATGGGCTCCATTTATAAAGGTTTCATTTGGAGGATGAGGTTCTTCACTTCGTTTTGGTCCAACTGAAAGCGTCTGTGTATCTTTACTGTTTGATCGGTGGTGTGGCTGAACTGAAGAGGTTTTGTTAGACGGTTTTCTATGATAAAAGACAGTAGGAAATCAACATTCGTTTTACTTTGACTGATAAAGAAAAAACAAGATATTAGTACAGGTATGGGATCCGTTACCTGGAAACCCGTTATCCAGAAAGATCTGAATTAAGAAAAGGCCGTCTCCCATAGACTCCATTTTATCCAAATAATCCAAATTTTAAAAATGTATTTCCTTTTTCTCTGTAATAATAAAACAGTACCTTGTACTTGATCCTAACTATGATATAGTTAATCCTTATTGGAAGCAGGGCCAGCCTATTGGGTTTATTTAATGTTTACATGATTTTCTAGTAGACTTAAGTTATGAAGATCCAAATTACATAAAGATGTGTTATCTGGAAAGCCCCAGGTCCTGAGCATTCTGGATAACAGGTTCCATACCTGTACACAAATTGGTTTGTACAAAGAATTAGGGATGCACCGAATCCACTATTTTGGATTCAGTCGAACCCCACAAATCCTTAGCAAAAGATTCCACCGAATACTTAACTGAACCTGAATTTGTATATGCAAATTAGTTGTGGGAAGGGGAAACATTTTTTAGTTCCTTGTTTTGAGACAAAAAGTCACGCAATTTCCCTCCCCACCCCTAATTTGCATATGCGGATTCGGTTCGGCTGGGCAGAATATTTGGCTGAATCCTGCTGAAAAAATGCTAAATCCCGAACCGAATCCTGGATAAGGTGCATCCCTACAAGGAATAAGCGTTAAAAAATAATAAATGCTACCTGCGTATTGGTTGCTATGGCTTACTGCATCTGTTCAAACTTAGTGCTTTTTAATATATGACCCCAATAGTGTTTAAATTGTTGCTGCTTAAGGTGCCAACCAAGACACTGCTATCTGCAGCAGATCTCTTCCGGTTCATGGGATATCTGTGATGAATACATTTTATGTTAAAGTACAGCAGTTTCCTACAAGCTGAAGCTAAGAGAGGATGCCACTTGTTGCTTATCAAAGGATTCAGTGCTAAAGATGTCCTTGGAGACTTGTCCTTTTGAGGATAGCATAATATAACCTTTGCAACTGTATCTATATATTGCTCCCTCTGATGCTGAAGTTAGAGTCCTGCGCGGGTCCATTTTTTGGAACCTGTACCCCACCCATACCCGCAACCTGCAATCCGCAACCTGGACCCACATTCTTACAAGCTTGGACCTGCTACCCGACCCGCAAGTACCTTATCCGCTACCCGGATCCGCGACCCGCTGACCATCAAGAATCAGGAAGTGCTGTCATTGTAGACCGGAAGTGACATCATCGGAAGTAGGCATGCTCAGAAAAAAAAGGAGTAAAACAGGAAGTGCTATCATTGTAAACTGGAAGTGACATCATCGGAAGTAGGCGTGATCAGAAAAAAGAAGTAAAAATCGCTATTGAAAAGACCCGCAGCCCGACCCGCGTCTATACCTGCATCCAGAACTTGTACCCTCAACCCGCAGGGTAACGCAGGTTTTTGTTGGTAACCCGCGGGTAACCGACACGCTGCAGGACCAGCTGAAGCCTTGCTGCCTTATCAGAAAACCAGCACTACATGGTAAAATGTATTATGGACACCTGAACAAGCAGTCTACTTTTAGACCAAAGGTGCATATGTAAAATTCAATTACCTGCTAGCTGAGTTACTGTCAGAATGGTGAGTTTTCCTCTTAGATGACCTAGAAGGAGAGGTTCCACCACGATCCAAGAGCCTCTGGGTTTGGAATGCTGGATGGTTTAAGCTCTGTTCGGTCAGGAATCTATCAGATGGATTCAGCTTCAGCAAATTCTAGCCAAAGAGAAACACACATTAAAAGCCCTGTATTTTTAATACTTAGATTTACTGTTAAACAAAAATTGACTATTTTTGCTCTAAGAATCATTCTACCTTCATTAGGCCAAGCAAAACACTACTTATTATTCCCAGATATCGTCTTTCCAGTGATTGAGGATGATTAACGGCAGGAAACTGAAAAAAAAATAAAATAAAGCATTACTAAAAGAGACGTGTACTCATCATCAATGCACTTTTTCACAGACTACCTTTACATTTGTATTAAGAAGGGCTCACTAAACCTAAAACATATACCCCCACATGTAATAAAAGGCACTAAGTTTACTAGGGATGCACCGAATCCAGAATTCGGTTCGGGATTCGGCCAGGATTCGGCCTTTTTCAGCAGGATTCGGATTCGGCCGAATCCTTCTGCCCGGCCAAACCGAATCCGAATCCTAATTTGCATATGCAAATTAGGGGCAGGGAGGGAAATTGCGTGACTTTTTGTCAGAAAACAAGGAAGTAAAAAATGTTTTCCCCTTTCCCCTTCCCACCCCTAATTTGCATATGCAAATTAGGGTTCGGATTTGGTTCGGTATTCGGCCGAATCCTTTGCGAAGGATTCGGGGGTTCGGCCGAATCCAAAAAAGTGGATTCGGTGCATCCCTAAAGTTTACCCAGGAGCAGTAACCAGTAGCAACCAATTTAAACATGTGACCAGGAAATTCTACCTGCTGATTGGTTGTTATAGGTTACTACCCTGGGTAAACTTAGTGCCTTTAATTACACAACCCCAATAGTATTGTATGTTGTAATGCATAAAAAAAATTAAGGATATCAAAAAGTCACTAAGGAGTTCCATGATCACAATATCTGTTTCACAAATTATTGCATATTGGTCCCATCCATTTCAGTGTAAAGTGTAGTTTATCCATTCTGGGAGAGGTGTATATATATAGTAACTAAAGTATCTCCTGTTGTAAAATATAAGAATATTATAAGTCATAGAGTAGTTTCGGCCTTGTGCTTTTATATGGTCATGAAACTAATAGGGGAATTATAATATCCTTATATTTTGCAATGGTCATGAAGTTACTCTGTGACTTATAATAAGATAAACCCAATAAAATAGACCCCCGACAATTAAAATATAATAAATGCACCTAAGTGAGTCATGTGTCTGAAATGATATCACTAAGCACAGATTATAACTGATGATATCACTAAGTACTGTATATAATTTTATAATTTGCAGGATATTCAAGGCCCTTGTATAATATATTATATATTTATATAACATTTCTAATATTTTATTTCCCTGCATAAACTCCCTGACAACTCAGATAGGATTAATGCACCTTTAGATAGCAGAAATGCTCTTAAATAACTAGAGTTATACAAAAAAAAGTCAATGTTCAAAGCTCAGTGAAGTCACAGTAATGTTAATGCTCCATGAATGAATGCACTTCAATCATTAAACTTAGGCACAATTCAAAGGAAAGAGATTCTCCCCAAATCTGGCTGGAAAGTAATGGTCAATAACTGCTGAAGAATTTCTTAGAAACAGCTGTTAGCAAGCTGCAGGCTTTACATCACTCAACACTGCCCCAAGGATAACCTGTGGGCATATGTAGAAGTTAGTTTAGGTACTGATACTAGGTGGTCTTTTAAATGTGGATTCCATTTGTATGCACAGGCTTTATGTATCTGCTACAAAATGAGAACATTCCTTACTGCACTGAAATGGAATAGTTCGTCCCACAATTGGTATCCCGTTATCAGTTTGAGAATAGAAAAATCTATTAATTGATATAGACTAACAATCTGGCCAATGTTAAAAAGAAAATAAAATGCCAAATATATATTCCCCTTCCAGGGGCTTAACTGTAGAGGAAGCAATATAGGGTTGCAGGGGGGCCCAGGAGGTAAAGGGGCCCATGAGGCCCAAATAATGACCAATTTCAAAATTTATTGTTAAAACAGGACAACCTCTGGATATTAGGGATGCAACGAATACAGGATTCACCCTTTTTCAGCAGGATTCAGATTCGGCAGAATCCTTGTGCCTGGCCGAACCGAATCCGAATTTGCATATGTAAATTAGGGGTGGGAAGGGAAATCACGTGACTTTTCGTCACAAAACAAGGAAGTAAAAAAAAGTGTTTCCCACTTTTTCCTTTCCCACCCATAATTTGCTTGTGAAATTAGGATTTGGTTCGGTATTCGTCCGAATCTTTCCCAAATGATTCAGGGATTCTGGCAAATCCCCAATAGTGGATTTGGTGCATCCCTCCTGGATATGTTGATGGCCCTAAAATTAATTTGCCGTGGGGCCCAATATCATCTAGTTATGCCACTGTCTTCTGCAAGCAGGGGCGGATTTTGGCACAAAACGCAAAATGCTGCGTTTTGGCACCAAAATCCAACGCTTTTGCCTGCACCCAAGCAGAGACAACGCTTCTAGTTGTAGGCAGAGCAGGAGCAGTGGGGGAGTGGATTCTCGTCTTGTCCACAGGCCGAGATCCGCAATCAAGTGTTCCTAGCCTAAAGTGATGGAGCATTTGGCTAGTAATGTTTACATGTGTTTTATTAAATAATGTGCACTGTTCATGGCTGTTTGGCTACTGTATATGACTGCTGTAATAGTAACAAATCACAACACAAGATCAAACTGTGATTGTCCTGAGGGCTGAGTTGTATTTGGAAATAAAGGGCTAGAACTAGAACCTGACCACCAAACAGGTATTAAATGATGAAACAGGCATTTTGCATCCTATTTGCTTCCCAGCTTGCATGTTCTAAGTGATGAACAAACTAAGGATGTTCTAGGGGACCCCAATGTGCCACCCACCTCCTACACCTCCTGTATGCAGTAATAAACACAGACAGGGCTGCACATATAGTAAAGAAGTTTACCCTACGGCAAAACATACAAATCATTTTTCAGGTTTTGCAACATTTATTCTGAATAATCCCAAATAAATAAACGACTCATTCCTCCCTTTTGCCATTTGAGCAGGGTCGTAACTACCGGGGGAGCAGGGGGTGCAAATGGGCCAGAGCCCGCACCCCCGCAGGGCCCCCCCGGAAGATCGTGCACGCTGCAGCCGGCTGGAGTCGGCTGCAGCGGCACAGAAAAATTGCGCACACGAGGGTGTGGGCGGGCCCGTCTGCACAGCTCGCACCAGGGCCCACCCCCAAGTTACGTTACTGCATTTGAGACATTTCAGAGAGCTTAATACTTTGCAGCCAAATAATTAATAAGGACACACCTTGTCTACGAGCAGAATGTGAGAGAAAGTAGTTAAAGGGCCTTGCCGGTCTTTTACTGTGCAATAAATATGTTAAATAAAACCTGTACGACTGTGGTATACCGCAATATATGATTAACCGTTCATCCTAAAATAATGGGCTTCTAAGAAAAAGCGGATAAAAACCACGCTGGCACCTCCAGTTTCTGCTATAAACTATGAACAAAAACACAGCTTTAAAAACATTTAAAATGATTCATTTCGGCTTTCTACATTCAAGCAAAAGTACAACGTAAAAGTGGAAGATGTAAAAATCATTCTAGAACGATGTACTCGTTGTATTTCTTTCAGCTCAATGGCTTTAAAAGCTCCTTTTGGGATAACAATAGAATGTGAATTTGGGACAGCAGCAGAATGCAAATTCATGAAGTGTTCTTCCAGTAAATGTAAAACGCTATCAAGTTTCCTCATATCCCTTCCAGCGAAAGAAATGTATTTTCCCTGCACTCTTCCCAAAGGAATCAGCCAGACAACGATGGCAGCTACTGTGGGTCGCTTATTGTTCCAAGACTGAGTACAGTATAAACTGCAGGCCATATGGGACTCAAAAAATATGTAATGTTATCGCCTCATTGTCTTGGTATCACAGGGAACACATTACTCAAGATACGGCATCATACACTCACACTGCACACAGGTCCCAGAGTAGCGAGCACTGCATAATGTACCCGGCTGCACAAGTAATACGTTCTCTTAGATGCCTCATATGGCAGAAGGGAGGAAGGAATCAGCCATTTATTTCTTATCTAGGAATATTTAAAGGGGGACTATCGCGAAAAATGAAAATTTAATATAAGCTTCCTCATACTGAAGTAAGAAACTTTCTAGATATGATCAATTAATTTCATTTCTGAAACAATCAAGTTTATGTTCACTATCCCTCTCTCAGCATCTGTTTCTCTTCATTCTCTCTTCATGCAGCAGTTGGGTGTCAGATATTCATGGACAGTTAGATCCAATATATCTTATGGGGGGGGCTCCTTTTGCCTAGAAGATGTATTAGAGCTCACTCAAATAACTGATTCCAGTTAACAAAATAACCGCCGTTTGCACAAATTCTGCATGTAGTGAGACATGATGTCTGGTGATTTTAATAGAGTGAGCGCTAATGTATCTTCCAGGGAAAAGGAGCCCCCCATAAGATATAAAAAAGCCCCCTAAAATCCTGCCGCCCTAGACCCAGGCCTTGGTGGCCTCTCCACAAATCCGGGCCTGACTATTGTTCAGACTAGTGGCTTATTTTTAAACTTACTTTTCTAAGATTTACACTTTTTATTTTTGGAAATATTTTAGGGACTACCGTCCCTTTTTTTAAGCACAAACTCAAGATTTTTGCCTGCTTTTATCTGTGGAAACACAATCAGTGCTACTCAGAGAGTCTCACTCATGGCAATGATTGAGGTTCAAAAAAAAAGAGGTTAGTAATTTTAGTAGAATTTGAGGAATAGATTGTTTGAAGAAGGTGTGGGATCCTTTAAGAAATGCACGGCCCAGATTTTGGGGATCCTAAAATGGGCTGTGCCCAATGCAGCTCAGTACTTACAGGATGCCTTTTTCACCCACCCACACAATGGGCACAACTGCCAAACATCAGTGCACAATCTGCAAGGCTGAATTGAATTTACCAGTACCAGCCCATTTAAAGGAGAATTCAAGCCGTAATAAAAAAAAAAAACCCTCCCTCCCTACCCTGGGTAGACCCCCTCCCTCCTCCCCCCAGCCTACCTGCCCCCCCCGGGCAAATGCCCCTAATTTTTTACTCACCCCTCCATGCAGATTTAGGAATCTGATTTTTTCTCTGGTAATCTTCGTGTCTTGACGGCATTTTCGGTACGTGCAGTTGGGACTAAATTTTCGGTCCAGAACAACTGTGCGTGCGCCGAAAGTCTCAAAAGTTTCCGAAAATTTTTTGGAAATTTTCGTGACTTTCAGTTGCATGCGCAGTGCTTCAGGACCGGAAATTTACTCCAACTGCGCATGCCCCGAAACTTCCGAAAAAGAAATAGAAAGAAGATGGCGCCCGTGAACTCCGAGGCCAAAATCTGCATGGAGGGGTGAGTAAAAAATTAGGGGCATTTGGCCGGGGGGGCAGGTAGGCTGGGGGGGAGTAGGGAAGGGGTCTACCCAGGGTAGGGGGAGGGTTTTTTTTACTACAGGTTGAATTCTCCTTTAAAGGAACAGTAAATCCAAAAAATTAAAGTGTTTTAAAGTAATCAAAATATAATGTACTGTTGCACTGCACAATCAGATGTGTAGCAATGGGGGCAGCCATTCAAAGATGAAACAGGAGAAAAGGCACAGGATACGCAGCAGATAACAGATAAGCATGCTCATAGCATACAACAGGATTCTTCAGATATTATCTGTTATCGGCTGCGTATCCTGTGCCTTTTCTTTTTCAGACTAGAATGGCTGCCCCCATGGCTACACAGCAGCTTGTTAATATAAATATAAATAATATGTAATGGATGTGTAAATTAGATACAGTGTGGCCATGGTCACCCACAAGAAATGTTCCAGGGGAGGGCAAAGTCATGAACCAAAAGCAATCTATTTCAGAGATGCCTTCTAATATGGAAACCCATAGCATAAGAGGTGCGTGAAATGAGTTTCCAAAAAATGTGGTCACGAGGGTCCCTGTCACATCACTGAATTGTCATTGTCACGCGCAACACGTTTTTCAAAGTCGCTCGAAAAAGTATCGCCGCGTGTGAATAGGCGCAGGCGACTTTATCGCTAGCGGGTGCGAGATACCAGCAAGCCATTCAGGGAGTGGTCATCAAAATTTCGGCGCACTAAACGCGCCAAATCTTTTTGTCCCTCTTCTGTTTCCTAAATGTTGGGAGGTATGCACTCTAATGATACTTTGTATAGCTAAAGCATAATATTTATGGGCGTGTGCAAATATATAGTGAATAAAGTACCCCCTCTTGTAAATTATAAAGATATTTTAAGTTACTGAGGCGTTTCATGACCATATAAGAACATGAGGCCAAAGGAACTCTGAGGTAACTTATAATATCCTCGTATTTTTCAACTGGGGGTACTTTATTATTTTTTTTTTACACTATAATATTATAATAATACGTTTCAGTGAGTCATGTGACAGAAATGACATCACTACTCACCGTTTATAACTAATGACATCAGAACTCACCGTTTATAAGGATATCATTTACAAGATATTCATGGCTTTTGTATATTATAAAAATATATTATAATCTAAAAAAAAAAACCACATATAATACTCTGGCATTTCAAGAGTGTTTTCTCACCCACCCGCATTCCATGGAAACGAGGGTTGCTGTAAAAGAGTTTCATCTGCTCTGCTGGAAGGGGTCCTAGAACTTTCTGGATAGTGAACAGCTGGTCGATTTCACTTTCCCCAGGAAAAAGGGGTTGCCCGTCACTGAGCTCTCCTAGAATACAGCCCACAGACCACATGTCAACAGCCTTTCCATATGGAGCCCTAAAATAAAGCATAATAATATGGCCACTTGTTAATGCAAATGTATTAGCGCTTGGATAAGATTGTCAAGACATTTCTTGCAAATGGAAGGCCAAAGATTTCACCTACCATTTTAGATTTTACTTAGTATGCGCCTACAAAGAAATCACAATTATTAACAGGATAAGCCTGGATATGTACTTCTAAAAGCTATACACATATTTTCTGAAGGTACTAGTTTATATTGGCACACCAAAGTGTACTATAAATAAGTTATCACTTCTGCAAGCCCACGAGAAAGAGAACTCCATCGTTTGGAGGCTTTCACTGTTTCAATTGCAAGGCTGGGCAGTTGCTCTCAGTACATACTGACTAGCAAAACAATCTGTAGAAGTTGAATATATATATCTACATTGACTATTTCCAATGGCAGGATTATTTCAGGGCTTTGCCTGCCTTTCCTTACTAAACTAACTAAATATCTATTTCAGGGGCATAACTACAGAGGAAGCAGACCCTGCGGCTGCAGGGGGGCCCAGGAGATATAGGAGCCCAATGAGGCCCTAAATAATGAGCAATTTCAACAAATATTGGTAAAACAAGGGACAACCTCTGGTTATGTTGTGGGCCATAAAATGAATTTGCTGTGGAGCCCAGCAATATCTAGTTACATCACTGATCTATATCATTCTTTTCTACCATTCTATCACTTGCTTCCTTGTTCTTTACTGCCATTTTTATCAAAGCCTCCCCTTTTCCTCCAGGCCATGTATCCAAAAGTTGTTTTGCTTAGGCCAGAGCGCACCAACCTCTTTGCATGAAATGCACCTTTTATAGGTTATATTGTTTTTATCAGTAGTAGACAATGATCAGAGAGTGATCAGCCATAACGCTCACTAACTTTACTAGTCAAGCATAAGAGATGTTTATTCTTCAACCAGGCTCCATCCCTAATGGGAAGTATAGCTTGATCACTTGGTGCAAGCAAACTATAGAGGGCTGAACATACTGTAAGTGCATACTCTCTTATAACTATAGTCAGAGGTACCCAGAAAAGCTACATCACAAAACCCCTGCCAGTCTCTGGATATGGACAAAACAACAGCTTGTGCAAGGCCAGGCATCCCAGTATTTACCTCTAACTAAATTATTTTATATCAAGTGGATGTCTCTAGTGATGGGCAAATTTATTCGGCAGGCGCAAATCCTCAGCGAATTTGCACGTTTCGG
Source organism: Xenopus petersii (assembly GCA_038501925.1). Taxonomy (NCBI): domain Eukaryota; kingdom Metazoa; phylum Chordata; class Amphibia; order Anura; family Pipidae; genus Xenopus; species Xenopus petersii. The sequence goes on along the minus strand of CM076675.1, from coordinate 32,039,171 downwards.
CACCGGGGAATAAATTCGCAAAATTGCTGTGAAAATTCGCCAGCGTCAACTTTTTTTTGTCGCTGGCAACAATTCCAACGCTGGCATCAATTAACGGACGCCCATTAACTTTATTGTGCGTCAAATGTCACCGGCATCGGAATTGTCGTCGGCATCAATTTTGACGCTCGCAAATTGATGCAGACGTCAAAATGGGACAAATTCGCCCATCACTAGTTTCTCCTTTAAAGGGGATATATCGAGAAAATTTTAATTTAATATAAGCTTCATCTCACTGAAACAAGACACTTTCTAAATACAATCAATTAAAAATTCTGTACCATTTAAGAAAGTTACTCTTTAGTATCTCACTCTCCCCAACCTGTCACTCTTCATGCTGAGATCTGGGTCAGATTTTGATTGACAGGTAGGTCTAATACATCTTTTAGGGAGGGGGAACAGAACAACTTAATGGAAAACGTTAACCCCAATATGAAAATTTAAGCAAAAGATAGTTTATATCAAATTAGATGGCATATTAAAGAATCTTATCAAACTGATATATATAATTAAGTAAATATTGCCCTTTTACATCTCTTGCCTTGAACCCCCATTTCTTGATGTTCTGTGTGCTGCCTCAGAGATCACCTGACCGGAAATACTGCAGCTCTAACTGTAACAGGAAGAAGTGTGGAAGCAAAAGACAGAACTCTGACTGCTAATTGGCTCATGTGACCTAACATGTATGGTTTGTTTGGTATGTTTGTGTGCACAGTGAATTGTACGATCCCAGGGGGCAGCCCTTATTTTTTAAAATGGCAATTTTCTATTTAGGATTACCCAATGGCACATACTACTAAAAAATATATTATTATGAAAATGGCATGAAGCAGGGTTTTACATATGAGTTGTTTTATGTGATATCTTTATATAGAGACCTACATTGTTCTGGGGATATAGTTTTCTTTAAATAACCAACTCGCGCACAAACAAAATGTAACAAAATAACAGACTCTGCAAACACCCTGCACACAGAGAAACAGCCTTTCCATCACCGCCGGTTATTTTTAGCACCTTCATATTACCCTACATTATTTCTGGAAACCCTGACTGGGGTACAAACAGTTTCACCGTAAACATCGGAAAAAGGGTACTAAAATTAGTCCATTAAACAGAAGTAAGCATTAGGGCCTCCTAATATTAACTCCTTTACCAGCGCTGTATTTGCTCCATTCTTGCTGGGATACAAAACCATCTTAACAGTCTCTATGAATAAAATCCATTGCATGAACTGTAACCCATCTGCTGAGTTGCTAAAGAGATTCCTGTAGTGCCAGAACATGCCAAGCTCTGTCTTGCAGTAATGTTAATACATGGCAATATTTAGGCACTGCAGTTTGATGGTTGGGTTAATAATGTAACTCGGTTTTGACAATGGCTTTCGCAGGTAATTCTGCATGTACTAATTCTGCGTGTCAAAGCAGCACTTAATCATGTCTCTTAAGCCCTGTTTTACTATTAGAACTGTCCTGCGGGAATGTTGGGTTCTGCCAATAAATATGCTAAACAAATACAGATAATGTATGTGCGTAACTGACTTCAGAAAATGACTTAAAGGGATACTGTCATGGGAAAACATTCAAAATCAGTTAATGGTGCTGCTCCAGCATACTTCTGCACTGTAATCTGTTTTTCAAAAGAGCAAACTGATTTTTTTTATATTTAATTTTGAAATCTGACATGGGGCTAGACATATTGTCAGTTTCCCATGTGCCCCCAGTCATGTGACTTGTGCTCTGATATACTTCAGTCACTCTTTACTGCTGCACTGCAAGTTGGAGTGATATCACCCACCCCCCCCCCCCCACCACCACCACCACCACCACCACCAGCAGCCCATCAGCAGAAAAATGGGAAGGTAACCAGATAACAGCTCCCTTACGCAAGTTAAAAGCTCCATGGTACATATAACAAGAGCACGCAATAGTAAAAATCCAGGTCCCACTGCAACTCCTATAGTTACATTGAGTAGGAGAAACAATAGCCTATCAGAAAGCAATTCCATAGTGCAGCACTGGCTCTTTCTGAGAGCACATGACCAGGCAAAATGACCGGAGATGGCTGCCTACACACCAATATTACAACTAAAAACAAATACACTTGCTGGTTCAGGAATTACATTTTACACAGTAGAGTGAATTATTTGCAGTGTAAACAGTGTCATTTACAAATAAAAACTACACCATAAAAATCATGACAGAATTCCTTTAAGTACAAGCTTTCTAAAGTTAAAGTGGAAGTACAGTATTTAATATGGGGGAGTCTGCCATTTTTGTTTGTTCTCAATATGTGCTCTACAACTTTAACCAGTGCTATTAGAGGTCAATAAGTGTAAAAGAGAATTGGTGGGGCATTACTATTGGGCTGCCTGTAAAACAACCAAAAGCAAATGCATAGATGATTTTTTTCTTTTCAGCCATCCAATTCACTATGCCTTGGAATTTGTTTCACTATAAATCATTTTATATCCCTATCAAGTGTGATTTTAATATGTGACACAACTACAGAATATTTACAGTAAAGACAAATTGTATGGTATGTCTACACAAAAAAATATGGGAAAAAAAGTCAATAGTTTAAGAACATTAAAAAAATAATTCATTCCAATACAGTTCCAATTCATAAATATATGATTAAGTACATAAACATTAATTAGAATGGGAAAAAAAGAAAGAACGGTACTTTTCAAACACCCTTCATGCTTTAGGAAATGATTTGATACTGCATTACTAAAATACTAATTATTTTGCTGGCCTTTGGAAGAATTCCCAGACTGAGATAATCCTAGCAAGATTTCTTGCATTTATGGACACTTCAATTAGTCCTTAACAGCAACGGAAACAATTCTTTACACATTGGCTTCTCGCAAATCAAAACATGGGGGCAGATTTATCAAAGGTCGAGGTGAATTTTTCGAATTGAAAAAATTAAAATTTTGAGCTATTTTTGTGGACTTCGACTTATTAGAATATTGAAATTTATCATGTACTGTCTCTTTAAAAATTCGACTTCGACCTTTCGCCGTCTAAAACCTGCCGAATTGTTGTTTTAGCCTATGGGGGACCTCTGCTAATTGCCACATATCTGTAATTTTTAAGGGTTAGAAATGAAACAGTTATCCAAAAACCCGTTACCCAGAAAAGCTCTGAATTACAGAAAGGCTGTCTCCCATAGGCTCCATAATATCCAAATGATCTGAATTTTTTAAAAATGATTTCCTTTTTCTCTGTAATAATAAAACAGTAGCTTGTACTTGATCCCAACTAAGATATAATTAATCCTTATTGGAAGCAAAACCAGCCTATTGGGTTTATTTAATGTTTACATGATTTTCTAGTAGATTTAAGGTATGAAGATCCAAAATATGGAAAGATACGTTATCCGGAATAACCCCAGGTCCTGAGCAACTGGGGCAACTAAATATGTAATTGTCTGTCCTTTCCTCCCTTCCCTGCCGTTTTAAGCCCTCCACCCAGTTTCCTATCACTTATATTCTCTGGCCCTCCCTTGACCAGTCCATTCCCCTCCACATAACATCAACAGCCTGCCCATTTCTCATGACATCACTGATCGACTCAAACAAATAGCAAATAACATCTCTGATTAGCACCTCCCCCTGCGGGCCACTAAGAGTCCATCAGAGAGGTGGCAACCCCAACTATATACTATATAAGAAGTCCTACATCAACCCTTCCCTTGTAGGCTTGCTTATCTCTCAGAATTGTGGGACTATAAGCTGTGGCATAACTAGAAGTTTTTTTTAAGTAATTTAGTAAAAGTAATTTTAATGATGCCATTATATCATAAACAGGATATTTTGCCCTTTTATTATACTTTCCCAATATGAATACATTTACAAATAGGTATGTGAAGGAAGAACACTCACCCAAGAAGCAATTCCGGAGAGCGGTACCACCTTGTAGCCACATACTCTGTATAGTTGGCATTGCTGCCTTCAGACAGGTTCCGTGCAAACCCTGAAACAGTAGATACCATATTTATATTCTTGAGAGAGAGGCTCACTTAAAGGAAAACTTTACCCCCAATATGAATATTTAAGCAACAGTTTATATCAAATTTTAGTGACATATTAAAGAATCTTACCAAACTAGTATCTATATTTAAGTAAATCTTGGCCTTTTACATCTCCAGCCTTGAACCACCATTTTGTGATGGCCTGTGTGCTGCCTTAGTGATCACCTGACCAGAAATACTACAAATCTAACTGTAACAGGAAGAAGTGTGGAAGCAAAACACAGAACTCGGTCTGTTAATTGGCTCATGTGACCTAACATGTATGGTTTGTTTGTGTGCACCGTGAATCATAGGATCCAAAGGGGTGGGCCTTATTTTTTAAAATAGCAATTTTCTATTTATGATTACCCAATGGCACATACTATAAAAAATGTATATTATTATAAAAATGGTTTATTTACATGAAGCAGGGTTTTACACATGAGCTGTTTTATGCAATATCTTTTTATAGAGACCAACAGTGTTCAGGGGGTCCAGTTTTCCTTTAAAGCAGTAGCATATACCCTCCTTGTTTAATATGAGTTCAATGAATAGGGCATGCATTGTTCATACTTTTTTCCTATTGCGTTAATCATAACCGTTGAGCAAATCAGGGAAATTGAAGCTACTCCATGTTTGGTTCTTGCAAGGCAGAGAATTAGATTAACCCCCTTTGTTGTGACCACAGATAAGCAGAAGTCCATTATTTTTACTCAAACTATATTTACTTAAATTTGCAAGGTAAAAAAAAACCCCTCAACCTTTCACCACTAAAGCATTAGCACGGGAAGAAATAAAAACAATCATGGGTGTTCTCTACAAGCAGCCCATTTTTTAAGTATTATTCAGTCTGAAATCATATTTTTTGTAATATAGCAAAGATGCAAAATATTTCTCTCCGAACTTACCAAAGTCGCACAGCTTAAGGACATCATTATAGCTAATTAAAAGATTTTCTGGCTTGATATCTACAAGGAACAGGCAAAAGATGACAGATTAGAAATCACAACAGAAAAGACTAAAGTTGGGTTTCGCTGCTCTTTCTACTTTAACAAGGCAAGCTCAGCTATTTATCGTAAATACAAATTTAGCACTTAAAACAGCAGTGTGAATGCACAACGAGGTTTGAGTTGCACTAACCTTAAATGCACGTAGGACTGTGCGCTATAATAGTACAAGAATACCCCAATGCGCTGATAGTAAAAATGAAACATACTTACCAACTATGAATTAATTGAATATACATGCAGATTAAACTCTATGGCATATTGCAATTTAGTAAATTCATGTAGCACTGAAACAGCAGATCTATAATGAACATTTGAGGATTTATATGTAAGGATTTCAAAAGCTTTTTTGAAATGAAACACTGCAAGTAAAGCCATGGATGTGGCCATTGTTTTCTATGCAAATCTGAGTTGCTTGCAGAAAGACTAATGAAGGACACCACAGTGAGTTTTACAGCTTAAAATAATTTATCACAGAAGACAACAGCTTGCAGTAAAGATGGTGGCAAGGTTATATACTACAGTATAGCAGACCATGTAATGCCTTTCAAGGTTAGGAAATGTGATCCTAGAGATACACAGGCTAGTATGATACTCATTGGATCCCTATCACATGCAAATACTGTAGCTCTGCATAGGAATAAGTTACTTCTACTCTGGGTTAGAGTGCTAGGTATTGGGTAAGAGTGCTAGGGATTGTGTTAGAGTGCTAGGGATTGGGTTAGAGTGCTAGGGAGTGGGTTAGAGTGCTCGAGATTTTGTTAGAGTGCTAGGGATTGGGTTAGAGTGATAGGGATTGTGTTAGAGTGCTAGGGATTGGGTTAGAGTGATAGGGATTGGGTTACAGTGCTGGGGATTGGGTGAAAGTGCTAGGGATTGGGTGAGAGTGCTAGGGATTGTGTTAGAGTGCTAGGGAGTGGGTTATAGTGCTTGGGATTGTGTTAGAGTGCTAGGAATTGGGTTAGAGTGCTAGGTATTGGGTTAGATTGCTAGGGATTGTTTTAGAGTGCTAGGGATTGTTTTAGAGTGCTAGGGATTGGGTTAGAGTGCTAGGGATTGGGTTAGAGTGCTGGGGATTGGGTGAGAGCGCTAGGGATTGGGTGAGAGTGCTAGGGATTGTGATAGAGTGCTAGGGAGTGGGTTAGAGTGCTCGGGCTTGTGTTAGAGTGCTAGGGATTGGGTTAGAGTGCTAGGTATTGGGTTAGAGTGCTAGGGATTGTGTTAGAGTGCTAGGGATTGGGTTAGAGTGCTAGGTATTGGGTTAGAGTGCTAGGGATTGTGTTAGAGTGCTAGGGAGTGGGTTAGAGTGCTAGGGATTGGGTTAGAGTGCTAGGGATTGGGTTAGAGTGTTGAGGATTGGGTTACAGTGCTAGGGATTGGTTAGAGTGCTAAGGATTGGGTTAGAGTGCAAAGGATGTGCAGGGGGAAGCTAACAGTAATTAGCTGCATTGATAAAAATAGCCTTGCAAAAAGTAGGGTACTCATGAACACAAACATTTATACATTCAGACTGGCAAAAAGTTGCTACAAGTTTGCCCTCTGGCAGGCAATTCAATGGAGCAAGGGTTTCTTAGGATAAAAGTGTGCCTGCTCTGCTTGGAAGCACAGCTTCATCAACAGCCTGAAGAAATTAATTGCCTAGATTAATTATCTGTATTTACTGCATGATGAAAAAACATTGGGATGTAACTAAAGAGAAATATGTTTCAGGGCCCTAGATTAGCCAAGGGTGCGCTACACAAGGGAGGGGTATTTTTTCATTTATTTTAAAGTTGCTTTACATGAAAAATTACCCTGTACCTACAAAAAAGAGGAAAAACTTGAGTAAATAAAGAAAATTCAGAAGCCCTAAAACAAAAAGGGGTTGATTAAAGAGAAGAAAGAAAATTGTGTCAATCTTATTTTTTACCCACAAGGCAATATTGCTCCCTGGAATTGCAGCATAACTCTGCCACATAAAACAACTCATTGGCATGGGAATGATATTAACAACAGTTTGGAAATAAAACTCTTGAACATATTTTTAATCAAAATGTTGACCAAATTATTTAGGCATGCATCAAAATGTAGAATACTCCATAATAGATTTTCGCAAATACCAAACTGAAACTAATCCTTATTGTATATTCAAATTTGGGGTTATTCATTAAAGTTCGAATGCTAAAAACTCGAAAAGTTTTTTTTACGATAAAATCAGAATTTTTAATGGAAAAAAAAAAACGAGAATTTTTCAAGATTTATTATACCCTGAGGCTGCAAAAAGTCTGAATCCGAAAATCCGGCATCTCAGACCTGCCGAGGTTGTCCAGTATATAAGTGAATGGGATAGGTCCCTATTAGTGATGGGCGAATAAATTCGGCAGTCGCGAATTTGAGGTGAATTTCAGCGTTTCACCGCCGGCACATCACTACAAGGTACTGTTTTATTATTACAGAGAAAAAGGAAATCATTTTTAAAAATTTGGATTATTTGGATAAAATGGAGTCTATGGGAGATGGCTATTCCATAATTCGGAGCTTTCTGGATAACGGGTTTGTTGATGACCTGCAGTTATAAGATTAAAGGTGTAATAATAGATTTTCGCAAATACCAAACTGAAACTAATCCTTATTGTATATTCAAATTTGGGGTTGTTTATTAAAGTTCGAATGCTAAAAACTTGAAAAGTTTTTTAATGGAAAAAAGCCCCAGAATTTTTCAGGATTTATTATACCCTGAAGCTGCAATAAGTCTGAATCCGAAAATCAAACATCTCAGACTTGCCGAGGTTGTACAGTATATAATAATTCAGCAGCTGCGAATTTGAGGCGAATTTCAGCGTTTCACCGCCGACTAATCAATTTGCGAAAGTGCGTTGAAAATTTGCTGGCGTCAAAATTTTTTCCGCCAAAGCAAAACAGGACAAATTCACCCATCACTAGTCACTATCCTATTTGTACGTTTCTGTGGTGTGTGCTGGAATTAGCCCGAAAATCTGACTATTTCAGACAAAAATCCAAAAAACTTTTCTAGGAAAAAGCCCCCCAAAAAATCTGGAAAATTGTACAATTCAGGTTTTCGCTCGATTTTATCAAGTTTTTACCTGATCCGATTAAATGTAACTTTTTAATGAATAAGGTTAATTCGAAGATTCTAGTTTGGTTGGACTTTTTTTAATTAAATAATCAGAAAAATTCTGATTTTGATAAATAACCCCCTTCATGTTTAAACAACAAATTGTTTTTGTGTTCACTTGTCCAGAGCTGTAAAGTTACATGCTTTTACAGGTTCAGATTCAGTTTGGCTGATTCATTTTGAAGGATTTGTCTGAATCCGACAAAAAGCAAAAAAATTAAAAATGGGTATCCATCCAAATCCTGGATTTGGTATATCCCTAAAATTATTACATTCAAAGCACCAGCAAACCTTTTTCATATGTACAGTATGATACTGAACACATCGCCATCAACTAGCCCTGCTCATTAAAATAGCCAATGGAATTCCTTTACTCCTACACAATAGACACATACAGTAACTATAGTTGGCTAATTACAGTAGACGTTCCCTGTTCTGGACTCACAGCAAATGAATGACCCTTCCTTGTTCTGGTAAATCATGGTTTAATGTGAAATTGGAAGACTAAATTGGTGGCAAAGAATATCATCCAATCAATAAAAAGATTCCTCACCTCTATGAACAATATCATTCTTGTGACACCAGTGAATTGCTTTGATTAGCTGATAAATGTAGTTTGTCACCTTTTCTGGAGACACTCCATTCGGCATTTCTTCCAGCAACTCAAGCATGTTCTGAATAAAGAAAAACAGTTCAGGGATGACCCAAAGCAGTGTAATTCTTTACAGAAACAAATTCATGTAAAATGGTCGTAACTCAAGAAATGAAAACTGGCCAAGGAGCATTAATAGATTTTAGCTACTACACATTCCAAATTTATACAAATAATTTAATTCAAAAGACCCAAATTATAGGAGGCCATTTAACAAGTGCATGGGAGGCTACAACATGCAAAAAAACGGTCTTCATAATGGGTGGGTGCCTTGCTCCCAATAGGGTTGCTTTCTGGACCCCTGTTGAATTTCCAATACGTTGGATCTAGAAGTAGCAAAGCTCAGATTCTTGACATACCATAAACAATTTGTATGATCAGTATGCAGAGTCAGCACCTCATTCAGCGGAAGAGGCATCTCTAAATTCTTTCACTGGATCTAGTTGTCACCCACTTGTTCACTTGGCGCAGGCACCATATTATTGCCTTATCCCATGGTTAAGTGCCCTTACCTTAAGTACGAAACGCGTAGGGCAGATGGAGATGCAAGTATACATTTTTTAACTTTGTAAAATAAAGATATCTTTTTTAACTTCAACTTTTTTGGTCCTGTGGATCCGTTTGAGTGCAGGACAGCCCTGTTCTTTCTTCATATTCTTTGGCGTGCCGCTCCCTAAAGCTGGGGGTCTGGGGCTGGTGCACCCGGACCACATCTACTACCTTGTGAGCTATTTACAATATATTCTGGGACACCTTGTCTCTCTAACTACTGTAACCATATTATTGCCACCAGTCTATGGCTTAAATACAGGGCAGTGCTCCCCTGTACTAAATGAAGTAAACAACCTCGACTAACACCAGGAATAATGAAATTCAAGCAAGAAGTCTGCAGCCTGTAAATAACTCCGTGTATTATGTCCAACTTGTGTCTCAGTAAAATTTTATTAGAATGCCAAATGCAACTGTTTGTAATTATAAAAAAGCACTACCCCTAAGTGGGCATTTACTGAGGACTTGCTCTCTGCACCTCACGCAAGATCACAAATCTGCAAGGGTGCAGGATGGAGGAATGCCTACAAGACATGCTCCGGTGGGTGCTCACAGCAGGGCAGCACCATAGCAGCCCTAAAATGCTTTTTCTTTGCTTTAAGTGCATCTTTTTTAAAAAAAAAGGTTATTTGCATGGGTCACTGTGGGCCCCAGAGGCCTTTCCGTTCACATATTCTGCAAACGCTAGCTCTCTATAGTCCAAACATGGATAGAAATTGGTCAGGGTCAGATGAATAAACTACTGTGTGCCTTAAAAGGATTATCTTAATTATTACAACCAATAATGGTCAACCTATTCAGTTTTAAAGTTTTTTTAAGGGTATTACCCCTCACTAAACCGAAGTTGTAGGTACAATGATGGCTTTGTGATTTATAGGTGAATAGTTTTAACAGTAAGCACTTGAATGTGAGGGTCATCATGTGAACCAGCCCACTTGGAGAAACAATGGAGTCATTCTCTAAGCAAAATCCATTAATGTTTTGTATATTCCAGTTTAGTGGCTCTCAACTAGAGTTGAGTATTGTCCAATAGTTTATCAGTATTCTGCAAAGGCTCCCTGAGAAACTGTTTTTGGAAATTATTTTTACACATTCACTGCTATAGGTTTCACTAGCCAAAGTGCCTGTGCACAACTATAGCTGGTTACTCAAATACTACCTGTACTGTACATCTCTGTAAATGTAGCATCAAGGACATATACGTCTTTCTTTCAGTGTCCAAATAGACTACTTTGAGGTTTGTTCACATTCTCATCTCATCGTAATGCAGTGCTGTGATTCAGAGCCCTCAGGAGTTGTATGCCATCATGCCGTATATGAGTCTAGACAACCAGCATAAGAAAGAAGATGCCCTGGCATTGAAACCCTTCCTCAGGGCCAACAGTCATAGCATGATTGAGAATTATCAGATGTACTCAGACAGTGATTCATTTGCAAGTAAATCTTTCATAGAGTCGCTACCTTAGTTAATGTATCTAATTCAAGCCTGAAGCAACTAGTTTGAAGGCCAACAGGTTTTTCTGCTACAGTAGTAATTGCACACTCTACGGGCAGATTTATCAAGGGTCGAATTTCGAATTTGAAAAACTGCGAAATTTGAATTCAAAAAGACCAACCGAAATTAAATCGTAGGTTTTTTTTTTGGTTGAATAGGTCCGTTTTAGTTCGAAATCGAATCGTACGAATCGAAGTAATAGCGCATTCGATTGAATTTGATTCAAAGTTTTTCCAAAAAAAAACCCTTTGATTTTTCAAAGTCCGCCAATGGACTCTAACTAGGTTCTAGGAGGTCCCCCATAGGCTAAAACAGCAATTCGGCAGGTTTAAGATGGCGAATGGTCGAGGTCTAATTTTTAAAGAGAGAGTACATGGTAAAATCGAATTTTCGATCCTATTTCAAATTCAAATCGAATTTGGACTATTGCTAGTTGAAGTACACAAAAATTACCTTGAAATTTCAATTCAAATTTTTACTTCGACCTTTGATAAATCTGCCCCTACATATCCCTCTAGCTAAACCAATAGCACAAACTATTGGATATTATATAAAGCTACATAAAGAGCATTAGAGGTATCAGTAAGAGATCAACCCAGTCCTCGTTTTTCCAAAAGATTAATTGGGGCTAATTTAGTAATTTGCACGACTGCAGCTGCCCATAGCCACCAATCATTCACTAGTTTGACACGGATACAGTCCCTGTATCTTCCCAGAAGGCCAATGATGGATGTAAAATAAAATTGTGGACTATTAGAAAAATACAATGCAAATCAGATCACTATAAAAATTCATTAAAATAAAGTAGATTTTCACCAAGTGGCCAAGTCAGGGGTTAGAAAAAATCATTTATATTTTTTGGCCTAAAGACAATTAATTAGAAGGTTTTTAAATTGAAGGGTCTGGCCACACGAGCAGATTCGGGGAGATTAGTTGCCCCAGCGACCCAGAGAGAGAGAGAGAGAAAAATAGAAAAATATCTGTAGAAAAATACTTAGCAAGACTCAATGAATAAAGCATAGAATGCACCCGAGACTAATGAGAATTCTTCCTTACTTAAGTTCATACATAACAAGTAGAGGAAATGGTGCATATTACCCACTTTCACAAAAGACAATGTTCTATATTCAGGCATATTGTCCCAAATGACTTTCCCATCCACCTACTTTTTCAACATATTCAAATACTAGGTATAATTTTCCTCGTCTTCTAAATGCTTCCTTCAACTCCACTATATTTTCTTGCTTCAGGGTGCGAAGCATTTTAAGTTCTCGCAGGGTCGTCTCCTTGACTTCTTCATTTTCTGAGAAAAGAGGAAAAGAAAGATCAAATTATAAGTGTGATAAACATTACTGCTCCACCTTGCTTGAATGTCATGCTGGCGTTCCCTCAGCGCTCTTCTGTTAAAGTGGTAATTACAGGCAAAAACGTTGCGTTCAACCATCTCTCAATTTCACTAAATTAGGAAACAAGATATGGACAGCTATTCACTGTACAGGTATGGGATTTCTTATTCGGAAACCCAGTGTAAAGAAAAGGAACACCATCTCCTGTCTATTTTATGCAAATAATGCAAATTTTTAAAAATTAATTCATTATTCTTTCTAATAATAGAACATGGACAATATCATTTGAAGTGATGTGTGAGTCTAGAAAGATGGACCTGCACCTGACCCTAACCTGCTGCAGGCTCCAATTTATATACTCGCGCATGCCCTGCTGTGATATCATATAAGAGAAACGGCACTCCGGTGTGAGTGTATAAAAAGGGCCGCATCCAGGTAAAAGTGAGGCACAGTGTGGGACTGTGACACCAGGGGCCCAACCAAAAACCCTAGACCAGGGGCCTACTCTCAGCACTATTATTCTTCCTTTCCTCACTCAGCCTCTATTCGCCTAGTATCTTTTCTTTACATACTATAATCCATTATTCCATCTATTTAGCCTCTTTTTTCTCATAGAAATAGGGAATGGCCATGAAATAGGCCAAATGTTTAGCAGCATGAGGGCCCACTGGGGCCCACCGGGACTTTTACTGGTATCCGGTGGGCCAGTCCGACACTGGGCCCGCAAACTTTGTGCGGTAGTCGGCCTGTGAACCCACCCAATCCACTGGTCCCTTGGGCTTCGGGTCGGCCTGCACTTATCACTGGTGATGTTTGATTACAATGTTAATAAATATGCCCAGAATCGGAGTGGGACGGCAGGGGCCCACCAGAAAACCGTGGGCCCACTTTCCAAACTATTATTCCTACTCTCCTCACTCAACCTCTTTATTTTTCTAGTTGTTATCTCTTAAAGAAATAGGGAATGACCATGAGATTGCCCAAATTGTTAGAAGCAAGAGGGACCACAGACACCTGGGCCCACAGGGACTTTTCCTGCTACCACAGTGGGTCAGTCCGACACTGAATATGCCCCATGGTGTAGCATTTTTAGATCTTTAGTTCTCCTTCGAATCTCTGTCGACTTCTTGCTTCAGAAAAGGCACTTTGATAAACGAGAGTAAATATTTCATATTTTCTCCTTCCTGGCATTCAGAAAAACACAGCGCAGACTCCATCAATAACATGGGATGTGGGTTTCTTAAAGTAATTGGCTCCCAAGATGACAATGCAGTACTTTAAACAACAGCACTTTATTTTTAAATATTACATTTGCCTGAGGCAGACATATATGTGCATCTTAAAAAGCAGTGGGAGATTTATAATGGCAACGATATTTTTATAAAACTGACGTTTTTATGTAGCATTATTCCCTGATGCCAATGAGCAAACACAGCTAAACCTGCTTGGTGCCAGGATCCTGTTGTTAGCCTCTGTGTGCCAGTCCCACAGGCAGTCAGAGCTGTGGGTAAGAGGGGGAGACCGTTCTGCTTATCTAGTCAATTGTAGAAAATAATAAAGTTAACTTTGATTTGTTTACACTTGCCATTTCAACATTTAGATCTGATTAATATACACTTAACTGCCCCTCACCCACACAGGCATTGGATGCTAGTACCACCAACCTGCGACTAAATAATGCAAAGAGCCAGTGGCATAACTACCGGGGGAGCAGGAGGTGCAATTGCACCAGGGCCCACTCCTTCTCAGGGCCCGCCAAAGATCGCACTGCAGTGCGGTAGTAATCCGCGCGTCTAGAAGGGTGGGGGAGGGGCCCGGGTGCACATCCTGAGCCCGGGCCCAGAAGACTCTAGTTACGTTACTGTAAAGATCCCCTACATTTGCAGAGCTCTCACACAGTGGATGGTGTTCATTTCTATGGTCTTTCCCTGCAAAAAAACAGCTACTGACCAGCAACAGAGGTACTATTCAAACTGTGTAACTGCTGATCTAAAACCACAAATTAAATTGGGTCAAACCCAATGAGACTCTAATGGGCAGATTTACTAAAGGGCAAATTGTCGGCAGCGACCGCTTTGCATACACTGCACCACTTTGCCAGGCGCAAATTCGCTACTACTATACTAATTCACTAATTTGTGAAGTTTCGCCCGGGGCACCGAACACTGTCGACTTTTCGATAGTGTTACTTTGGCAGTGCGAGCATTCCATAGTGAAGGTGCGCTAGCGTTCGTTTGTGCCTAGAGAGTGAGCTTGCGCTTAGGTCAATTTGCATTTGCGGGTACATTAAAGTTGTATGGACGTCTTTATTATAAATGTTGGTGCAAATGCTTGAAGTGACCACTTTTTCTTATACATGTCCAGGGAACCTTAATAAAGACAAAAGAGTTAATATAATGCCCTACACATGAGCCCACTGTAAAATGAATGTTCCGTATGTTATGAAATGTCTGGAGAAAACCGGTTACCCAAAAAAGTTTGTCAGCCAAAAAAAAATTTAAGTCAGGACTTTTGCTTCAAAAAAGGAAAAGTCGCCAGTGTTTTTTGAACTCTGATGCATTTTCGGCTCACAGAATATGATGTAAGTGACAGATTGAGGAAGATATAGCTTCTCTGTAGCACTTCACCTGGTCTGAGGTGGTAAAGGCAACTCTGGCAAAAGTGGTAACGTTCAGTAAAATCTGCATTTTAGTGAATTTGCTGAGTAACGTCCGTTTGCCAGAGTGAAAAGTCTCCTGTCGATAAAGTGCGAATGACCACTAGCAACGATCTGTTTTGCTAGCGAATTGGCACCTGTGCCTGTTAGTAAATTGGCAATGTCCTTGCGGGTGCTCACTATAGCGAATTGGCGCTAGCGTTAGCCACTTCGCTCCTAAGTAAATCTGCCCCTAAAAGAGAAAACATCTATACCAGACACAGGTTAGCACAACTGTTCCTGCAGCAAGGGTCCCAGAAACACATTTGTAACCACACAGATGGCTAGTGATGAGCGAATAAATTCGGCAGGCACCAATTCACTGCGAATTTCTGAAATACATAGCACAAAAATTCACACACGTGTTGCAAAAGTCGCTCGTGTCAAAACCACCACACATCAAATCAAAAAATCAAAAATTACAGTGAGCGTCAGAATTGACGCGGGCATCAAATTTCACGTTTCACAAATTTTTCACCAAGACAAATTCGCCCATCACCACAGATGGCTAATTTTGAGATAATAGATGGGACCGAGAAACTTTGCAAAGTTGCCCGAAGTTGCCTCACGAGGAAACTTTGGGGCGACTTCGGAAAACGAAGCGCCAAACATTCTCCGACAGCTGAATGTGGAATGAGGAGTTTTTAGTTCAACTATGCTCGGGCAACCAGCTGAGGAACAAACAATAATACATGGAAAGGTTTAGCATGGCCTTAAAAAAAACGGTGAGGGTTTCTCAGAGATGTCTGCAAAATGAATAGTGGCAGAAGAGCTTGAAGAGTATACTCATGCATGGATACTTTCTCTTATAATAATTCAGTTAACATGGGCTTGGGTAAAGATTCCACCTAACAACAGTTACTGATATGCAGAGGCAGGAGAATAACAAACAAACAGTGAATGGTTTTGTACTAATAGACTAAACGATGAAACAGGGCAAAGTCTATTGGGGACAAACTGTGCTAAGTTAACATTTAGGGGCAGATTTATCAATGGTCGAATTTTGGACAAAAAAAACTTTGTCCAAAGTTTAAAAAACAAAGTTTTCTTTTCCAGGCGAATAGGCAGTTTTCGTTCAAATTCGAATAGTTGGAATCGAAATAATAGCTCATTCAATCAAATTCGAATAGAAGTTTAAAAAAAAAAAAAAACCCTTTGATTTTTCAAAGTCCACCAATTGACTCCAAATAAGTTCTAGAAGGTCACCCATAGGCTAAAACAGCAATTCGGCAGGTTTTAGATGGCGAATGGTCGAAGGCGAATGATAAATTTCGATATTCAAATTTTCCCTAGTCGAAGTACACAAAAAATAACTCGAAATTCAAATTTTTTTAATTCGCATTTTCACTTCGACCCTTGATAAATCTGCCCCTTAGTATGTTATAGAATGGCCAGTAGTGATGGGCATATAAATTTGCTAGTCATGGATTCGTAGCGAATTTCCGTGTTTCACTGCGCACTAATTTTTTTGCGAGATTGCGTTGAAAAAAATCTGCGCGCACATAAAAATTGTCATGCGTCAAAATTATTCGGGCGCCCATTGACTTTAATGCATTTGGACAAAATAGGGGCGAGTATAAAAATTGTCGTTTGCATCAAAATTATATTGACACCTGTTGACTTCTATGCTTTTCACAAATGTTTCGCGATTTTTTTGGCAAAGCGAAATGGGGCAGAATCGCCCATCACTAATGGCCAGTTTTTTTTCCATTTTTATTTTGTATAGCTTTTGATTTTCTTTTGCCTTATTCTGCCTTTCCAATAATGGCCACTGACCCCTGCAGCCAAAAAACATTGCTATGTGAGGCCGAACTATGCAGTTGGTCTTCATTTTCTGTTATTTGTGGTTTTCAAATTATTCCGATTTTTTCATTTATTGCTGAAACGCCAAAATGAAGAGCCGCTGAGCAAAAATCGAAAAAAACCAAAAATAGTAGAAAATGAAGACCAACTGCACATTGCTAAATGTTATTTTTTAGGTGAGCAGCCTAGGGTTGCCACCTGTCCATTTTTGACGCAGACAACCAATTTTTTGAAGAGCTGTCAAAAATGCCTGCTTTTCCAAATTAGGCAAACCTGGCTGGATTTCATGAGATTGACGTGCATTTAAGATGTATAATGGCAAAGGAGATAAAACCCAAGGACCAGAACTGACTTCAAATATAAAAACATAACTGGGAGTTTGGACTGGAGAGAAATGGAGGAAGAGCAGCTTCACACATGGGATAGGTTCAATGCTTACCAAGGCATAATCACCTAAAATAAAAGTGTCATGTATAGTTTTGTCCTTAATCCTCTCCATGTGTGCAATGACAAGCATTAAAGGCAAAACATGTGGCAGTAGTCTTAAGGGAAATATTCTACAGGGCGAATTTTCGCCTCGGAAGGCTCGAACAACTTAGTCAGAAGTTAATTCGTAGCATGTACGCTTATTTATTACAATGCAAAGTTACATCTCGGCAGACGAATGCTGGCGAAGTGTCGCCAGTGAAAATTCTCTAGTGCAAGTATTGCATAGCGATCTTTCACTAGCGTTACGTTCTACCTAGTGAAACTTCGTTAATACACTTACGCTTAGGTCTATTTGAATTAGGGATGCACTCAATTCACTATTTTGTTTTTTCGGCTGAACACCGAATCCTTCACGGAAGATGTGTCAGAAAACCGAACGGAATCCTAATTTGCATATGCAAATTAGGGGTGGAAAGGGGAAAAACATTTTTTACTTCCTTGACAAAAAGTCACGCAATTTCCCTCCCGCCCCTAATTTGCATATGCAAATTAGGATTCGGTTCACCGGGCAGAAGGATTCGGACGTATCTGAATGCTGCTAAAAAAGGCTGAATCCCTAATTTGAATAGGTCATATATACAGTATGACTTTATTAGAGACGTTGATGCAAAGGCTTGAAGTGGCCACTTATTATTAAAAATGTCCAAGGAAGCAAAATAAAGACAAAAGTGATCCTCTAATGCTTTAGACATGAGTCCACCCTAAAACAAATGTGGCATGTCCCAAAAATAGTCAAAAAAATGTTTTTTTTAATTTTTAATTTTTTTAAATATAACTATAAAAAGGATCCCTGGGAAAGTCAAGAAGATGGCAGAATGGTGCTCACTAGGTCAGTTCCCTGGGCCTGGTACATTTTTGAGTTTAAGGATAATATTTTAGTCACTGGGGCTCCTAACTTATAGCCCCACACAGGGCTGATCCTATCAAATGTGGGGCCCATTTGGGACCATGTTGGCAGGGCCCCTAGACAAAGTGTTGCTGGCTATTGACACAGCAAGTATTTAGGAAAATAAGGGCATACAGGCACAAAATAGAAAGGAAAGGGGCAGACAAGGTAAGAGAGTGAGAGGGATGAAATAGGGGCACACAGGGTAAGAGAGAGAGGGAGGAAATAGGAGAGTGGACTGGGCCAATTAGTTTGGGGCAGGCCGGGCCGATTCAGCTTGGGAGCAGGCTTTGTTGGATTTTGGGCAGGCAGGGCCTATCAAGGTTGGAGGAAAGCTGGGCCTATTAGAGTTGGGGGCAGGCTAGACCTATGGAGTTGGGGGATAGGCTGGCTTATCAGAGTTGAGGGTGGGCTGGACCTATGGATTTGGGGATGGGCTGGACTCTCAAAGTTGGGGGCAGGCCAGGCAGCATCATGTGCTGAGGGAAATATTATCTGTGCTGCCCTGTGGTGCGGGGCCCTCAGAGGTGAGGGGCCCAATTGGGCCCAATTGGCCTAAGGCCGGCCCTGGCCCCACACACACACTGATTATGAGTTCCTTCTCCTTCTTTCTGTTGTATTTTATTCATACCTGCAGCTGAATAAGACTTTGCAAAAAGCTCAGAAGGTATTTTGAGAAACAGCTTTTAATCATAATAGTGAAAGAGCTGGCATCCCTTCCTATGGCAAATGTAAACAATTGACATGTTGGGTGGGTGTATCTAGGCTGCACTGACATACTCAAAAGAACCAAACCCAATTAGGAGTAATATCAGGGATGTTTCATCCTCTAGTCTAGAACATCTAGTCTGATCATCTAAAATCATTAAGAGATGCTGGAGGGTGGACAGACAAGTTTTTTCCCACTTTAGCTAGGCAGCATTAGGCTTTGGATGTCTCTATAAGATGCCTCTATTGAGTGCATAGAAGACAGTTTGCTGAAAAATTAATTTACTTATGCAGTACAATAAGTCAGTACAGACTATGGATGCACTTGGTGTACGTTTATCCAAAGGCAAAGGGGCAATTTCCCTAACCGGCGAAAATTTGCTAGGACAACGCTAATTCACTAAAGTGCGAAGTTTCGTCCAGGGTGCCGAACGAGGGCGAATTTTCGCTACCATTACTTCGGAAATCAAAGCGAAGATGCGCTAGCATTGCCTAATTTGCATATGGCGGAAAATTATAAAGTTGAATGGACGTATATGTTGCAGCAAATACATTACACTACACAAGTCCAGGGAACCTTAATAAATAAAATAGAGTTGTTATAATGCCCTACACATGAGCCCAGTGAATAGTTTATGTTCCATATGTTAGAAAATGGCGGGGGGAACCCGGTTACCCAAAAAAACATTTACGGATCTTTGCAGGCTATAACTCTGAAAAAAGGAAAAGAAAAAGGTAACGTTCAGTAAAATTTGCATATTAGTGAATTTGCGGAGTTACGTCCATTCGCCAGAGCAAAATTCGCCTGGCGATAGAGTTTGAATGATCGCTAGAGTCTATCTCTTTCACTAGCGAATTACGTTTGCACCCGTTAGGAAATCTGCGAAGTGCCTGATTGACATCACACTGGTGAATTTTCGCTAGCGTTAGTCACTTCGCTCTTTAGGGAATCTGCCCCTATGAATCAGCCCTGTGTGCCATTAACCTTAGTTTGGAAGGAACTAATATGTCTGGGTTTCGTATCTATAGGGAAGACTGGACAGAAGCACATCTACAACGGAAACCCCTGCTGCATAGCCTACGAGGCACTGAGCATAACATGCATTTGGTCACTTTCTAAATAACAGATAATAGATTTCCATCTCTGTATGTTACACTCTAGAAAGTACATCATGAAAAATTGAAGCCCATGTCCCTGATCCACCCTAACCACACCAAATTCCAAGCTTATTCAACCCAATTCTTCCTACAATAAAGACAGTTAATATATATGGTGGTAGAACCTTTACTCATACACCAGAGATCATTTCCCAGGGAAATTGGCAGGCTCAACTTCATGTACAAAATTCAAGAGTGCCAATATCCTAATGCTATATGTTCCTTTACAGTAATTGGTACACATTCCGATTTGGTTAATTAAGAGAAGCGCGGTTCTCTATCAAAATCCGAATTTATCTGATTTTTTAAGTTAAAAAAAAGTCAGACCGATCTAGAATCCACAATTTGACCTTATTTATTAATAAAAAAAAGCACAATTTCATCGGATCTGTGAAAAACTAGATACAATCAATCGAAAATCCGAATTGTACATTTTTCCGGATTTCTTTTCTGATCGCTAGGTTTTTTTCCGTCTTTTCACCAAAAAGTCAGAATTTTTTGGATTTTTGCAAAATCCATCGCAGACCACAGAAACTTCCAAATAGGATAGGGACCTCTCCCATTGACTTATATACAACCTCGGCAGGTCTGAGATGCCAGATTTTCAGATTCCGACTTTTTGCAGCCTAATAAATCTTTTTGCAGTGTTATAAATCTCAAAAAATTTGAGGGTTTTTTTTCACAAAAAATTCAGATTTTATAGTAAAAGAAACTAAAGTTTTTCAAGTTT
The DNA here is from genome assembly GCA_038501925.1 of Xenopus petersii. Taxonomy (NCBI): domain Eukaryota; kingdom Metazoa; phylum Chordata; class Amphibia; order Anura; family Pipidae; genus Xenopus; species Xenopus petersii. The sequence continues at coordinate 32,018,485 of CM076675.1, read as the reverse complement.
TTTCCCATTCAGACTTTAATAAAGAACCCCCTAAATGTGTGATTTTTTTTTTTAAATGAAAAAATCCAGGATTTGACCTTATTTATTAATTTAAAAAAGCACAATTTCGTCAGATATGAGAAAAACTCGATAAAACCAAGTGAAAATCCGAATCATACATTTTTTGCCACTCAAACCTTGAATGATATACATACAGTAAATGCATAGATATATACTTACCTTCACTATCTTTAAATTTCTTGATAGCCACAATTTCTTTTGTTTCCTAAAAAAAAACAAATACAGTCAAATGGTAAAATGACCAATACATTTGTGACAGCAAGAATTCACTTCCTTAAGACAGTAATTGATATCCAGTATTCCTAAGCAATCACTAGGCTGCATCCAAGCAGTGAACTATAGCAACCATCTGTGATATTCTTTGTGAAAATAAAAGCAAAAATGTTATGGGCTGCTATGGATTACTGAGCAGGGACACAGTTGACCAATGTTTTAAATGAGACTTATAGTAATGGGCGAATTTATTTCGCCAATCGCGAATTCACAGTGAATTTGTGCATTTCGCCACCGGGCAATAGATTTCGAAATTGCAGCCGACGCCGGCGTCAATTTTGACGCTGGCAACAATTAAACGGATGCCCAATGACTTTAATGTGTGTCAAAAGTCGCTAGGGTCAATTTTAAAGTCCGCGAATTGTCGCTGGCATCAAAATTAGTTTTTCACGCTTTTTGCTAATGTTTTCTTGCGTTTTTTCGGTTACGAGTGATGTTTCACCTAGTATTTTTAAAACATGTACAGTAAGTCAGGGCCAGAACTAGGGGTAGGTAGAGAGCTAAGAGCATTGGGTAGGTACCTGTTGAAAAGTCTTCTGCCTACTACTAGTCTGTGTTCACTCCACTTCCCTGTGTCATGGCATGGAACAAGGTGGCCAGCCAGGTTGCCTACGTCACCCAGTCGACTTGGCCTGGCCCTGATGTAAGTCTGCATGAAATAAAAACCTGGTGCAGGCTCATAAACACCCAAACAGCTCATCACAGAGACTGCAAACTACTAACTTGAATAATTCTTTAACGTAATGGTGACCTGAAGTATAGTATCACTCAGGGCGAAGGCCAAGTGTTTAAAGTCTCTCTTGCAGTTCCATAAAGCTGGTCGTCCACTACAGCTGAAATGGTTTATTCCAGCTGTAGAGACCCTGAGGGTTAGTCTTTGGTTCACCCTAGCCAGCTTTACCTTTCCTGGGACTATTAGTAATTTGATCTGGCTCGCTGTTTGCCCATTTAGTGGCAATATAATTTTGTATAAATGGGAGAGCACACATGCTCAGGGCTCTTTTCCCTGGATCGTACCTTACAGGGAAGTGGGTACAGGATTGGGTCTGATCTGGTGTCAGGCATAAGTTAGTGGTCGAAGTACTGTGTTGTTATAGTCGCTCTAGGAGCGGATGTTAGTTGCAGTTCAGCTAGTAAGCAGCTATTTGCTCCAACAAGGAGAGTATTTAGGGTTAGCACCCTGGTGGCACGAGTGGGTGAGCTCAGAAGCAGGGAAAGTGCCCAGGAGCAAGATAACCATGGAATCTCTAGTGCTGGGGAAGAAAGTTTTACTACCCCCTAAGAGGGACCGATCTGATCTGAGTCAGTTTTCCACTGACTAAACAGAATGTGATTGAAGAGTTCACTATCTGAATGCTCTGATTCTGATTTACTGCCAGGGTTCAATAAAAAAGTTCATTGCTTGTAAAAGCCCCTGGACTGTCATTTCTTTCATAATCTGGTTGGTCTGATCAAGGAAAATAACCAGGAGTCCACTTGTTCAAGAAGTTGCACAAACAAAAAGGTTGGTTGGGTACAGGGACAGCAAGTCACCCTTTTAACATGTTTCTCAGGCTTACCTACAGGTGTGCTACATTCCCACCAAAGCATCTTTAAGAGGAATAAGCAGCACCATGCTGCCCATAATAAACTCCAGAAGGCTTATTTATGACCACAAGTCATTGGACGAACTGACATCTTTCATTACAATTCCTTGAGTCTAAACACACTCCCTGTAAAGTCAATCAAGTGGAGCGCTCACCTCCCTAATACACTTTTTGTAGTGCCAGGTGCTGTACCGTGAGACCCACTCCCGTCACTGGGTCAAATCAATATCCAAAGAAAACCAGCAGCACACTGAGTCAAGTTGTAGTTGTGTTCAAAAAAATAATTATTTTATTAAGCCCATATACAAAAGGCAACGTTTCGAGCCTACTAGGCCCTTTCTCAAGCTTGAGAAAGGGCCTAGTAGTCTCGAAACGTTGCCTTTTGTATATGGGCTTAATAAAATAATTCTTTTTTTGAACACAACTACAACTTGACTCAGTGTGCTGCTGGTTTTCTTTAAACACACTCCCTGCACTTTCATATAGCCCTTCCATATGACCCTTTTAATCTGCTTCTCTTTGACACTGCTCAAAGGAACAAAGAGTAAAAAACTAAAATGGGATGGTGGGACCTTAGGGTGCAAAGACTTCATTGAAGACAAGGAAATACTTTTATCTGTGAATGTCTATAAATTAGAGACTCTCTTCTGCTGCATGGAAGATTCATCCACCTGAGTGTAACTGCAAGCCAATAAACTTGTGTCTGCTCTGCACCCAAAAACACCCCTTCGCACCACTTCTACAGCCATCAGTGCTGTGACTTGTTTTAAGCTCTTAATATGGTTCAAGTGCAGGACAAACCATACTTTAAGACATATACTTCTGTGTTATATGCATCTAAATGAGATGTTTACTTAGCAGTTTATCATCACTACTACATATTAATACTTCTCAACAATGGAGCAGAAGTCTGAGTGTGCAAACACCAGAGTTGACGGCATACACACATGGACAAAAGAGGAAAATTACATGTTCTGTTACTGTATGTCCATCATGAAAAGACCACAGCTAGGAAGTTAAAGGTGTCTAAATTTTACATTAGTCTAACATCCATCTCTTTAGGATATTTGTTATAGGAAGCATCATGGTTTTTATAAAGATTATTGGTGCCAAAGAAATCTGATTGGCTACTTTAAGAAGGAAAGTAGTAACCTTGATCGGGGTAGGTGTCTGTTAATATAGCACTATTGGTTCTGACTCGTGAAACAAAGTATCAGAAGCCAGCCGATTTATTAACATGGAGAATTGAGTACAGCTACATTGCTTTATGAATAAGAACCATGAGTAAGTGCAGGGATAAACACACACTGTTCAAGCACAATTACAAATAAAAACACTGACATTTTGTTATTAATATACATTTGGAATTAGCATTTAGTTTCATTATAGAAAAAAAAACAGATGTGGGTGCAGATTCCTTTTATTCACTGGAGTGACCTGTAGATTGATTAGAAAAGGCTAAACTTGTCAGTCACCTCTTTATTCAACTTGACCCAATAATTAATTAATGTATCCCTTTCATTATTTATTATTTCCGGTTCCTTAACATGACTCCATTCGGTATAATCCTGTTTCACAGTCTCGGAGCTAAAAGGCCCATACGTGTAAGCTGTATAGACGCCTCAACAACAGATGAGAAGAAACTATACATGCATAATATATATTCAATTCCACTTGGAGTTAAGGGAACACTGAGCTCACATTAACAACATGTGTTTTCCTAAAACTCACATTGATGCAAAGGGAAGGCTTGCTTCAGTGCTTTTCTGTGCAGAACAATTATGGCTGATTCGTCCTAGACCACCGTTATAGATAGAACAAATGTTTTTTTTTATGTTTCTTTTTCACACAGTGCAAATAGGGCAATTATAGGACATTTAAGGGACATTTCAGGGGTGACCTGTATTTTTGTATACAGCTACAGTAAGTATAATTTCCAGTTAATGGACTGCATGGTTAAGGACCCTCTGGGAAGGTTTTGGAGAGAGGTAAGTCCTAGGCCCAGCAACCTTGTTGACAGTGGTAAATTTGGAAAAAGAATAAGCCTCTTTGGCCTAACTATCAAATCATATCATCATAACAGACCCTTGAAGCAGGTGCTGTCCAAGTTCCAGTGGGGCTGTTGTGTGTGTAGGACTACCAAGTAGCAGGAATTTGTGAAGCTTATCTGAGAGACAGCTATGAGTAAAGGCAGCTATAGCTAGCCCCATGAGTAGTCACTTTATGTGCTAAAGCCACATATAGAGATACAGTATGTAGAGGAGCTCAGGTTAGTCCAGGAACCTGACAGGTGCAGGAGGAGCAGCAAGGAGATGGGTGGCATGCTCCAATACAGTAGAGACAGCATATGAAATAGTGTCTCTCTGGAGCAGTCAATGGCTCTGCTGTGGGCAGGGGTAAGTCACAGGGTTGAAACTGAGAGATGAAGAGATAGAGTGAGAAGGAGACACTTGAAGTGAATTAGAGAAGGCGGTGAAAGTGGCTGAAATAAATAGTCCCACCAACCAGGGCCGCTTATGCCAGGAAATCTGTGCTATTTGTCCATGACTGTGGAACAATGCTGCAATAAAGTTCAATTTCTGGTTTGCTGCAAAGTGTGGCTACCTGATTCTGTACACCAGTGATTCCCAACCAGTGACTCATGAGTAACATGTTGCTCACCAGCCCCTTGAATGTTGCTCCCAGTAGCAACATTCAAGGGGCTGAATTTGTCTAGGAGGCAAGTTTTAGTTACATAAAAAACATGTGTATTGCCAAATAGAGCTTCCAGTTGGCTGCCAGTCCACACAGGGGATACTAATATCCAATCATAGCCCTTACTTGGCTCCCCAGGAATTTTTTTCATGTTTGTGTTGCTTCCCAAATCTTTTTATATTAGAATGTAGGCCATGGTTAAAAAAGGTTGCTGTAGAGGCCTGATACAAATGCAAGTGCCTAACAAGTTTGCAAACCTACCTCTAATTTTTCTTTAAGCCTTCTGCATGTAAAAGACCAGGTTTTCTGCTGCATACAAAGTGACATACTAAGGTAATACCTATTGGTGGTACTAAGGAATGGTATAGCTATAAGTGTAATCATACAGAATACCTGTACTGACACAAATCCATGATATTTGCCTATTGCAACACCTATACAGTAATCCAATGAAAAAGTCAACCAAGTGTCATGAAATACAGCTGTCATCTGGGTAATGTCTTTTGTACCTACCACCTGTATGTGAAGTTTCTTTACTGCATTGAAAATAGCTTGAACTGTACATGCATGTATTTATAACATAAAATGATGTAAGATTAATATTTGTCTCTGTCTTCAATGTGCCGGAAGCCATTCAAACACCAATGGGATTAGTGAGTAAAGCACAGCAAAGGAAACAGCTGTTTGCCCATGTCTACATTAGCAATGCTTTATGCATTCTTGCTTGCCTCTATCGATTAGTCATGGACCTCTGAGCATATAAAACAAGTCGACTGTGGACTGAATAGCTATTATGGAATGTTTTGACTGTTAAAATAAAAGTTTAGGGTAAAAGGAGAACCCAAACCATTTATTTAAAGGGGATCTGTCACCTTAGAAATAATTCCAAATCCTATGTAATGATGTTAGTCAAGCAAAATAAATCTGTTCTTCAACTGTTTTCTTTATGTGCCTGACCCATACCCGCAACCTGCAATCCGCAACCCGGACCCGCAACCCGCATTCTTACCCGCTTGGAACCGCTACCCGTCCCTAACCGTAAGTACCTTATCTGCAACCCGGACTCTGACCTGATGACCATCAAGAATCAGGAAGTGCTGTCATTGTAAACTGGAAGTGACATCATCGGAAGTAGACGTGATCAGAATAAAAGGAGTAAAACAGGAAGTCCGGTCATTGTAAACTGGAAGTGACGTCATCGGAAGTAGCCGTGGCCAGAAAAAAAGAGTAAATATCGCTATTGAGAAGACCCGCGGCCCGACCCGCAAACCCGCGTCTTTACACGCACCCAGAACTTCTCCCCTCAACCCGCAAGGTACTGCAGGTACCCGACACAATGCAGGACTCTTAACTGGTGCATCACACGTGAGTGGCATTGGAGGCAGATCTGAAAAGAACATTTTAGGTAGCATTGTAGGTAAAAACCATGGCGATTTGTATTTGAATTTATTACTATGCACTGCATTCATGAATGAGTACCTTAACTCAGACCCCTGACAAAAGTGAAAGAGCCCTAACGGGTGCAAAATTATACCCCATATGCTCATTTGTTGGCACTAATGTCAGGGGCTTGGCTGTGGTCCGCACCTGCCGGCACATCCCGCAATTGCACATCTGAATGACACAAGGAGGGAGATGTCTATGCACCTCCCCACTCCTGCCCCCCCCCTCTTTATTTTTGCTCTTTGCACCCTGTCCGACAAGCTGTCAATAACCCCTCTTGAATTAGCCTTTAAAAATTTAAAGCAAGTCATAAAACAAATGCATATAGCTAATTGGTCGATATGGGTAACTTCACTAGTGCAATTTAGAACCTATGGGAAAAAGTGTTTTTTTTAAACGCATCAGTTAATAGTGCTGATCCAGCAGAATTTTGCACTGAAATCCGTTTCTCAAAAGAGGAAACATATTTTTTATATTTAATTTTGAAATCTGACATGAGGCTAAAGATATTGTCATTTTCCCAGCTGGCCCCCACTTGTGCTCTGATAAACTTCAGTCACTCTTTACTGCTGTACTGCAAGTTGGAGAGATATCACCCCCTCCCTCCCCCCCAGCAGCCTAACAACAGAACAATGGGAAGGTAACCAGATAGCAGCTCCCAAACACAAGATAACAGCTGCCTGGTAGATCTAAGAACAACACTCAATAGTAAAATCCAGGTCCCACTGCGACACATTCAGTTACATTGAGTAGGAGAAACAACAGCCTGCCAGAAAGCAGTTCCATGCTAAAGTGCTGGCTCTTTCTGAAAGCACATGACCAGGCAAAATGATAGGAGATGGCATCTACACACCAATATTACAACTAAAAAAAATACACTTGCTGGTTCAGGAATGAAATTTTATACTGTAGAGTGAATTATTTGCAGGGTATATTGTGTAATTTAGAAACAAAACCTACATCATAAAAATCATGACAGAATCCCTTTAACCCATGATGCTATTTAGACATATTTAATGCAAAAATGGAAATAATATGACATGTAATATATAATATTACATCGTCATTTTTGTAATTCCTCAGACTCTTATCAATTGAGTGCACCAGTTATTAAGCACACAATAAGAATTACCGATTGAAGAAAAGAGCCACCTCAGCAACTTTACAAAAGCAATACATTCTAAGCACTAGCCTGCAATAAACCATATTCTCCAAATAGTGATGTTTCCATCATTTACAGACAGACTGATTAGTGGAAAGAATGATTTAATACACAGCTGGCAAAAAGAGACCATATGAATCATGTTTTTACTTCATTACTGTATATAACTGGCAGATATTGGAAATGTCAGCACTATTTAATCCAAAAAAACAACATTATTCAGAGCTTAGGTACATATGAGTTATTGTATTCTAAAAAAAAGTGCCTGCTCCTCTACAGACTTAGGTCGGCCGTAGAAATCAAAACAAACTTTAATGGGCAAATTAGAGAAAAATTGGTCTCTGTGTCCTTTGAAACTGTTAATTTGCTACAGAGTTCTTTATTTTCAGACTACATTTATCTACTTTGTTTGCTGTAGTTACCTTTTCCTTACTCTAATCTTATCCTTTTTTTTTTTGGAGTATAATTTGTACGTCTATTGTGATTAACTGCGGCACAAATAAGATGTTACTAAATAGTGGGGACTTAACTTTGCAAAACCAGCCAAGGGCACCATAAATTCCCGTATGAATTCACCAGCAGATTTGCAGCCATTGTTCTGATTGAGAAGGCTATGGGGCAAATTTACTAAGCGGTCGAAAATTCGCCAGCGACAGCTTTGCAGGCAGAGAGTCACGCGAAAATTCGCTCAGACAACGCTAATTCACTAACATGCAAAGTTGCGTCCAGGGCGCCGAACGCTGGCAAAGTTGTGCTTGCTTGCAGAGCGAAGTTGCGCTAGCGTTGGATAATTTGCAAATGGCGGGAAGTTAAAGTATATGGCGGGAAGTTAACGTATATGTTGCAGCAAATACATTACACTACAGAAACCCAGGGAACCTTAATAAAATAAACTAGAGTTGTTCTATTGCCCTACACATGAGCCCAGTGTATAGTTTATGTGCCATAGGTTAGGAAATGTAGGGGGGAAGCCGGTTACCCTGAAAAATTTGTACTCTCTTTTGCAGCCTATCACCCTGAAAAAAGGAAAAGACGCTGGCGTTTTTTGGGACTTTTGAACAAAATTTTGAGGAACTACTATCTACTCTATTGCACTCCACCTGGTCTAAGTTGGCGAAGGCAAGTCTGGCGCAAGAGATAATGTTCAGTAAAATCATCTTAATGAATTTGCGCAGTTACGCCCCTTCGCCAGAGCACAACTTCACCTGGCGATTGAGTGTGCCAGCGTCAGTCTCTTTCACTAGCGAAGTTACGCCTACGCCCGTCAGTAAATCAGCGAAGTACTAAATGACATCACGGTGGTGAATTTTCGCCACTTCACCCTTTAGTAAATTTGCCCCTATGATTGGATTTCACCCCAGCATCTATCACAGCCATTAGCAGTTGGAATGCAAGACATGAAAATTCTCTATTGATATAGTAAGAACGCTCAAAATATAGGCAGATTGTAAAGATTGAGTGATTCTTGTAACTGGAGATAATTCTCATGTTCTCACTATTGCATAAGTCTAAAAAAGACATTAAAATAAAATGTGATCCTAGGGTCCTGTGAAAAACATCATGTTTGTGCAGCAGCAAGAGGTTATATCAGTACTATTTCAGCAGTAATATCTATGGAGGCTAAATAATTATGCTTAATAACATGCTATTTGCATGCATCTGGCAAATCTAGGCTTTCATTCACTAACACAGGTGCAGAAACCCATAACAGCCAATCTGCAGTAAGCTTTGATCATTTTTTATGCAGAAATAATAATTAGGATAACATCAAGTTGGTTGTTGCATATTAATGGACTGCCTGAGTGGAGTTTTCTACTGATCTGATCTTCCATTGGATTTCTACCACGGCCCCAATTTGTGATACGCCAGGCACAAATTTCACCCATTTGCACAAATATTTGTACCTCTGGCAGAGCAATGCCTGATTATGGCGGACACAATTATTATGGAATTATGGAAAGGAATGTTGCATTATCTGTAAAAATCATTTGCAATCCTTTAGTAAATAAGTTTACCATTAGACAAAACTGGCTGGCACAAAGCCAGATCACAGTCAGCTGCTTTAAAATATTTATTGTACGAAAATTGCATCTGACAAAAAAGCTTGCGCGTTTCGTGCTTTACGCGTAAGGCTTTCTGACAGATGTAATTTTTGTATTTCGAGTATCAGATTCGTTATCCAGAAACCCATTATCCAAACAGCTCCGAATTACGGAAAAGTTGTCTCCCATAGAGTCCATTATAATCCAAATTTTTAAAAATGATTTCCTTTTTCTCTGTAATAATAAAACAGTACCTTGTACTTGATCCCAACTAAGATAAAATTATTCCTTATTGGAAGCAAAACCAGCCTATTGGGTTTATTTCATGTTTACATGATTTTCTAGTAGACTTAAGGTATGAAGATCCAAATTACAGAAATATCCCTTATGTGGAAAACCCCAGGTCCTGTGCATTCTGGATAACAGGGCCCATACCTGTATAAATATTGTTTCTTCATGCACAGGAAATTTTCGGGAAAATGTCTTGATAAATAAGGGGGAAAAACTTTGCCAGGCGTAGACTCGCCAGGACAATGCTAATTCACTAGAATCTGAAGTTGCGTCCAGGGCGCTGAATGCTGGCGAAGTTGCGCTAGCGTTAAACCGTTAACTTTAAAGTTGAATGGACGTATATGATGCAGCAAATACATTAAACTACGCAAGCCCATGGAACCTTAATAAAATAAAGTTGTTATACTGCCCTACACATGAAAAAAGGAAAAGACGCCAGCGTTTTTTGGGACTTAGAAAAATTTTAAACTATTTTTGAGGAAGTCATATCTACTCTATTGCACTTCGCCTGGTCTGAGGTTGTGAAGGCAAGTCTGGCACAAGAGGTAACGTTCAGTAAAATCCGCATCTTAGTGAATTTGCATAATTACATCCATTAGCCAGAACGCAAATTCTCCTGGCAACGTAAAAGTAAATTTTAGTAAATTTGCCCCTTGGTGTTTGTTTCGTAGAACATTATCAGGTTGGTCTTGGGGGCACACACATGGTCTTGGAATAAAAATATATTTACATATAACTAAAATAAACAGTGGAGACACAGCCACCAACATGAGAACTGGCTGACAGAGCTATTACTATTACTTTAGAAAGTTAGAAGTCCCACCAGCACTTAAAGCAGTGGCGTAACTATAATACTGCAGACCCCGTGGTCGCGGCCCGGACCAAAGGGTCTGCTGAACTGAAATTCCTTGCACACTGTGTACGGCCGCCAAGATTGCTGCCTGCCACAAGTAATTTAGCAGCGGGGCAGATCTGAGGCTTTCCGAAGGAACAGGAGAGCTCAATATGCGAGCGCTGAAGGAGGTCAGCGGATGCATGCGCATGCAGGTGTATGTGCGTGCAGCTAAGCCGGGCCCCCTGAAGATTTTTTTGCAGGGGGCCCGGATAGCTGTAGTTACGCTGCTGACTTAAAGCTTTGCTCTAAAACTGCTCTCGGTAACAGTGGCCATTCACAGGTCAATACAATGTGCTGACAGACAAAGTTAACATCTTATTGGGCAATGTACAGGGTCGATATCTAGCTGAAAACCATCCAGATTTTGATCAGGCAGGTTTAAAAATCTCTTTGCATCTAGGACATGTATGTTGATGCGCTCCTTGGTCTGCGTTCCTCTCGTTGTGATCCAATCTTTGGGCCCTAGGGCCACTATCGGAACAGTCCGATGTCACCTACCTCAAGCTGGGCATAAGAGAGAGAGATGCACTACTTTGCCAACCTCACCAAGTGGACCTCTGCATGTACGGCCACCTTTAGCTACACCAGGAGCATTCTGTGAACTCAATGGGCTCCAGACAAAAGGCTCTGATTGATTGTATTCATGCAATCTTACTTCTACATGCCTAACATTCAAATATCTAGCTTATTATTCTGTTTGTATGCATCACAGCTGCAAAGAAAAAAAAAATGTATGTATGCCATACAGAGTTTGCCAAATTTTTAATAATGTTGTTGAACTGTTAGACCATGTAGACCTTTATTACTGCCATATGATTGCCTGACAGACAGAGTCACCATTCTCTCATACATTTGGGAAGTATATTTGAATCTACCGGTGTTATTCATTAAAATAATAATAATTTTATAAATGCTCTGGGAGGGCAGCCATCTATTAAATGGTCAAGTCCAGTCCAGTGCTATTTTGACAATCTACTTATCACATAGGGGCATATTTATCAAGGGTCGAATTTCGAATTCAAAAAGACCAACGGAAATTAAGTAGAAGGTTCTGTTTTTGATCGAATAGGTTCATTTTCGATCGAATAGGTCCGAATCGTGCCAAACAATGGAATACCGCATTCGTTAGAATTCGATTCGAAGTTTTTCCTCAAAAAAAAACTTTGATTTTTCAAAGTCCACCAATTGACTCCAAATAGGTTCTAGGAGGTCCCCCATAGCCTAAAACAGCAAATCAGCATATTTTAGATGGTGAATGGTCGAAGTAGATTTTTTAAAGAGACAGTACATCATAAATTTCGATATTTGAGTTTTTTGATTTTTTTTTCAAATTTGAATCGAATTTGGACTATTCCCTAGTCGAAATACACAAAAAATAGCTTGAAATTCTATTTTTTTTTCATTCGCAAACTCACCTCGACTTTTGATAAATCTGCCCTTAAATCTTCAGAAAGATTCACTCAAAATTGTTGGAAAAGTGAAATAATTATCATAATAATTATCATAGGGGGTCACAGGAATTTTGACAAAGGAAAATGTTATAGAAATCCTAGTATTTCAGTAGTGTTTCAACAACAATGGGGGGAAAATGATGTACTTATCACTACATTGGTTGGTCCTTTTTTTGCCAAAAAGTTCCTTAGCTTCCAATAGGAAATAATGAGAATGTGCTAGGTATGAGGAGGAGATCACATTTCACTGAGTCTGGTGTTATAGCTAGCTGTAATTTTTACAAGTATAATCCATAAACCCATTATGCAGAATGTTCTGAAACCCAGCAATGCCTTTATTTATAGTGCTCTGTTTAAATAAATAATTCTTTATGGTTACCAAAGCCATAACTCTTGTTAAAGGAGTTGTTCACCTTTGAGCAATGTTTAGTATTATGCACAGTGAATACGACTGGTTTTCATTTTTTTCATTGTGTTTTTTGAGTCAGTTTTTTATTCAGCACTCCAGTTTGCAATTTCAGCAATGTTTTTACTAGGGTCCAAATTCCCCTAGCAACCATGTATTGATCTGAAGAAGAGATTAGAATATCAATAGGAGAGGCCTGGATAGAAAGATGAGTTATTAAAAATAGCAATAACAAAAAATGTGTAGCCTAAGGGTAAGGCCACACGAGGAGATTCGGGGAGATTTTGTCGCCTGGCGACTAATCGCCTCGTCTTTTGAGCAACTATCTCCCCGAACTGCCTCAGCGTTTTTCCCCATAGGCTACAATGAAAAGTCGCCTGCCCTAATGCACATGCATCGATGTGTTTTCAATAGTCGCCCAAAGTTGCCTCAGTGAGACGTCAAAAGACGAGACGACAAAATCTCCCCAAATCTTCTCGTGTGGACTAGCCCTAACAGAGCATTTGTTTTTAGATGGGGTCAGTGACCTCCACTTGAAACCTGGAAAAAGGAAATGATTCCAAATGAAACCATGAGTCCAAATGAAAAGTTGATTAGAATCAAAGTTGATTAGTATTCTGTAACATACTAAGGGGCATATTTATTAAGGGTCGAATTATTCAAAACTCTCAATTTTGAATTGTGAATTATCCAAACGCGATTTGAGTTTTAATTTGAATTTGAATTTCACGATTTATCATACGCTGGCCCTTTAAAAATTCGAATTCGACTATTCGCCACCTAAAACCTGCCGAGTTCATGTATAAGTCAATGGAGAGGTGCAGGGACCAATTTGGACATGTTACTAGCCTTCCTGACGTTCGAGTTTTTTTCAGAGAAAAAAAACTTGAATTGAGTTTAATCGAATTTGATTCAAATTCCATTCGAGTTTTCGAGTCTGTAAAATTTGTGCGGGTTTTAGATATTCAATTTTTCTTTTAAATAACCCCCAATCGAATTTCGAATATATATTTGAATTTAAAGGAGTTTAAAAAACACTCACATGAATTTGAAATTCGACTTTTGATAAATGTGCCTCTAAAAGATAACTTTACCTTATCACATGGATAGCCAAATTATTGCATAAAGTAATATTTATTGCTTAATAACAATTTAAATTTTTCTAACTATTTCCATTGCTCATGATGTGTGGCTCTCTCCCTTCAAGTTGTGAAATAAAAACGAGAAGGGGGGAAGCTGTGTGTAGCTCAATCACACATACAGTATCTTGTGTGTATGTCTTAGGGGAGATTTACAAATCGCCTCTTCTTCAGGCGACTAATTGTCAGGGAGCCGGGAGCCCCCTCTGGGGAGTAGTCCGGATCTAGGAGGAAGCCCCTCAGGAGGGATCAGGATCGTGGTATCCAAGAGTAAGGCAGGAGAAACAAAGTTCAAACACAGGTCAAAAGGCAGGCGGAATGTAACAAAGTCCAAGGCCAGGCAGGGGGTCAATGACAGGCAGAATATCAGCGAAGTCCAGGTCCAGGCAAGGGGTCACAACAAGGAATCAGGCAGAATAAGCAGGGAAAACAGCAAGGGAAACCCAGGAATCACAAGGAATCAGGATCCTATTTTCGGGCGCCATCTTGGCGCCTCAGGCGACCTTTTATGTTTGAATTTGGCGCCCTTGCGCCAGCGCGCCCGCGACCGTCGCGCCGCGCTGACGTCACGGCGCCGGCGTCGGGACCCACGTGGGTTGCCTGGGCGCCGCCATTTTGGATTCTTCGCCGCCGGGAGCGGACGCGACTCCTCGCGCTCCCGGCGGTCTTGACAGTACCCCCCCCCTCACGGGGGGCCTCAGGACCACCGGGGCTTGGTTTCTGGGGAAACTTGGAGTGGAAGTCTCTTACCAAACGAGGAGCATGCACATCACGGTGTCCCTCCCAAGAGCATTCTTCGGGGCCAAAGCCCTTCCAATGGATGAGGTACTGAAGGGACCCTCTGGAGATTCTGGAATCGAGGATTCTCTCCACCTCGAATTCTTGTTGACCCTCCACAGAGACGGCAGGAGGAGGAGATTGGACATCAGAGAAACGGTTAGAGATGGTGGGCTTCACTAGGGAGACGTGGAACACGTTGGGAATTCTCATCTCTGGTGGGAGTTGAAGTCTGATGGCTACAGGGTTAATTATCTCCAAGATGGGGAACGGACCCAGGAACTTCGGACCCAACTTGGGAGATGGCACCTTCAAGCGAATATTCCTGGAAGAGAGCCAGACACTATCACCCACCTTGTAGGGAGGAGAGGGCCTTCTACGGCGATCCGCGAAAGTTTTGTGGACTAGAGCACTCTTCTCCAGATTAGACTTGGTTGCAGCCCAAATAGCAAGCATATGGGCTGCCAGATCATCTGCAGCCGGGACGTCCGACAACACGAAGTCCTGAGGAAAGGCTTGAGGGTGCTGTCCATACACCACCATAAACGGAGACCTTCCTGTGGAGGAATGACATGCATTATTATGAGCAAACTCCGCCCACGGGAGGAGGTCAGACCAATCGTCCTGGCAAAGAGACACATGGTTCCTCAGGAACTGTTCTAAGGCTTGGTTCACACGTTCAGCTGCCCCATTCGTCTGCGGGTGGTAGGCAGATGAAAATTGAAGTGTTATTCCCAAGTCTTTACATAGGGAACGCCAAAACTTGGCGGTAAACTGGGTGCCTCTGTCGGAGACGATCTCCACCGGGAAACCATGCAGGCGGAAGATGTACTTAATAAAGAGTTGGGATAATTCCACCGCAGAGGGTAACTTCTTCAAAGGGATGAAATGGGCCATTTTGCTGAAGCGGTCAATAACAACCCAGATCACAGTATTCCCACCGGAGGGAGGAAGTTCGACAATAAAGTCCATAGAGAGGTGCGTCCATGGACGAGAGGGAACCGGTAAAGGCTGTAACAACCCGCTGGGGCGGGAATGGCTAGGCTTAGAAGTGGCGCAGACATTACAAGCCGCCACAAAGTCCTTTACATCCTTGCGGATATCAGGCCACCAGACTAGGCGCCTCAAGAGTTCAAGGGTCTTGGCCGGACCAGGATGTCCAGCTTGCCTGGAGCAGTGGGTTTGTTGCAGGATGGCCAGGCGAAGTTCTGGAGGGACGAAGGCCATGCCAATCGGAGTATCTTGAGGAGCCAAGGACTGCCCAGCCAGAATCTGGTCGGCAAATTGGGGATACAGAGAGGCAGTGATCTTGACAGGTGGAATGATTGGTTCCTGTCTCTCAGGGTCACGGTCCACCGGAGTGAAGCTACGAGACAAGGCGTCGGCCTTCAGATTCTTGGAACCTGGGCGATAGGTCAAAACAAAGTTAAATCGGGAAAAGAAAAGGGCCCACCTGGCTTGTCTGGGATTTAGCCTCTTGAGGGACTGTATAAACTCCAGATTCTTGTGATCTGTGAAAATCTGGACAGGAATTTCAGAGCCCTCCAGGAGGTGACGCCATTCTTCAAGGGCAAGCTTGACTGCCAAGAGTTCCCGATTCCCGACATCATAGTTCTGCTCTGCGGATGTGAACTTCTTGGAGAAGAACGCACAGGGGTGCAATTTTCCATCAGTGGAATGTCTCTGAGAAAGGATAGCTCCGGCTCCGACTTCGGAAGCATCAACTTCGATGCAGTAGGGTAGAGCAGGATTGGGATGTCGGAGAACAGGAGCGGATGTGAAGGCCTCTTTCAAGGACTGAAAAGCTTCTATGGCAGATGGAGGCCACAGGCTGGGTTTACCCCCTTTCCGGATGAGGGCCAGAATAGGTGCAATGCGGGAAGAGAACCCCCGGATGAACTGTCGATAATAATTAGCAAATCCGATGAATCTCTGGATTGCCTTGGTACTCAATGGGAGAGGCCACTCCTGGATGGCCGACACTTTCACGGGGTCCATCTCAAATCCCTCTGGAGAGATAATGTATCCTAGGAAGGGGATCTTGGATACCTCGAAGACACACTTCTCCAACTTGGCGAAGAGAGAGTTCTTCCTCAGACGAGAGAGTACCTCCTTCACCTGGGAGCGATGACTTTCAAGGTCCTTGGAAAAGATCAGGATGTCGTCCAAGTATACGACTACGAACCTTCCTAGGAGATCTCGGAACACATCATTAACAAACTCCTGGAAGACGGCAGGGGCATTGCATAGGCCGAAGGGCATAACAAGATATTCATAGTGCCCATCCCGAGTGTTGAATGCCGTCTTCCATTCGTCACCCTCCCGGATGCGAATGAGGTTGTAGGCCCCCCGGAGATCCAACTTGGAGAAAATCTTTGCCCCTTTTAGCTGGTCAAAGAGCTCGGAAATCAGGGGCAGAGGGTATCTGTTTTTCACGGTGATCTTGTTCAGGCCCCGATAGTCTATACAAGGCCGAAGACCTCCGTCCTTCTTCTCCACAAAGAAGAACCCAGCCCCTGCAGGAGAGGTAGAAGGGCGGATAAACCCCCGCTGAAGATTTTCTTGGATGTACTCCTTCATAGCGGTGGTCTCTGCAGGAGAGAGAGGGTAAGTGCGCCCTTTGGGGGGCATGGATCCAGGCAGGAGTTCAACCGGACAGTCGTAGGAGCGATGTGGGGGAAGGAACTCTGCAGACTTTTTACAAAACACATCGGAAAATCCCTTGTAAGTGGAGGGCAAAGTCTTTAGTTCCGTAGTGGAGACATTCACCTTCTCGAGGGGTTTTGGCGGAAGGCAATGCTGCTGACAAAATAAACTCCAACGAGAGATCTGCCCAGAGGACCAGTCTATGGTGGGGTTATGTAGACGTAACCACGGAAGACCCAGTATTACTGGAGTAGAAGGACAGGGGATGATGAAGAATGAAAGTTTTTCTTGATGCAGTACCCCAACCTGTACAGATAGTTCCGCCGTGAACTTAGTGACGAATTCAAACTCCAGGGGTTTGTCATCTATGGCGGTAATTCGCAGGGGAGAAGACAAGGGGAGCAGGGGAATCTTCATGCGTTCGGCAAAGAAGGCGTCCATGAAGTTGCCGTCCGCCCCAGAGTCGAGGAAGGCCCTTTCGCAGATAGTCTTATTTGCCAGGTGAATCTGCAAAGGAAGGAGAAGTCTGCGTGAATTTTCTTGATACTTCTCCTTAGGCCCTCGAGTAATGCCCCCTACATGAGAAACCAGTGACATACCTCGGGGTACAAAACTCCTGGCCTTGGCAGGACAGGCATTGGCAAAATGGGAGTGACCACCACAGTACAAACAGAGACCTGCCATTCGTCTTCGGAGTCTTTCCTGCTCGGAAAGGTGAGCCTTTCCTACTTGCATAGGTTCCTCCAGGGGTGACGTGGACACATGAGTCACAGGAACAGCGGGGGCTTGCAGAATCGGCCTTTGAAAGCGAGGAGCGAACATGGGAGAAAATCGTCTGCTGCGCTCTCTCTCCACCTGGTGTTCTCTGTGGCGGGTGTCTACCTTAATAGATAGGGTGATCAGTCCCTCCAGGGTGTCAGGAGTCTCTCTGGAGACGAGATCATCTTTGATGCGGATGGATAGGCCTTGGTAGTATACGGCCTTGTAAGCGTCATCACACCAGGAAGTCTCCGCCATCAGTGTTCGGAAGTCTATAGTGTACTCATTGACACTGCGGCTTCCCTGCCGGAGCTGCAAGAGACGGGCAGGGGCGTTCGTGACTCGACCAGGTGCATCAAAGACTGTGCGAAAAGCTTGGAGAAAGTCTTTAACAGCATAAGTCACCGGAGAATTCTTCTCCCAAAGAGACGTAGCCCACTCCAGTGGCTTGCCTTCCAATCGAGACATCACATACCCCACCTTGGAACGCTCACTTGGAAACTGCGTGGGTTGGAACTCAAATTGAATTTGGCACTGTGTGGCAAATCCCCTGCAGGCTTGTGGGTCCCCACTGAAGCGAGGAGGAGGTGGAATGCGAGGCTCACCTGTCGGATAGCTTGCGTTCGAAGAGGCTGCCGCCATGGGAGAATCTCCAGAAGGTAGAGCAGCGGAGGGCGCAGATGGCTCTCGAGCAAGCAGGATATCAAGTGCTTGCCCAATGCGAACCTGCTGGTTTTCGTAGTCCTCCATGCGGGATGCCAGTCCGCGGAGCGCTCGTCCAACATCAGGTGTGGCTTCCTCAGAAGGATCCATGGCCCGAAAATAATGTCAGGGAGCCGGGAGCCCCCTCTGGGGAGTAGTCCGGATCTAGGAGGAAGCCCCTCAGGAGGGATCAGGATCGTGGTATCCAAGAGTAAGGCAGGAGAAACAAAGTTCAAACACAGGTCAAAAGGCAGGCGGAATGTAACAAAGTCCAAGGCCAGGCAGGGGGTCAATGACAGGCAGAATATCAGCGAAGTCCAGGTCCAGGCAAGGGGTCACAACAAGGAATCAGGCAGAATAAGCAGGGAAAACAGCAAGGGAAACCCAGGAATCACAAGGAATCAGGATCCTATTTTCGGGCGCCATCTTGGCGCCTCAGGCGACCTTTTATGTTTGAATTTGGCGCCCTTGCGCCAGCGTCAGCGCGCCCGTCGCGCCGCGCTGACGTCACGGCGCCGGGACCCACGTGGGTTGCCTGGGCGCCGCCATTTTGGATTCTTCGCCGCCGGGAGCGGACGCGACTCCTCGCGCTCCCGGCGGTCTTGACACTAATCTCCCTGGAAAGCCTTCCCGTCGGCTAGAATCAAAATCATCAGTGGAATGGCATTCGAAGTGCTTTGTTTTCCAAAGTTGCCCGAAATTTCCTCATAAGCCAACTTCGGAAAAAATTAAGCTCTCCGAGTGCCATCCCACTGGCGATTTCGATTCTAGCCCTTATATCTTTGATCATAGGAGAATGCACAACAATACAGAAAGGTGACAAAGCTCTGTGTGTACATTCATACAGAAAGATGACACTGAAGTGCAGACAATAATGGGCTTTTATAGATATTTTCTATCTGGTACAATATGCCATAATGGTTTCTTTGTTTGTGCACAATAAAACATTGTTCCTATTCGGTACAAGGAACTATAGACAGAAAAAGCTCAGCGTAATCTAGAGAAAATGACAAAGGAGAGAAAGAAAAACACTTGTCTAATAATAACAAACACGTTAAATTAAGATAATTGCAGTGCTTTCCAAGATGGCTATTTTTGAAACATTCCAAAGTCAAGAAACAATCCCAATTCTTGCCGCATTTTTAACACAGAGGGGGCATATGTATCAAGGGTCGAATTTCGAATTGAAAAACTTCGAAATTCGAATTCAAAAAGACCAACCAAAATTAAGTTTTCTTCGTTTGAATAGGTCAGTTTTCAATCGTATAGGTCTGTATTCAGCCGAATTCGAATTGTACGAATCAAAGAAATGGCACATTCGATCAAATTCGATTCAAAGTTTTTCCCAAAAAAAACTGAGCAATTGTGCTCAATACATAAAAATGAAAAAAAAAGTTCATGAATTGTTTGCAAATTGCACTAAAATGTCAAGGTGGGGATTGCCACCCATCATGAAAATGTCATCTATGGGGAGATTCTATGAGGCAAATTCACTGACCACTAGGGATGGGCGAATTTTTTCGCCTCGTTTCGCCGAAAAAATGACGCCCATAGACTTGTATGGCCGCGCGACAAATTATTTTTGACGCCCATAGACTTTAATGGGCATCAGCGACATTTCGCCGGTGGCGAATTTTTGGCGAAATGAAACGGGTCAAATTCGCCCATCCCTGCTGACCACCGGCCAGCAACGGCTTCTCTTACATCGCCACATTTCGCCAGGCGAAAATTTGCCAGGACAAAGCTACAAAGCTAATTCACTAAAATGTGAAGTTGCGTCCAGGGCGCTGAACGATGGTGAAGTTTCGCTAGCGTTAATTCGGCAAGCAAAGCGAAGTTGCGCTAGCGTTGGCTAATTTGCATGCGTCGGGAAGTTACATTTCAGTGGACGTATATGTTGCAGCAAATACATAACACTACACAAGCCCGGGGAACCTTAATAAAATAAACTAGAGTTGTTATATTGCCCTACACATGAGCCCAGTGTATAGTTTATGTGCCATATGTTAGGAAATGTAGGGGGGAAGCCGGGTACCCTAAAAAACATTTATGATCTTTTGCAGCCTATCATCCTGAAAAATAAAAAGTCGCCAGCGTTTTTTGGGACTGAGAAAAATTTTCAAATTTTTTTTTTGAGGAACTCTTATCTACTCTATTGCACTTCGCCTGGTCTGAGGTGGCGAAGGCAAGTCTTGCGCAAGAGTTAATGTTCATTAAAATTCACATCTTAGTGAATTTGCATAGTTACGTCCATTCGCCAGAGTGAAAATTCTCCTAGCGTTAGAGTGCGAAGTAGTGCTACCTCCTTCACTAGTGAATTTACGCCAGGGCCTGTTGGCGTCACGCTGGCGAATTTTTGCCAGCGTTAGTCACTTCGCTCTTTAGTAAACTTGCCCCTCTGTGTGTAAATCTGGTGGGCCAATTGATGGAACACTCTGGACCTACTACTGTCACACGTGCACACGCTCCTTACACACTGACGTCAGGAGGGGACACCAGAGAGCGCACATATAGGCTTATTCATCAAAATTCTAATTTGTAAGGTTTGTGAGTTTTTTCTACTTCGACTAAACTCACAATTTAAAAAAACATTAATGTTTGTAAAATGTAAAAAACTCAATTGCATATAATCTTTAAAAAAACTCGAAAACCTCTCCGACCTGTGTTGGGTCTGTGCATTGCTTACATTTCCTACGTCTTAGCATCAACAGGCAAAGCCCAACAAATGTGCATCTTGGACACATCTGCATGATAGATTTCTGTATCCGTAATAATATAATAAATATATTCCCACCCTCAGAATAACTGATTCAATTTACATTCAAACCACAGACATTCACTGTCCACAGTCTCTGTAAGTTTTCTCACTCTTATCAACCGCATCCTGATTCAGCTCCCACCTCTGCCTCCTACTCATGCGGAGGCTGAGAGAATACATTTATTGCTGATATCCACTATATTTTGAAGGTGCATTCACTTCCTGGGGTTTGGAGCACACATGTTTTGGAATCTAATCAGATAACTGTCATTTTCTCCTTGTGCAGTGTTCCATCCACCATGCTGTTTAGCGCAGAGAGGAATTATTCTCTCCTTTTCTTGTGCAGCCTTATTAGATTTAAGCAATATTATCCAGTGCTACCTGTAGTGACCACATATATTTGTTTTTGTTAGCCCAAAGTCTGCCTCTAAACAATCTGAATAAAGTAGGGAACAAAGGTATATAATGAGATATAACTAGTATTAGCACTAGTTTGCAGTAACACAGCATTGCTTGCTTTGGGGGACACAAGTCCTAACTGCTTTATTCCCTATATATATATATATATATATATATATATATATATATATATATATATATATATATAGTGCTAAGGCAGAGCTTTCATAGCTTCTGTATAACACATTAACATTGTGCTGAATAGCTATTCTTCAATACAAACCCATCATTTATTATGTCTATTTTTGTCATTTTGCATTTCATCTAATAATATAATCATGAATTGTAATTAAAAGGAATTGCGTTATCCTGCATTTGCTGTGCATACGAGGAGGAGAAAAGGGTCATTTGTGAAAGAACAGTTTGCCAAGAATCCTATAGAACAGAACCAAGAATCCTATAGAACTGCATAAAGAGCTGTGGAGTCCTCCTGGCCTAACTGTGCTGTAGTGTTGTAACTTTTTGTAAGGCTATAGTAAAATTAGTGGCTCCGTGGAGCGGGGAGGGAAATCACATTACTTTTTGTCACAAATCACGGAGGTAAAAGATGTTTTCCCCTTCCCACTCCTAATTTACATATGCAAATTAGGTTTGGTATTCTCCCAAATCTTTTGTTTAGGATTAGGGAGTTTGGCCGAAACCAAAATAGTGGATTCGGTGCATCCCTACTAGCAAATCATGTAAACATTAAATAAACCCAATAGGCTGGTTTTGCTTCTAGTAAGGAGTAATTACATCTTAGTTCGGATCAAGGAAACACATATTTAAAAATTGGATTATTTAGATAAAATGAAGTCTATGGGAGATGGCCTTCCTGTAATTACGAACCTTCTGGATAACAGGTTTCCTGATTCAATATAAGTATAGATATGTAGTGATGGGTGAACCTAACCCGTTTCTCTTCACCAAAACGCATTCAAGTCAGTGGGTGTTTTTTCTAACCGTGCAACATTTTTTTAAACTGTGCAGCATTTTTTTACTATCCATTGGGGCCTATCGGTGCTTTTTTTCTAGGCGAAACGTTGCAAAATATTTGGCTCATCCCCATATATTGTATATTTGTACGGTAGCAAATTAAGCCACACTTTTTCAAAAAGTAGAAGCACAGAAATCAGTTTTACATATTATTTTACTGTGCACAACCCAACACTATATCACACATATGTAATAAAAGACTTTTGGGCATATTTATCAAGGGTCAAATTTCAAATTGAAAAGACTTTGAAATTCGAATTCAAAAAAAAAAAATTAAATCAAGTCAAAGTTTTTTTTTGGTCGAAAAGGTCAGTTTTCGATCGTATAAGTCCGTATTCAGCTGAATTCAAATTGTACGAATTGAAGGAAAAGCGCCTTAAATGACATTATCCCCTGATTAGTATTTGTTGATGGCCATAGGAGGTGAAAACTAACTGAAATTCATTGTAAAAAGGGTGGTCTACTTTGTAAAAAAAATTAATTGTAAAAAGGGTGGTAACAACTTTTAGTATGTTATAGAATGTCCTATTCCTAACATCTTTGCAACTGGTCTTTATTTTTTTATAGTTTTTTTTTATTCATTTGCCTTCTACATCTTTCCAGTTTTATAGATTCCTTATTCCTTTTATAGACCCACGCCGACCTGCCCCGCTGATGATGTCACAAATGGGGCGGGATGAGCAGGCACATGGCTATAAAGTCAGAAGCCGGCATTTGAAGGTGGCGGGCAAGGGAAGAGCTCAACCTGCACCCGCCTGCCACCCGTGAAGAGGAATGTGAGGTCAGCCTGAACCCGCCCGACCGCCGGGTATTGGGCTGGCCCACACATACCCTACTGCTGATCAAAAAGCTAAATAACTGAAAAACGGAAAATCAATGTCTATGTACTCAAAGTTAATGTAAAAATGAGCAACCCCTTTAACAGAAGGACCCATGTTCACGCATAGTATGCACCTTGGTTAGTATTTTAATACAAAACACAAGACAGCGACATTATACCTTTCATACATCTCCAGTTAATCTAATGGTAATAGAAACAAGTACCCAGCAGTAATGATTGCTTTAAGCTGTACAGTATTTCTTAGTACATGTATTAAAATAAGGTCACGGTGACACAAGGAATAGTACAAGTGTCTCTGGCAAGTTCAAGCTGAAGAGCTGCCATCAACATTGCTTTACTATCATGCTGTCCTGTTCGCAGCCAATGTTGATGTAGCAAAGCATTGTCAGATGAAATCAGCCGGTGAGACACAAGATACTTTGCTGAGCGCTAGTTGGTTGACTGCCAAGGAACAACTGTCACATCTTTAGCAGCTGTCTCCTTCCCACGTAAGGAAAAAATTATAATCAGGATGTATGAAGCACTGGTATACCTCAATGACAGCTAGCCAAAACTAAACCTATTTAGCTAAGGCAACATGCTCAAGTCTGGCTTTCAGCATCCCTCCTAAGCCCAGCATCTGGAAGGTTGATACTTACAGCACTTATAAATGGTCATTTTTGACCAGAAACATACAAAAAAGCAATGGAACTTACCTAAACATCATTTTAAGGAACAATGATAAGGACAATGTTATGCTCCCTAAGAAATTTTGTAGCATATATGCCCAATTATCATGTTTTCAGGCAAAAACTGCCTAACAGGGCTCAGTTGCTAGTGCTTTCAGTTGGTTCTCCTCATAGAGGACAAAGGAATGGCATTGCCTTAACATGAGAGAGAATAGGAGAACATAGCAAGAAGAAGATATGTATGTACATATTTTAGGTGCAGCCTATTATTTGCGACCACTACCCAAAACACTAACCTTTCACCCTGAAAAACCCTTTCACCCAGGGTGGAAAGAGAAGCCACGCGAAGAAAGGGGAAGACAGAAGAGAAGCACTCCGTGGTGCTCACTGGTATAACCCCGGGCCGGTGCAGTTTTCTGCTGATAGGAGCACCAGCCCAGGGTTTCAGGTAAGTCAATACAATCACTTGGGGGTGACTAACATTTGGTACCCCAAATGCACAAAGACTTTCCTTCTCCTTTAAATCAGTAGCAAACTTTGCACCTTTTATTACATTTCCCCAAGAAGAAAGTTAAGATGTTTTTTGATGCGACCTGCAGTTTAGTGATGTGCGGGTCAACAAAAATTCGACCCACACCTGACCCTAACCCGCCCACTCCCAAGCCACACCTGAACCTAACCAGGTCAGCACCTCCATTTATAGACCAAGTCACCCATTTCTGATGTCATGAAATGGGGTGGGGCAGGTGTGCACCTATAAATGGATGGCGAAAGCCAGCAGAACAGTGGCGGAACTACCAGGGGAGCAGGGGGTGCGAGCGGGCCAGGGCCCGCACCCTCTCAGGGCCCCCCGGCAGCCCGCGCGGGCGGTACGGAGGGGGGCAGGGCCCGGCTGCACGTCACACACCAGGGCCCGCCCCCCTCTAGTTACGCTACTGCAGCAGAATAAGATCACTGTCGGGGAGAGAGAGGAAGAAGAGCTCAATCTGACCCTGAAGTCAACCCGAACCATAACTTACTATTAAATAAATCGAAAGGTGAACGTTGTTTTTAATTAATGTTTCTGTTTTTTCCACCTTAGAGAAAAATTAATGGGTAGAGAGGTAAGAGTATATTTGCTTTGTTTTATATATAAATTTTGTCTTGAGTCAACTAAATAGGAAGACACCAACATAACAATAAGAGTAGTGATCCGAGTACTGTCAGCATTCTGAATTTGCCTAAGGCTAATGACAGATACTTCTTACAGTGACAGCTCTTCTTCTTTTCCAACAGAAAAAGAAAGTAGACGTGCAGTATATTTTTTAGGATTAACAATGTGACAGTTGATTGGCATTCGAAATTTTATGATATATGTTTCATTGTGTACAGTGTATAATAGAACAGAGGAAGCGACCTAATGCTGGACTCATTCACCTCTCATTCACATTTCATTCTTAGAGAACTAAACCCCCCCCACCAAAAGCCCCCCACTAAACTTTCAGGCATTGCCCCCCTCACTTGGCCCAGCTGCGCATGCTCCCGCTGGCTTTGCAACAGTGAAAAGACCCAAAGACAATATGAAGAGCCAGAAGATGGTACCTGGGAGCTCCATTGCTCTTCTTTGCATTTAAAGGACATTAAATAAATCTTCTTTAAGACGCGTACCTTTTCTAGCATTAGTGTTTGCTTCAACTCCGGTGTATGTTCAAGCAATCATGAGATCTGTAGTGTTGCTCCAGGAAAAAAATGCAGAGTAAGAAAAGAAAAACACCCATAATGCAACGCTCCTTCACCAAGACCAAGACTGCCGATTCTGCACACTAGAGTGATAAGAAGGCAGCCATGCGCATTACTCAGCGTGTTTACACCTAGAACCAACGCAGCAGCTTTTTAGATGAGCTCGCGTCCAGGGTGGGAGGAATAATTTTGACGCATGAGCATTTGATTTACCCGCGCCATCTTGATTATGTCACGAAACTGAAAATGGCGGTGCCGATTAGGAAGATATGCTGTTAGACTCACTGAAGCAGTACAGGACAGCAGAGCGCTTTATCAGAGAACAAGCTTAGCTATCACGTACATCATGGGACACTCTATTAAATTATATGGGAATTATTGAAATACTTTCCTTGTCCTTAAACGGTAAATTTGTTTTTTAAACTAATGCATGGGAGGGGGGCAATGCCTGAAAGCTTTTGGTGGGGGGGGTTAAGTTCTCCTTTAACATGGTCATAGACATTACAATCACAATCTTTCCTGTGACCATTGATTTATTATTAGTACAGACATGTTAGAGCTGAATCGTCAGATATACAGGCAAATCGTCATCTATCTGACAATTCAGCAGGAACCGTGGCCGATGTTCGGGCGCCTTCGAAGGCACCCAAACAAAATTTTCAGACCTGCCTGATCAACGAGCCAGTAAGTCTTCTGCCGATATCAGTCGGCTTGTCTCCCGCCATACAATACTATCTGTGCGTCTATGGCAACCTTTGCTTCCTATGTGGAGACCTGGGTGTGTAGAAGAATCAATTGTACTCACTAAATAAGCCACATTTTCAGCTTGAAAACTTGAAATTCACCTTTCAAAGTTACCAGGGTTGCTTTTTGCCTGGCAAGGTTCTCCCTCTGCTTTGTGTCAAAAAAGTACTATTTTTCATATAATGATTTCATGTGAATACTGGGGCACTTGCAATCTTCAGCTGGCCCTTCATATACTGTAGATTCTTGAATCCTGGATAAATGTTATTTGAAAAAAAACAGCAAGTTTTGTATCAGTCCAGAAAACCAAGAGCAAACAAAAAATGGCTTTCCTCTCTCATTTATCTTTTATTCCCTATTAATAAAATTGGTATCCGGAAACCCATTATCCATCATCTCCCATAGACTAAATTGTAATAAATAATAGTTTAAATGTCCTTTCTTTCTCTCTCTACTAATACACAGTGCCTTCTACTTGATCCCAATTAAAAAAAATAATTCATCCTTACTTGAGGCCAGGCAATCCTATACAGGCAATTTCCTGCTATCTGGAAACCCATTATATACAAAGCTCCAAATTACAGGAATGACATCTACCATAGACTACATTTTCATAAAAAAAATCATATTTTTAAAATGTATTTTCTTTTTTTCTGTAATAATAAAACAGTACCTTGCGCTTGATAACAGCTAAAATATGATTAACCCTTATTGGAGTCAAGACAATCCTGCTGGGTTTCAATTAATATTAAAACCATTTTTAGTAGACTTAAAAATTACAGAATTACGGAAAGACTCCTTATCCGGAAAACCTTCTGTTTGGAGGATTCTGGGTTACATACCTGTAACAAATGTATTTTTTCCTGGGCTGATTGCTACAAACCCAGACTAATATTCAATAAACGTCATGCGAGAACTTTAGAGGTAGCTCTTCACTCTCACAGGATTCCTCATAGCCCATACAGTATGTATTCCAGTTTAATGCTCTGTGCTGGCTTCATCTTCCCAATATTATGCTGATTTTCTTTTTTCAGTAATTAAAAAAAATGCTTTACTTGATGATAAGTAGACTATCATAAATACATATTGGGACACACTAAACTGTGCCTCTAAATTACAGACATAAAGTACTTTTCCTAATCTGTAATATATATGTGTAGTACATACAATCTTGTATGACAAGATGATTAACAGTAAAGCAGAGGCGCATTTAGATGTAATAGGGTGAGTGATTGTCAGGAAGGGGTGGAGTCAGAAATAAAACACATTGTAAGAATATACATTTGGCATTTCAGTGTGCAGAATATAGAAATACACAGAAAATATTAATTATTTTTGAGAAATACTGGTTTTATATGACAGAGCATTGAAAGTAAGAAAACGAAAAAGTTTATATTAAACTTAATGATTGATAGGGGATGACTAATAATACTGGATAAAATTAGTAATGCTTGTGACAAAGACTGGAATGACACACCTAACCAAAATGCCATATTTATCAAGCATCATCATCATTTATTTATATAGCGCCGTCAAGATATGCAGTGCTTTACCTTAGTTATAACAAACATGGAATAAATGATGGATAACAAACAAGGGTTACAGAGTACAATAGGATTAGAGGGCCCTACAAATTAGAGTTTACAAAGTAAAGGTTAGGGTACAATTGAGACATTGGGCTTT
The DNA here is from genome assembly GCA_038501925.1 of Xenopus petersii. NCBI lineage: Eukaryota > Metazoa > Chordata > Amphibia > Anura > Pipidae > Xenopus > Xenopus petersii. The sequence continues at coordinate 31,990,312 of CM076675.1, read as the reverse complement.
TAGAAACAATTTTGTGATTGATGATACGGGAATGATTGATTAATTAAGGTACATTGAATAAGCTTCTTTAAACAGGTGGGTCTTTAAGGAGCATTTGGAAGTTTGTAAAGAAGGAGAAAGTCTGACAGCTCGAGGCAGAGAGTTCCAGAGAAAAACAGAAGCCCGAGAGAAGTCTTGTAGACGAGAATGGGCAGAAGTGATGAGAGGAGATGTGAGGCGAAGATCAGAAGCAGAGCGTAGGTTGAGTGAAGGAGTGTATTTGGAGATCAGAGATGAAATATAGGGTTTTCATTGTTAAGGGCCTTGAATGTGAGTGTAAGTAATTTGAATTTGATCCTAGAGGAGATTGGGAGCCAGTGAAGGGAAATACATATGGGAGCAGCTGATATTGAGCGGCGAGCTAGATGAATGAGTCTAGCAGCCACATTTAGAACAGATTGGAGTTGTGAAAGGTGACTTGTTGGAATACCTGTGAGCAGTAGGTTGCAGTAATCAAGGCGGGAGATGATGAGAGACTGAATCAGTGTTTTAGTCTTGAATACGACAAGATTTTGCAAGTGTTTGGATGTGAGGTGAAAAAGACAGATGCAAGTCTAGTATAACTCCTTGGCAGCGTGCCTGTGTGGTGGAATAAAAGGTGGTGTTGTTTACTGTGAGTGATATGTGAGGGACAGGGGAAGATCTTGGAGGAAATATAATGAGTTCTGTTTTTGAAAGGTTTAGTTTCAGGTAGCGCCTTGACATCCTGGAGGACCACAACATCAAAATTATTCGGACGCCCATTGACTTTAATGCATTTTGACAAAGTAGTTGCGTGTAGAAAAATGTCGTGCGTCAAAATGATTGTCTTCACCTAGTTATTATTATCTCCACCTAAATTTTAATGAAAGTCTTTTGTAAATAGCCCCACAGTTCAAATCTAAATTCAATCTATTTGGGTTAACACATTTCTCATACCTCCCAACATTTTGGAAATAGAAAGAGGGACAAAAAGAATTGCCGCATGGAGCGCGGTGAAAATGTTTTGACTACACCACCCTAATTACCATGTTCATTACCCGAAACCTTGGCAGGTTATGAAAGTTTGAACACATTTCTGTGATCTTTCTGTGTTATTACAGTTTTGCTAATGAAGGTGTATTGCCATTTTAGCTGTAAGGCACAGTTTCCCCAATAGACCTACTTCCTCCTTTCTTAAAATTGTTACAAAAGTATCTAAGTGCACCTGCCACGTATTCTGGGCTCTCTGCCAAAAGCCAATTAAAGTAGAAACTTTGAGAAGAGAATGTCGGGACATTTCAGTAACAAACCCGGGACTGCTGGTGGAGCTGTCAAAATCGGGGCTTTCCCAAGAAAAACGGGACAGTTAGGAGGTATGCATTTTAATATGACTGTGTTCAACTGCTTACTTAACAAGAGCCGTGGTTACCTAGGAATGCTAGTTCTGTTATAACACATTTATCTATATCTATATGCTCACAAGATGCTTAGTTCCCGGCCAGCATTACAGATCAGGATATTACAAAAAGATTGGGGGTCTCAGGAATTTCCTGCCAACCTTCGGTTGGGGGGGGGTCATGCCACAACTGCATATACAGAAGTATGTTTAATTTGAAAAGCAAAAGGGAACAACATTTTAGGGTCCCCTTCATCTACATCTACTTTTAATTCATGGATGCTCCATCACTGCAGTACATCTGGGATAGCAAATAAATATTTGTTGCAGCATGAAATGATTTACTGTTTTTTCCCTGGTGAAAAAAAGGTTTTTAGAACAACGAGATTCAAATGGTGAGCTGTGAAGGTTACGGTTTGATTCAATTATTCATCCATGTACAGGCAAGATCTGAAAAATTGCATTCAGAACATAAATATACTGAGAGGAACAGATGGTCTGTGATACTTAAAGGGCATGTAAAGGCAAAAAAATAAAATCCCATTTTTACTTTCTTTAATGAAAAAGAAACCTATCTCCAATATACTTTGATTAAAAAATAATGACTGTATGCAGTGAAGTTCTCCCTTCATTTACTGCTGTGGATAGGAATTGTCAGATGGTCCCTAACTGATGAGCAGGGAAACAATCATACTTATGAACAGCAGGAGGAGCCCCCGCCTTACTTTCCAGCCATGCAGAACTCAAGCAGCTTTGTTTATGACGATCCCTAAGCAGCCCAGACCACACTGAGCATGTGCACAGTCTTAGTCTTGCAAAGATGTTTAACAAAGTTATAAGATGGTGACTCCCTGTGGCCAACTTTGAAAGCATAAATTATTTGTTTGATTAGGATTGTGGTGCAGTAAGTACATGTTTATAATTAGTATACAAAATACAGCATTTCTAGCCTTATTCTATTTTAGACTTTACATGCCCTTTAAGATGGCCATACACGGGCAGATAAAGCTGCCGATATCGGTCGTTTAGACCAATTTCACAGCTTATCTGCCTGTGTATGGGGGCTTCCGACGAGTCTTCCCGATCGATATCTGGCCACGATATTGATTGGGAAGGTTTGATTTTTCACCTGACCGACCCGTCGGAGCCCCTTGGCGTATCGTAATCCGATTGTTCGACCATATGGCTGAACGTTCAGATTCATACACAGTAATCATTAAAAAATCTCTGTTATTTTTTTAAAATATTTAATATACAGTATGGAAATGCATTGATACTCATGCCTCCTTGTTTAGAATCCCACGTTTATTTTAAACTTTATAACACTAATGCCAATCTAAGACTTAGAAGACCATTATTTCTTTTAAATTAAAAGACAGCTAAGGCCATTCTCTCTCACATTCACATACCTCCGAAATATTTTGGAAAAAAAAGAGGGACAAAAAAGTTGGCACTTGTAGCGAGGAAAAATTTGGTTTGACCATGCCCCTTTTTTGTAGCCACACCCCCAAATTACCATGTTCATTTTACTAAATTTGGCAGGTAATGAAAGTTTGAACATATTTCTGTGTTTTTTTTTCAGTTTTTACAGTTTTGCTAATGAAGACGAACTGCCCTTTAAGCTTTGAATCTAACATTTCCCTAGGGACCTGTTATCTTATATTGTTACAAATACTTATTTGCTTATCTCAAAATTGTTACAAAAGTATCTTATATGCTGCTGAGGCTGTTCTGGGCTCTCTGCCAAAAGCCAATTAAGTTAGAAACTTTGTTTCTTTTTCTGGCTGTTCAGTGCAGAGGAAAACGGGACAGTACAAATGAGGGACTTGGGTTGAGTTGTCAAAAGAGGGTCTGTCCCTCTAAAAACGGGACAGTTGGGAGGTATGCATTCTGTTTTTCAAGTGTCTTATAATGGCTTCACTATTGTTATTCCTACAATTGTCAGAATGCATTTTTCTTTCTCATTACCAATAGTTTTCCAGAGAGCTAAACTATTGTGCCAATATGCTGCAGAGCTCACATTCTCATGTAATCAAGTTTATCTTCACTATTCCTCTCTCAGCATCTGTCTCTCTTCATTCTCTCTTCATGGGTTGGGTGTCAGATAATTAATCCAATATATTCAGGGTCGGACTGGCCGGTGGGCCCAACCCTCGCCGGGCCAGGCCCCCTCTCTTGACATTCGGTTGCGTATGTGCGCCGATCGATACTCGGCACATCACAGTAGGGGAGCGTGGGGGGGGCTGGAGGGGGGCCCTGGACAGCAGTCCCGGTGGGCCACAGTCCCCCCAGTCTGACCCTGAATATATCTTATAGGGGGGGGGGGGCTTCCTTTCCTAGCAGATGAATTAGAGCTCACTGAAATAACTAATTCCAGAACAAACAAAAGCTAACAAAATAACTGCCATTTGCACAAATTCTGCATGTAGAGAGACATGATGTCTGGTGATTTTAATAGAGTGAGCTCTAACACATCTTCTAAGCAAAAGGAGCCCCCCTATAAGATATATTGGATCATTCATCTGACACCCAACTCCTGAATGAAGACAGAATGAGGAGAAACAGATGCTGAGAGAAGAATAGTGGAGATAAACTTGATTATTTCAGAAAAGAATTTTCAATTGATTGTATTTAGTAAGTGTCGTATTTCAGTTTGCTGAAGTTTATATTAAATTGTCATTTTCGCGATAGTTCCTCTTTAATGTATGGTACCCTAAAGGATACATGTCTGCACCCAGGCCCGGACTGGCAATCTGTGGGTTCTGGCAAATGCCAGAGGGGCTGCTATAAGGTTCCATAGAAAGTCAGTATTTAGTGGGCTGGTGGGAGCTGTTTGGGCCTCTGTGTGGGCTGATTGGGCCTCTTTGTACCTGAAATGCCAGGGCCTATTTTAATTCTCAGTCCAGGCCTGTCCGCACCCATAAATGCTTAGTGCTCTTTTCCACAACACCAGAGACCTACTGTGATTATTCATTACTCCGCAGTCTATAAAATAAACTTTCACCGACAAAATGAAATATTCCTTTAAGTGAGCCGGAAATTCTTGAGACTGAGCCATAGCAACCTTTAAAGAAGAAACATGTTTGTGTAAAAATAGACTTTTCCTTAGAAAGGTTAGAATGCCTTGTATCATTGGCAGGGCTTAGAGGAACGCAGTGTTATGCAACGCTGGGATCACTGCCCTACTAACAATGCAAAGAGCTAGGCAAGACTTATTTTAACATTTCACTTCCACTGGCAGATGGTTTCTAATATGTTAAATAAGCAGTCATCTGTTCTTTGTGCTGATCTCATGCTGTGGGTGAAAGGATTTTAAGGACTTGCTGGAGATCACCCAATTTAGGTGAAAATACCAATCAACATTCCTTTCAGATATCAGTTATTGTGCCCCATGGCACAATATTTTTAGGTCGCGTTTACCATAGGGGCGCTGAGCTGCTTCAAACACATCTAATGAAACTGTTAATCAGTAAATATTCTTTGGGATCCTTGCCACGCTACTTCATTCCACCACTTCTTGAAACACTTCAGTAACATAGCAGCCACATTTACTATATGTTGAGGTTGACAAGGACAGCTGGAGGCAGAAAGATAACAAGAAGTTGCTGATCCCTACAGCAAAAAATTTTTATGGGCCACATATAATCTGGTGAAGATGACCTGCCTTACAAACGTGTTTTTAAAAGGCACATCAGTCAGGGGCACACTAGACACCCCAGATGCCCAGGCTTAGATTTGTAGGAAGGCCACAAAGGTCTGTGTCAAGTGTGGCAAGATTTTAGGGCCACCAAACCGCATTCAGATTTTTTCAGAAGCACTGGCAACATGCAGCTCTTTGAAGAGATACTGTCATCAGTTAATAGTGCTGCTCCAGCAGAATTCTGCACTGAAATCAGTTTCTCAAAAGAGAAAACAGAATTTTTTATATTTAATTTTGAAATCTGACATGGGGCTAGATAAATTGTCTGTTTCCCAGGTGCTCCCAGTCATGTCACTTGTGCTCTGATAAACTTCAATCACTCTTTACTGCTGTACTGCAAATTGGAGTGATATCACCCCCCTGCCTTTCTCCCACAGCAGCCTAACAACAGAACAATGGGTAGGTAACCAGGTAGCAGCTCCCTAACACAAGATAACAGCTCCCTGGTAGATCTAAGAACAGCACTCAATAGTAAAATCCAGGTCCCATTGTGACACATTCAGTTACATTGAGTAGGAGAAACAACAGCCTGCCAGAAAGCATTTCTCTCCTAAAGTGCTGGCTATTTCACATGACCAGGCAAAATGACCTGAGATGCATCTACACACCAATATTACAACAAAAAAATACACTTGTTGGTTCAGGAATGCAATTTTATATGGTAGAGTGAATTATTTGCAATGTAAACAGTGTAATTTAGAAATAAAAACTACATCATAAAAATCATGACAGAATCCCTTTAAAGGAGACTAAACCCTAAAAATGAATAGGGCTAAAAATGTCACGGTTTATATACTGAACGTATTGCACCAGCCTAAAGTTTCAGCTTGTCAATAGGTGTGATGATCCAGGACTTCAAACTTGTCACAGGGGGTCACCATCTTGGAAAGTGTCTGTGACACTCACATGCTCAGTGGGCTCTGAGCAGCTGTTGAGAAGCTAAACTTAGGGCTCGTCACTAATTATCCAGCAGAAAATGAGGTTTGTCTGTAATATAAGCTGATCTTACAGGACTGATTATTAAATTCTGATGCTAATTGCACTGGTTTCTGTGCTGCCATGTAGTAATTATCTGTATTAATTACTAATCAGCCTTATACTGTGACATTTCTATTCTAAGTGTACTGTATATTGTGAGTGGGTCCCTAAGCTCAGTAAGTGACAGCACCGTGGAGCATGTGCAGTGAATCAGCAGAAAAGAAGATGGGGAGCTACTGGGGCATCTTTGGAGACACGGATCTTTACTGCTAAAGTGCTTTGGTTGCCTGGGGCTTGTACAGAAGCATAATGTACAACATTTCTAGCTACTTTTTTAGTTTAACTTAAGTCTGCAGTGCTCCAACAGGACCCTCTGCATCTGACAATCTTGAGGGTGGGAGCACTGACTGGAGGTGGGGTAGGCGTGAGGACCCTCTTGGCCTATTGGCGGCCAAATTAGAAATCTGAGACTGCAGATGTGACAAAAGCTACTTTGTCAATTTTCACACTCCTGGCTGGGTGGATGCACAGTGGGTCTCCTTTATAAAGACCATGCTAAACCTACATCTGCAGAACCAGACGTTTAATGGTTCTGAATGCTGTATTAGAAAAGTTCCAGTTATTTTCAAACAGTGACCCTCTTCTGTAAACTCAGTATAAAATCGGCAGATTGCCGTTAATGGCTGTATTACAACAGCAGTGGTTCAATAGATTCTACATTTGTAGCCATTCATTACATTTCCCATCACATCCAATTTACAGCATCACTGCAGATCATGAGGGAACAAGCAGCAAGGGAATTTATGCCCATTCCAGAAAGAAATCAATTGCTGGCCCAAAGCATAACACCGCTGCCACCACCCACTCTTAACAGAAACACTATTAACATTTCCAGGTTAACCTGCCCTTTAAATGAAAATGTGTCTCTAGCAACTCTATTACCCTAATGTTACTAACTGCAGGCAAATAAACAGGGATGCCCACAGCTGGAAAGCTACATTTGTGGGACTGCTACAACAGAGCCAAGCGCCTGTTCTTTTAGCAAAGTTCCAATTTAGATGTGCATGTTAATGAAGGGCATGCTGGGTCAGGGACAACGTGCTGCTGGTGCATTGATGTAAAACGTCTTGCCGTCTCAGCAGGAATGTTCCCCACTCTGTTAGTTGTGTCAATATTGGGACTGTGCTATTAACAAATGTTCTCTACGCCCCCATCAATATCCTGAATAAAATATGTGCAGGTTCCTACTTGTGCTTACAACCACTTGCAGAATGGGGAGAGGAGTGGTTGCAGCTAAATTAGCACAGGTCTGAGCGAGTAATTACCTAACTGGATTAATAGAATTACAAAGTTTACATTCATATAAATCCACGCACACACAGACATGAATACACAGCTGATCAGGGTGTGTGTGTTTGTGTACAAGCCAATAGTGGAAATTTACATTCATTAGGCTAAATGGCTCAGAGAGAAAACATTAATATTTCACGTTTAAAGTCTGATACTCGCTAGTCAGAAGCCTCCAATACCAAGAACATATTAATTTGCCCCTCCTTTAAGCCCACGGGGGGAATGTAATTAAAGTCGCAATGAGAAAAACCAATAAGAATCCACATCTCACAATGTAATATTGTTCCTTAAACTGTTATTGCATTACGAATATTAATTGCGCACTCTTAAGAAGTGCTTGAAGGTGTTGTAATCTTTTGGAGAAAACATAACGACTTTTTCCATTAAGAAGTTTTATTACATTTACTGTGCATTGGCACAAATGATAAAATTCGTAAACGTTCTTCCACTATCGTAAGTGGTCGCTAAACAGTTTCCGGGTTTGCAAAAGCTATATTAAATTCGTGCAAAGCAAATTTTGTTTGCGCAAAGGTATAACTTTCGCATTGCGAATAGTTTTTCCGTTACCGACTTTTATCACATTCTCCTGCATAGCTTTTAATATACAGGTATGGAAACTGTTATCCAGAATGATTGGGACCAGGGATTTTACGGATAACGCATGTTTCTGTAATTTGGATCTTCATACCTTAAGTCTACTAGAAAATCATGTAAACATTAAACCAATAGGCTGTTTTTGCTTCCCATAAGTATTAGTTATATCTTAGTTGGGATCAACTGTTTTATTATTACAAAGAAAAAGGAAATCCTTTTGAAAATTTGGATAAAATGGAGTCTATGGGAAACAACCTTTCCGTAATTTGGATCTTTCTGGATAACGGGTTTCCGGATAACGCATCCCATACCTGAACAATAAATGCAAGGAGAGAGTGAAACCCCAAAAAAAACAAATACCCCCCTTCCCTGAAGTGTTCAAGTTTGAATGTATGAATCTGATTAAGGCTTGTAATTAGTGATGGGTGAATCTGTCCCACCTGTTTCACTTTGTAAAATAATTCTCAAACTACGAAAACATTTGGGAAATGACAAAGATTTGCAAAACACATTGAAGGCAATGAGCTTTTATAATAATTTTAACACAATACATACAAATGCATTAAAATCAACGGGCGTAATGGACGCGCAAAATTTTGACGCGTGCCAATTAATTTTTGTTGTGGATTTTTTCACACGTCAATTTTCAACGCAGTTTAGGGAAAACATTAGTGGTCGGCAAAAGGCGGAAATTCGCTGCGAATCCATACCTGGCAAATTTATTCGCCCATCACTACTTTTTATCCACCAATATAATTTCATATATTTTACTATGCCAAAAGTTAATGATTTCCAGGGAAGAGATTGCCAAATACACATGTGCTTTGGATATCCAGATATTGATATACCTTTTTAGGAAGCAGAGATAAGTTTGTTATGTGCAAGTGAATATTACCATTGCCATTGTTCTCAGTCATGAAATTAGTTACTCAATACAGAAGTAATAGAATTACAAACTTGTTTGCAGATTTACTAAAGGGCGAATTGTCGCCATCGTCCGATTTGCACACGTCGCACTACTTCACCAGGCACAAATTCACTAACACTACGCTAATTCACTAATATACGAAGTTGTGCCCTGGCCGCCAAACTTTTTCAGTAGCGTTACTTCGGCAGTGCGAGCATTTCATAGCAAAGATGCGCTAGCGTTCGTTTGTGCCTAGCGAAAATTTGCTTGGCCCAAACCCACTTACGACCCATTTACTTTGTGCGAGTGCAAGAATCTAAAATCTAAAATGACCTCAGAGTACCCTCTGGTCCAGGTATGGGACCGGTTATCCAGAATGCTCAGGACCTGTTTTCTAGATAAGGGGTCTTTCTGTAATTTGGATCTTCATACCTTAAGTCTGCTGAAATCATGTAAACTTGAATTTAACCCAATAGGATTGTTTTCGCCACCAATGAGGATTAATTATATCTTAGTTGGGATCAAATACAAGGTGCTGTTTTATTATCATAGAGAAAAAGGAAATAGTTTTTTCAATCTTGAATTATTTAATTAATATGGAATCTATGGAAGATGGCCCTTCTTTAATTTGCCAAGTTTTTGGATAACAAATCCCATACCTGTATATAGACACCTAAAGATACTACTGAAGTATCCCACTAAACTTCATCTGAAGGAGTTAAGTTAAGAGCCTTGCTGTCAAATTGATTATAAATAATAAATAGTTGCTGTATAAATAGAACAGATGTTGGAAATATTTTACATTTCGATACATTATAATGTGCTATGTGACATTTCCAGAGAGATTTAGAGATTTGACTGGTAAAATTCTGTGCCGTCATATTTAGATACTTAGCCCCATAAATGGAAAGGTTACATTTGCATTGAACACATAAAATGTCTGGGAAATTCTCAAAAAAACAAACAAAGTGCACTTAACCTAACACTTGCTTGATACTGATAGTTCCATTAATGGTACTAGCGAATATAACTAGATGTAAAATACGTAACAACAGGAAAAGAAAACAATAGAAAGGTCAAAGTGGCATGTTCAGGGCGGCAGTTTCATATATTTTTGTTGTTAAATCTATTAGTATGCCTCCTATGGCCAGGAGTAGGCAACTCACATACAGTAATATGAAAAAGTTTGGGAACCCCTCTCAGCCTGCATAATAATTTACTCCACTTTCAACAAAAAAGATAACAGTGGTATGTCTTTCATTTCCCAGAGAACATCTGAGTACTGGGGTGTTTTCTGAACAAAGATTTTTAGTGAAGCAGTATTCAGTTGTATGGAATTAAATCAAATGTGAAAAACTGGCTGTGCAAAAATGTGGGTACCTTTGTAATTTTGCTAATTTGAATGCATTTAACTGCTCAATACTGATTACTGGCAACACCAAATTGGTTGGATTAGCTCGTTCAGCCTTGAACTTCATAGGCAGGTGTGTCCAATCATGAGAAAAGATATTTAAGGTGACCAATTACAAGTTGTGTTTCTGTTTGACTCTCCTCTGAAGAGCACGGGATTCTCAAAACAACTCTCAAAAGATCAGAAAACCAAGATTGTTCAGTATCATGGTTTAGAGAAAGGCTACAAAAAGCTATATCAGAGGTTTAAACTGTCAGTTTCAACTGTAAGGAATGTAATCAGGAAATGGAAGGCCACAGGCACAGTTGCTGTAAAACCCAGGTCTGGCAGGCCAAGAAAAATACTGGAGCGGCATATGCAGAGGATTGTGAGAATGGTTACAGACAACCCAAAGATCACTTCCAAATACCTGCAAGAACATCCTTCTGCAGATGGTGTATCTGTACATGTTCTACAATTCAGCGCATTTTACACAAATAACATCTGTATGGCAGGGTGGTGAGAAAGAAGCACTTTCTGCACTCACGCCACAAACAGAGTCGCTTGTTGTATGCAAAAGCTCATTTAGACAAGCCACAGTCATTTTGGAACAAAGTGCTTTGGACTGATGAGACAAAAAGTTATTTGGTCATAACAAAAAGCGCTTTGCATGGTGGAAGAAGAACAACGCATTCCAAGAAAAACACCTGCTACCTACTGTCAAATTTGATGGAGTTCCATCATGCTGTGGGGCTGTGGGGCTAGTTCATGGACTGGGGCCCTTGTTAAAGTCGAGGGTCGGATGAATTCAACCCAATATCAACAAATTCTTCAGAATAATGTTGAAGCATCAGTCACCAAAGTTACACAGGGGTTGGATATTCCAACAAGCGGGGGTGTAACTACAGCGGAAGCAGACCCTGCAGTTATAGGGGCCCTATGAGGCCCTAATTCATATAAAATTTCAATAAATATTGGTAAAACTAGACATTTCGAGAGTCTGAAAAAACATTTGCTGTAGGGCCCAGTGATATATAGATACACCACTGCCAACAAGTCAATGACCCTAAACACACTTTGAAAACAACAAAGGCATTTATGCAGAGGGAGAAGTACAATATTCTGGAATGGCCGTCACAGTCCCCTGACTTGAATATCATCGAAAATCTGTGGGATGATTTGAAGCAGGCTGTCCATGCTCAGAGATTTTGTATGGACGAATGGTCAAAAATCCCGCCATCCAGAATCCAGACACTCGTCAAAGGCTACAGGAGGCGTCAAGAGGCTGTTCCATTTGCAAAAGGAGGCTCAACCAAGTTTGATGTAATATCTCTGTTGGGGTGGCCAAATTTATGCACCTGTCTAATTTTGTTATGATGCATATTGTATATTTTCTGTTAATCCAATAAACTTTATGTCACTGCTGAAATACTACTGTTAACTACAACTTTAACAGTTTTTTTTTTTTGATAAATTGAGACAGCTCGCATGAGCCTGAAATCATGTTGTGAGACTTAAGAGTTTTTCACTAGAAGCAAAAATTCTGTAACTAATTGGAGTACTCCTACCACTCTCTGTAATCATTGAACTGTACCCAGGAGTGCTTTCAGGCTAAGCATTAGTTAAGCCAGGGGTCTTCACTAGAGGATTTGCTTGAAGCACTTTAAGCAAAATGACAATTACCATGTTTTTGGGCTCTGAAGATATTTTTATGGGATATAATTTCCATCTATTACATTATCCCTGCTATCTACTGTTTACAACCCAACATAGCTGAGTCCTTGCTCAGTATAGCAGGATACTTCCTAATATTAAGGTAAAATAGCACTTTTCCAGAATGGCAAGATGTCATCTATCACATCTGTTTACTAAACTGGTGTCTGGCTGAGAATCCATCAACCTTTGCAAATTGCTTGTCAAAGAGCATCTCAATACCCATGCTTCTGCTATTAGTGAATGCTCAACCGTGAAGACAAACTCATGCCTCAACATGCGCAGATATTTATGTTTTGTAATCAGAAAGTGTCTAGATATTCTGATGAAACATGCCCAGACAATAATGTACATCAGTAACATTATGCATCTGATTTACCACCACAAATGTGCATCAATGCCACACCATTGTAAAGAAATCCACACTCATCCTTAGACCCTACATATTAATGTGACCATTAAATGGTCACATAATTCCTTGACCTTAGGTCCTGTGTCTTTACATGGAACCTAAACTTCTTAGTATGTGTTTTTAGGTGTGCCACCTTAAATGAACACTTACATATTATAAAAAGCATGTTATTACAATAAGTATATTGTAGAATCCTATAGAAATTAGTCATGTGCAAGTTGACCCAAAACCAGCTGACTCTTGGGTTTACCCATGGGTGAGTGGGTTCTGATCTGTCCCCTTGGCTGCTAGCTCTTGCCTTTGGTGGAGAAGGGCCATCTGTAAGGCTAACAATGCAAGATCACCTTCACAGAAGCCAAGTAAACTCAAGAGAGCAGAGGATCAGCTATATATACATTTCACTATACAGATACTAATGGCAAAGCTCAGAAATCATGGGATGCAGATACTCGCTTTTTTTCACATTTAACAGTAAACCCATTGTTATATTTTACAGAGTTTTCAGGTATAGTACTTGATGCATTGCATGCCTATCTGTAAATGACAACATACTATGTTATGCCTATTTATACATTATACATTACTCATTAACAGCTGCAGATTCACTCATGTTTTCTTGTTATCAATGTTGCTTAAATATAGCTTTGGTGTTTTCTTTTTCACATTCTTTTTAATAGAGACAGAGAGAGAGAGGGAGAGAAGGGAAAATGAGTTTTATGAGCAAAATACTCTATGCCCTGATAGTCCAAATACAATTAATGGGGATAATTATGAGATATATGCAAATATTTTTTACTACTGCATTGACAGGCTGGCACTGGCATCTATTTTCTCATATTTTTGGATGATATATGTGGATTAGATATGTGGATAAAAACATTATTGTATATGGCAGATTAAATCACAAAGGAAAATACAAATTATATTGACTGAGTAATACATAAAAGCTGACCACACCATAAAATGTGAAAGGAAAATATACATGGGTTTTTGCCAATGAGTGCTCCATCGAGGCAGTATATTATTTAAGGCTAAATTACTGAGTGCACAGAACATTCAATTCTCCCCCTCATTGTGTATATACATTTTTTTTATACATTTTTTTAAGAAGTTGGAGTAAGGTTCATTCCTAGATATTTAGTATGATAACTGTAATGAACGTACCTGGTGGTCTAGTGGGGGGACAGCAGGGACGCCTGCCGCCCCCTCGGCAGGGACGCCAGTCACGACGTGCAGCTTCCTGTAGGCCGCAGGCACCAGCGTCTTAGGGCGCGCGCGGTGCACTCTGGTGTAATTTAAAGGCGCAGGTGCGCTGACGTAGTGACGTCAGCGCGCAATGGCGCGCAATTCAAACCCTATTTAAAGCCCATTAGGGCTGTGGGACCTTGCCCGTGATAGGATATTGTTTCCTGGTGCTTCTGAGCCTTGTGCTATATTCTGAACCTGTTTGATTCCTGTTTTTGACCCCTGCCTGGCTATATTGACTATTTTGACTGCCTGATAACGCCTGCCTGATAACATTTATTCTCTGCCTGCCTCGACCCAGCTTGATCTGACTACTCTTTTGCCTACACGCCTTGTACTACGATCTTCTGTCCAAAGACTTTTCTTTACTGTCGTGCCCCTCTGCCTATCCAGAACCCTCATCTTGCACCTCTCGTTTAAGTCCAGGTGGCATCCAAGTAAGCCGAGGGCTCCTCCCGAGGCCCAAAGGCGGTCACACTACTGGTGAAGCACGAGCCGAGACCAGGGTGCCTGGTGTTTGTTCTGGTGTTGGGTGCCGACCATGACAATAATCTTGCTAGTCCAGTGTATATTGCTTTTAGGTGGGTTAGAGCTTAGCATTCTATTCACCTTACGTTTTGGTGAGGTCCAGTTCAGACACTTTTCCATATTGTACTAGCATGTAGAGATCTGTTCCAATGCTTTTGTAGGGTTACCAAGAACTATAGCTACATCACCTGCACATAAACAATTTTATGTTTTTCTTACTCCCTCTGTATTTCTTGGATTTTATGTAATTGTCGTATAAGTTGTGCTAATGCTTCTATACTTAATATGTATACAATTGGGGGTGGAGGGCAACCTAGCCTTGTGTCATTGGTAAATAATAATGGGTGTGACAAAGCTATTGCTGTTCATTTGTGCTGTAGGAAGGTTTGGAGGTAAATTCATTTTCCTCAATGTATTTTCTAGATAGTTTCAGTTTACTTTAGTAAATGTTGCATTTAACGCTAATATATGTGCAGAATGTTTGTTTTTATCATTTGAGTTAGGTGTATTCTATATCTGGAATTGTCATAGGCCTGTCTCCCTTTAGTTGAATACACTTAATTTATACATACTGTAAGTTTATTAATTGGAGTAGATACTGTATATTTGTAATCTGTGTGCAAGGGTTGAGGTAGTTAGTTTTAGATCTGTTTCAGCATGAAAATTGGGCTGTATTTTGTACATACTTGCTAAATCCTTGAATGATCGCATTGGTATAGGGAAGCCCAGTACAGCAAAATGCTGACTGAGCGCTCATGACTGTGGCGGGACAAAACTGCCAGGCAGGGTTTAGTGGTTGGGTTTAGTTATGTATCTTTGGGGGATAGAGTTTTGTTACTTTGAATCAGTAGCAGTTAGGGAGGGCATCTGTTTTGGATAGAGCAAATTGAGTTCCACCCGCCCTCCCGTGGGTTATCACTTTAAGCTAGTTGTCACAACTGTGGCCTGTGTTAGAAGGATACAAGTTAAGTGACTGTTAAGATACTCTATTTATGTCTTGTTATTTAAAGCCATAAACAGATGTGGCCAACAAAGATTCCAATGTAAGGCAAGTGATAAGTATTAATTATTTCTAGGCCAGTTGTTGGGAAAAAAGAGGCAGGTATTTGGCCCTGGCCATGTCATGTCTGATGAAAGAACAAATTATGTTCCATTATGGTGCTAGTTTTGTTAATTATCTCTTGAGCACACAATTTGCTTGTAACCTATTGCACAAAGTAAGATCTTTAATTGCTGCAATTTATAGAGATATTTTTGGAGTGTTATAACATAGATCTCTTTTCAATTTAATTCATCTTGCTGTTGTCGGTAAGGTTTTTCTTGGTTCAGCTTTGTAGCTGAACAAATATGTTTTATTAACGGGGAGTGTACATGGCTTGTCTAAAGGCCAGTGTGAACAGAATAAAGCCCTCAGGACCAAGAGGCAAACTCAAGATCAGAAAAATAAAGATATCCTGTAATTCAAATGTTATTTATAAAAATAGAAAAACATCATACTGAAAAAAATATATGTGCAGACCCCATTGTACACTGCCTTATGCATGTCATACCCTCTGGTACTTATTCATAGGCAATCTGCCTAAGGAGTAAGGGGAGCACCATGGGGCCTGAATGCATAGTTTTAATAAGTTGTGAATAAACTTTTTCTGTTTTTATGAATAACATTTGAGTTACAGGATCATTTTTTTTCCAATTTACAGCTTTCAAGTTTCATTAATAGGTTGGTCTCATCTGTTCTTTTTTCCTCTAGTTTGTGTGCTGCTTTGCTCATTATCCAGCCTCTTATAACTGCCTTATGGGCACACCATGTGTTAAGTGGGTCGATTTCTTGCATAGCATTTAACTGAAAGTACGCTCTTAATGCACTATTTCCGTCGCTATTTTTGGATCTAACACAAGTAGGTTGTTTGGTCACCACAGAGGTCTAACATGAAATTGATATTTTACGTTGAGCGAATTCAGAGTATGGTCTAAACTGTTTTTTTTTTCTTCTGTGTTTGTGCTATGTATTTTCTGAAATGTGTAGGGGTCAGTAAAAAACAAAATCTATTCTGGTGTAAGAGTTACGCCTATATGAGTAAAATATGTATTTTATACATGGATACATAGATTGTGAAGGTTTTGTTGAGACAAATACTTTTTAAGTATTTTTGTATGGCTCACTAATATAGCTAAACATTAAGGTATCTTTGATGTACAGGTAAGGTACCTGTTATCCAGATTCTCTGGACCTGGGGTTTTCTGGATAGCAGATCTTTGCATAATTTAGATTGTCATACCTTAAGTCTACTAGAAAATAATGTAAAAATTATATAAACCCAATTGGTTGGTTTTGCTTCCAATAAGGAATAATTATATTTTTGTTAGGATCAAAGACAAGGTAATGTGTTATTATTACAGAGAAAGGGGGAATAATTTTCGAAATTTGGATTTTTTGAATAACATGGGAGACAATCTTCCCATAATTCAGAGCTTTTCAGGATAAAGTGTTTACAGATAACAGATCCAATACCTCTAATTAAGTAAACTTGATTGGTGTTCAGAGCATATACATTTACTAAGATATACAATTCCTAGTTGACAGTGAATACCAGGGGTGTAACTACAGAGGAAGCCCATGAGGTATAGAGGGCCCCATGAGGCCCTAATTAATGAGCAATTTTAATATATATTGGTAAAACACGACAACCTCTGGAGAGTTTGGGGGGCAGTCAAATTATTTTGCTGTGGGGCCCAGTAACATCTAGTTATACACTGGTAAATACTATTACTAAACAACACTATCTGGTCTGCCACTCACCATATACAATTTATGTTTAATTTTAGCCACAAATGCAACTCCTCTCTGCTGTTGTTGCAGTAGCACAAGCTTTCACCCAATTAACGCAAAGCCCTTTATTTGGTGGAGGCCTTGTCTCTGGGGTTGCTTTGGGTAAGTCCTTCCAAGGAAGGGGGTGGTGTATTCTTGACTTTTTTTCCCCTCTTGTGCAGAGCAGTATCTGATTCATCTCTCAGAATTGTATATTGCTATTATTTTTATTATTTGCTATTATTTTTATTTATTTTTAGCCCAAGGGGAAATATACAGACAAATTCAGGTTTTGATATTTGCATGTTGTGACCAGTCTGATGTAAAGTTGTCTTTGCTTTGCTATATTTGTATGAGTAGTATGGCTGTGGAAGAGTTTGCTTCTTCCTAGTAGATCTTTTGAGATGGTAAAAATGGATTTGCAATAGAACGTTTGTGGGGGTGCTTTTTGGGTCGCTTTGTCTTTGGGTAGTCTATAGATTCTGTGATTCAGCAAATGATCTCATGGGATCTCAGGAAGGAATTCCAAATCATTTATTGAATTGCTCCTGATATGTATTTATTTGCTCCCCTAACATAAATGTTTTTGTGCCTAGATCTTTTACTTAACCCTGTAGAACTTTTTGCTTACTGTGTGTCATATAGGCACTTAGGCAGTTAAGTGCACTCACCAGTACTGATATTTCACTTTGGTGCAGTCCCCCAACTCCTGTATATCTGCTCTGATGTTCTCAAGAGCTTAGTTTGTTTTCTGTATTTATGCCCGTTCTTTGCAATTGCATTGGGATATGCTAGTGTTCTGTTACCACTATTGTTCTTATCTATGTGCTATTCTCTTTTAGGATTGGTGAGCAGAGGTAAGGAGCTTGCAGAGGAACACAAGGAGTCACCAATATCTTGGATTTTCTTTTGAAGCAGCACTTCTAGGCTGAGATACATTTAAAGAAGAACTAAAGCCTAACTAAAGAAGTAAGTAGAAATGTTGTACATTATGTTTTGTGTTTATGGAACCAGCCCAAGGCAACCACAGCCCGTTAGCAGTAAAGATCTGTGTCTCCAAAGATGCCCTAGTAGCTCCCCATCTTCTTTTCTGCTGATTCACTGCACATGCTCTGTGCTGCTGTCACTTACTGAGTTTAGGGACCCACTCACAATATACAGTACAATTAGAATAGAAATGTCACAATATCAGGCTGATTAGTAATTAATATGGATAATTACTACATGGCAGCACAGAAACCAGTGCAATTAGCATCAAAATTTAATAATCAGCCCTGTAGCATCATATTATATTACAGACAAACCTAATTTTCTGCTTGATAATTTGCGACGACCCCTAAGCTTAGCTTCTCAACAGCTGCTCAGAGCCCACTGAGCATGTGAGTGTCACAGACACTTTCCAAGATGGTGACCCCCTGTGACAAGTTTGAAGTCCTGGATCATTGCTGCAATTGACAAGCTGAAACTTTAGGCTGGTGCAATAAGTTCACTATATAAAATATGGCATTTTTAGCCATATTCATTTTTATGGTTTAGTTCTCCTTTAAAGTGATACTGACACTTAAAAAAGTGTTTTTTAAATATTAATCTACAAATTACCTATAGTTCACATTAATAAGTTTTTGCTGATAGTTCTGCTTTTATAAGTAATTGCTACTTGAAGTTCCTAAACCTGACTGTCCCTTCTCAGTTAGAGTTTCTAATGCTAACCGACTACTGCTGCACAAATATGGCAGCCCCCTCATAGAGGAACATGGGGGTAAGAAAGCTAATGTAAAAGCATCTGGCAAATACTTTTATGATAAAATTATAAATAGTATACAAAGACAATATTATGACAGAGGTAAAAAAAGGTTATTTTCTGGTGTCAGTATCTCTATAAGGCCATAAGCTGGAGTGGACGTTGATTTGCCTTCTCTTTTGAAAAATTTTTTGCATAGCTAAACTGGTGGCCGCACATTTAAGGTCGAAGTGCAAATCACTTTTTAACTTGGTTTCTGTAGGAGAGTTGGTAAGGCACAGACATATATTTACATGCCATGCTAAGCCATGTCCCTGACACCTTGGCCTTCTTTTGAATGAAATCATTACATAATGATGCATTCTATAAAATAACAAAACTATACCTATCACTTTATTTCACCTTTAATTTCACGAATCGAAAATTGATCATCAAGAAATCATCACAAAACAGCAATTCCCCAAAGCAAACTGGACTTAATGTGTTAAGTGTTTAATTTTAGAATTCACATATGGCAAAAGTGCCTTCCTGAAGAAGATAATAAGATCATTTTTTAACTTCAAAATATTTTTCAAGAGCGCCTCCCCAATTGGCAAATGTGTCTCTGCTTGCACCCAATCAGCTTACACCAAAAACACTAAACCAGGGATGCACAGAATCCAGGATTCGGTTCGGGATTCGGCCTTTTTCAACAGGATTCGGATTCGGCCAAATCCTTCTGCATGGCCGAACCAAATCCTAATTAGCAAGAAACATTGCATTTTCTGCAAATGAAACTCAAGGGACTGTCCCTGCTTGCACCTGCCCTTTGAGTGCCAGTGATTTCTTACCTAATTGATTAACAGAAGCAATAAAATCAGTCTAAATAAAAACGGAGGGCAATGTAAATAAATTCTGTGGTGAAAATTGTTGCTCTTACCTTGTGTCGACATTTAAGCACCACTCCATACGCTCCTAAGGAGAATTATAGTGATGGATATGGTTAGCATTCTGCATTTCAGAAAGAAAACAAACAAAGCACTCCCATGCATAAATACACAATTATACATACTTACAGGAACCGCACCATAGGATTGGTAATTATAGATGTTTTCAACAACTTTACAGTTAGAATATAGTATAAGGGAAAAATAAATCATCAGAGATCAAATCAATGCAGAATAAATGGGAGAAAAACCGAAGGCTCTGAAAGTAGTTTTTCCATGTTAGCTATTTTCTAGCAACATATGACACAATCTGTCTTTAACAGTCTCAGAGAATCATTTAAAACCTTGGAGATACCGTATATACTTGAGTATAAGCCGAGTTTTTCAGCCCCCAAAATATGCTGAAAAACGCTACCTCGGCTTATACTCGGGTCAAGCGCAAAGCAGTCGCCGGCGTCTAAGAATAGTCGCCGGCGCCCAAGAATAGTCACCGGCGTCCAAGAATAGTCTCCAAGAATATTCGCTGGCGTCCAAGAATAGTCGCCGGCATCCAAAAACAAGACGCCGGCACCTCCAATGGGAGCAGAAATTGAAACTTACCAGAAGCTGCTGCATTTCTCACCCTCGGCTTATACTCGAGTCAATAAGCTTTCCCAGTTTTTGGAGGTAAAATTAGGTACCTCGGCTTATACTCGGGACGGCTTATACTCGAGTATATACGGTACTTGGATTATTTTTTGTGGATGATTGGTGTAATCACTAACATTTTTTTCCCCTGGGTTTTCCCGGGGATGTAGCTATATTAGTCAGTTAATGTACTTGTACTGTTGTTGTTGCACTGTTGAAAACACAGAAAAACTACAACTTGTATAAAGACAAAGCAAAAAAGTTCACCAAAGGCGACTCACGGTAAAGGTAATGCAAAGATAATACTCATCTACGCAGCTATTTGCATTCAATCATTGTTGCGCCTTATGGATACACTGTGAAATAACATCTGCTTGCTTTTTATTTTGCAAAATTTAGGATTATTATTTGCCAAAATAAAAAATACCAGAAAGCAAGGTTTGCATGCCTTGATTAAATCGGTGCAATAATGACAGCACAGACATGGTTTATTCTACACAAATAAGCTTTGTATGTTAGCAGATTTGCAATTATTTAAGTTATGTATGCTTGCTTAATAAGACTACAATTATTGCAGAATTTTGGGACTGGGGAGTCTCTTAAAGGAAATCTATATCCCTGAACAATGTAGGTCTCTATAAAAATACATTGTTTATATTATATATATGTATATGTAAAATCCTGCTTCATGTAAATAAACAATTTTCATAAAAATATACTTTTTTTTAGTAGTATTTGACATTGGAAAAACCATACATGTTAGGTCACATGAGCCAATAAATGGACACAATTTTGTAATTTTACTCCCAGGCTTCTTCCTGTTAGTTACAGCTGCAGTATTTCTGGTCAGGTGATCTCTGACACAGTACACAGACCATCGCAAAAATGTTGGTTCAAGGCAAGAGATGTAAAAGAACAGTATTTACTTAAAGGAGACATTTTGTGTAAAAAATAAGAATGTACCAGCTGAATTATAATCATTTAGATATAGATGAATTGTGCTTTAAAAAGTATTGTTTCAGGCTGATTTACTGAATATTTCTGCAAAAACCCTAATAATGTCTCCCTTCCCTTCTACTTCGCACTCCCTGAATTCCCAAGTTGTGCAGGGGAGCCGGCAGCACTCAGCTCACTGCACTGTAGGACAGAAACCAATCAGCAGCTAGCAGGACCTGATAGGGAACTGAAGCCTGTCTGTGCTTGTGTGACTGCAGGACTGTGATTGGCTGTTTCCCTCCAACTATGCTTCTGGCAGAGGCCGTTAGGACACGCCCGCCCCTCATTTGAAACACAGACACAAACATATATAGGGAGCTCTAATAAAGGGGCTATTTTTAAATATAATATTACTTTTTAGCACCATGTAAAAGCAACACCATGTATTACTTACAATTGCCAACAAAATTAGGTGTTTTTCATTTATCCTATATGTCTGCTTTAATTATATATTCCAGCTTGGTAAGATTCTTTAATATGCCACTTAATATTATAAAAATTATCTGTTGCTTAAGTATTCATTTTGGGGGTATCGTTTTCCTTTAAGCATAGAAACATTAATTTTACAGTGTATTATATACAATATATAAACATGAATGCATAAGAATATATTTTATATTATATATAGAATATACAATATATGAACATACATGTTAAAGCATTCTAAAGAATAAAAATTGAGTTTTAGCATACAGTGTTGTGGCTAATCTATTGACAATAAACTGCCTTGGTAGCTTTCCTTCTAACATTACTGATATCATGGCTGAAAAATAAAGGGATGTTGATGTTATCCAAGCAAGAAATCCCCCAATGAAAGGGGAAGAAACCCCCATACAAAGGAATTGATTCTAAATTCATAAACCCTTAAAACGTAACTTTATTAATTTCATATTTTTTCCTATGTGTATTTCACCCTATGTGGGCTAATTGGATTCTCTTCAAGGAGAACTAAACTCTAAAAATTAATAAGGTTAAAAATGCCATAATTTACATATGAAGCTTATTGTACCAGCCTAAAGTTTCAGCTTGTCAATAGCAGCAATGATCCAGGACTTCAAACTTGTCACAGGGGGTCACCATCTTGGAAAGTGTCTGTGACACTCACATGCTCAGTGGGCTCTGAGCAGCTGTTGAGAAGCTAAACTAAAGGGTCATCACAAACTTACACGCAGAAAATGAATTTTGTCTGTAGTATAAGTAGTGATGGACGAATGAATTCGCCAAGCATGGATTTGCGGCGAATTTCCGCGTTTCACTGCCCACAAATGTTTTTGCAAACCATCATTGAAAATTTGATGGCTAAAAATCCGTTACCACAAAAAAAAATTGTTGTGTGTCAAAATTGTTGCGTGCATTTAACATTGACGCGCGTCAAAATTATTTGGATGTCCGTTAACTTTAATTCATTTGGACAAAATAGTTGCATGTATAAAAATTGTTGCTCACGTCAAAAATTGCTGCGAATTATACTGACTTCAATGCGTTTTGCGAATTCTTTCACGTTTCGCAAATTATTCAGAGAAGCGAAACGGGACAGATTCGTCCATCACTAAATATAAGCTGATTCCATAAGGCTGATAATTCAGTTCTGATGCTGATAATTGCACTGGTGTTTGAGCCGACATATAGTAATTATCTGTATTATATACTAATCAGCCTTATATTGTGACATTTCTATTCTGTATATACAGTATATTGTGATTCCTTCTTTCCTCTGCACCTAACTACATCTCATCTCTTGTTTCTCTATATGTTCCTGGCCAAAACCTCTACTCCTCTCAGAGCAACCGCTTGGTTGTACCCCCCACTACTACTGCTGTTTACCTTATCAAACCCTTCTCTCTTGTGACTCCTTATATTTGGAACGCTATTCCTGAAACTCTCCGGACAGAATCCTCCTGAAATTACTTTGACTGCCTCTTGGAGAACTTGCATAACACCTGAACTGGGAACTGGCACTTATATGGCAGTGTCACCCACTGTAACATACAGTCCTTAATATTCCTCTATACATTACACTCCCATTAAGACTGTAAGCTCTACGGGGCAGGGACCTCCATCCTTTTGTCTCCTTGACAATAAGCACTTAACTCTAAGCTAGTCAGCGACTTGAAGGGGGGCCACAAGGGACATAACTGTTCAGTGAGTTTGTAATTGATCCTCAGCATTCAGTTCAGATTCAAAAGCAACAGGTATGGCCCATGAGGCCCTCCCTCAAGTCACTGATTGGTTACTGCCTGGTAACCAATCAAAGTAAACCAAGAGAGCTGAAAAGCAGGAAGTAGTGTTCTGGCTATTATGTTACACACCCAGTCACTACAGTCTTTATAAATTACATTTTGCCTAACTAACTATATTAAAAAACATTTTTTATTTTGCACAGCCTATCTATTCACACTGTTTTTATTTTTACACTGAACAATTCCTTTAAAGGAGAACTCAAGCTTAACCAAAGAAGTAGGCTAGAAATGTTGTACATTATATAATAAATGGGGCAGATTAGAACTCACCAAAGAAAAAAACACTCGCTTTCTATTCATTCCTATGGGGTTTTTATAATCGTATTTATCAGTGGAGTTCACCATTTGATAAATTCGCTTTTGCAAATCCCATAGGAATGAATAGAAAGTGAGTTTTTCTGTGGTGAGTTCTAATCTCACACTATGATAAATCGGCCCCATTTGGGGCTTCTGAAGCAGCCCAAGACAATCACAGCCCTTTAGCAGTTAAGATCTGTGCCCCAGTAGCTCCCCATTTTCTTTTCTGCTGATTCACTGCACATGCTCTGTGCTGCTGTCACTTACTGAGCTTAGGGACCCACTCACAATATACAGTACACATAGAATAGAAATGTCACAATATAAGGTTGATTAGTAATTAATACAGATAATTACTACATGGCAGCACAGACACCAGTGCAAATAGCATCATGAATAATTAGTTCTGTAGCATCAGCTTATATTACAGACAAACCTAATTTTCTGCTTGATAATTAGTGACGACCCCTAAGCTTAACTTCTCAACAGCTGCTCAGAGCCCACTGAGCATGTGAGTGTCACAGACACTTTCCAAGATGGTGACCCCCTGTGACAAGTTTGAAGTCCTGGATCATTGCTGCTATTGACAAGCTGAAACTTTAGGCTGGTGCAATAAGTTCAGTATATAAAAGATTGCCTTTTTAGCCATATTCAATTGTAGGGTTTAGTTCTCCTTTAACAATTGACAAGATAAATAAATGGAAGCATAATGCATCTGTCTGCATCCCCAGTGATATCACAACATGATGCGCATTTTCTGCATTAAGAAGAATCACAAAAACTCACACAAAAATGAACAGATGGGTATGAAAAGCAAAACGAAACAGATTCAAGCCCCAGGTGCAATATGCCTGGTGTATACAGATTCCAAATATGTTTATTCTTACTATTTTGCGTTTTTTTGTTAGTTGGTAGGGGTATGTATATATTGTATTAAACTGTATGTTTATTTTTAAAATACCATCTGTTTACATAGAAAGAACTACATGCATAAGGTGCACTTGAAAAAAAGTGAAAATAGTAAATATACTAGCTGCCTTAATTCTGTTCTATATTGGCCTCTAGAAATAAATAACTTTATCTTTGTTGTGTCCACAATTTAAAGGGGGTTGTTCACCTTCCAATCACTTTTTTTCAATTCAGCTATTTTTAAAGGGCATGTAAAGTCTAAAACAGAGTAAGTCTAGAAATGCTGTATTTTGTATACTTAATATAAACATGAACTTACTGCACCACACGTCTAATCAAACAAATAATTTATGCTTTCAAAGTTGGCTACAGGGGGTCACCATCTTGTAACTTTGTTAAACATCTTTGCAAGACTAAGACTGTGCACATGCTCAGTGTGGTCTGGGCTGCTTAGGGATCATCATAAACACAGTTGCTTGAGTTCTGCATGTCTGGGAAGTAAGGCGGGGGCTCCCCCTGCTGTTCATGAGTATGATTGTTTCCCTGCTCAGCAGTTAGGGAGCATCTGGCAATTCCTATCCACAGCAGTAAATGAAGGGAGAATTTCACTGCAAACAGTCAGGTTTCTTATAAAAATAGTACACATTTTT
This sequence comes from Xenopus petersii, assembly GCA_038501925.1. Classification (NCBI taxonomy): domain Eukaryota; kingdom Metazoa; phylum Chordata; class Amphibia; order Anura; family Pipidae; genus Xenopus; species Xenopus petersii. Next base: position 31,964,904 of record CM076675.1, on the reverse strand, counting down.
TTTATCAAAGTATATTGGGGATAGGTTTCTTTTTTATTAAAGAAAGTAAAAGTGGGATATTATTTTTTTGTCTTTACATGCCCTTTAAATTGTTCCCCAGAAATAAAGACTTTTTTCAATTGCGTTACATTATTTATTTTTTTTACAATTTTTTTAAAAAGTTAAAGTTGAATGTTCGTGTCTCTGGTGTTTGAGTCTGGCAGCTCAATAATTCAGGTGCAGATTCTGAACTGTTACAATTTTGCAACATTTACTTGATACATTTCTGAGAAGCATCTCTGGAGTATTAGTAACTATTGTTTCAATTCTAACAGCTGCCTGTAATAAAACTCAAGCGATTGTACTCAGTAGGGACAATGATAAGAAATGTATCAATTTAATGTATACATTTAGAACAGTTTACAGGGTCGACGACCCTCCCAGAGCTTCTTCAGAAGGTGAAAAATGACACTTTACACTTCAATATTAGAAAAACGGTCACACATAGAAAATGGAAAGTCATTGGAAAAAGTCGTTATTTCTGGTCATCTATCTGAAAATAATTAGTTGTTTGAAGAGGAACCACTCCTTTAAGAGGCAATAAAACTTCCTGTTCGTTTTATGGAAGCGAAAATAAACTCATGGAGTAAACTTACCTTCACCTACAACCCCAAGGACCTCAAATTTATTCATCACATTACCAAGATTGGGAATCTTCATGAAGACAAACCCTCGTTGTGTTGAGAGCCACAGAACATGGCAGGAGGAAAGGAGGGTGCAGAACTTCTTTACATGTGACTGGCCTTGAATTTGTTCATGAGTAACTGTACTTCAGGTTGTAGCATGTTATCTAAGGATAGAAAAAGGAGCACATATACTATATTAAAATAAGTTACAGAATGGATACATAATATGATACATAATATAAAGCAAGAACAGAACACTTTAATTAAAATTAAAGCATATTAGGGTAATGGCACAAAGGGTACTTTTAAACACTTTGGGGCAAATTTACTTAAGGTCGAATATCGAGGGTTAATTAACCCTCGATATTCGACTGTCGAAGTTAAATCCTTCGACTTCGAATATCGAAGTCAAGGATTTAGCGCTATTCGTTCGAAAAATCAATTTTAATCCATCAATCAAACGATTTTTCTTCGATAAAAAAAAGCTAGCTAAGCCTATGGGGACCTTCGTCATAGGCTAACATTGACTTCGGTAGCTTATAGGTGGCGAACTAGGAGGTCGAATTTTCTTAAAGAGACAGTACTCCGACTATCGAATGGTCGAATAGTCGAACGATTTTTAGTTCGATTCGTTCTAACATTTTCTGCTACAAACTCCTATCAAATCCGCTGGGTTTTTTTTACGCTTATTTATCATTACATTTTCCCGAAAATTTGCTTTGTGGAAAAAACATCAGACTTCCACATTTTTTAAGCCTTTTCACTCGAAAACTCCCATTTCTCATGCTTTTTTTGCCTGAAAACCACGAAATACTTTTCTTTTTGTATTGCATGAACCCAGCGCACATCAAAAAAATCATTGGGACTTCTCCCTTTGGTTTATATGCAACCATAACAGGTCTGAGATGGCCAAAAGTTCTATAAAGGACTTTTCAAACCCCTTCCTCGTTTTTTTTTTTTTTTTAAAAGTCCGATTTTATTTAAAAAAAAAAATCACAAATTTTTTAGGGTTTTAGAACATAATCCCCTTAGATTGCTTCTGCAAGGCCATTTCAATGATAATTATACTTTAAAAATGCTGAAAAATTTGAATTGAATTGTTTTACCCCTGGGCCAATTATTCACTCATACTGGAGCCTAGGAAGATCCAGCAGGAGATAAAGTGCATCAATGAATCAATGCAGTTCTCAAGTCAAGAAAGTTGTCAGGAGAAAGAAAGACGCTGCTCTGATGTTCTTCTGCTTAGGAAAAACAATCAGAAACCTTACTCAAATCTTTCCTAACCAGAAGAAAATTAGAGCAGCCTTTTTCTTTCTCCTGACAACTTCCTTGACTACTTGGTGGTCATAATGATTGGAAAATGACCAGCAGGTGGCGCTGTTGTAACTAAATTCATTCATATTAACACTGCATGTTTCCTTTAATATCTTGGAACATTGCATACGTTCTAAGAATAGCACTCTCATCAATTTTACATTCAAGTATTTTAAAGTTCTATTTATACTTTAAATAATTAAACATACAAAAAAAAGCTGCCTACTAAACAACCACCAACACTGGCTAAATATGTGTGATAACCACTTTACTGATGTAATGTAAATTGTCTAGTTTGATTTGACAAAAACAAGTACAGTTACTTGGCTAACAGATGGCGGTGGCCACACTAAATCTCGGCTGTTGGACTGCACAGCGGTATTTTAGAAATCATAAGCACGGCAACGGCTTACAGGACTTTATTTTCCTATTCTGATGAGCCAACAATTGCATTGCTTTACTGGCAGAAACAGAACTTTAAACACTGTTTGGTAAATTGAAATTTACAGCCAAGAGCTAAATATAATCTTGTCAAAACAGAGCAATTCTGGAACAGAAGAGGTAGAGGATATATTTAAAAGCAGATAAGAAACACATACATTTATTTATGTAAAGCTTATTTGGGATAAACCATTGCAATCAACGCTACAAGTTAGTTTTGCCTCTCTAATGTGGAATGGAAAGTGTTTCTACATAGATTCTTAAGGTGGCCATACACGGGCATATTAAATCTGCCGATATCGACCCTTTAGACCAAGAATCGGCCTGATATCGATCGGGCAGGCTTGATTTTTCTTGCGATCAAGGACAGCATCGGCTAGTTAATGCTGTCCTACAACCTGCTGGCGCCCACTCGAATCGTTGTAGCCTAGCTGTCACTCCCAGCTTGGATTGTTCCTCACTCCAATGAAACCTCCTTTAAAGAAACAGTAACACCAAAAAATTAAAGTGTTTTAAAGGAATGACAATATAATGTAGTGTTGTCCTGCGCTAGTAAAACTGGTGTGTTTGCTTCAGAAACACAATTATAGTTTATATAAACAAGCTGCCGTGTAGCCATGGAGGCAGCCATTCAAGCACAGGATACACAGTAGATAACAGATAAGAACAACTATAGTTTATGTAAACAAGCTGCTGTGTAGACATGGGGGCAGCCATTCAAGCACAGGATACACAGTAGATAACAGATAAGTACTACTATAGTTTACAGTATATAAACAAGCTGCTGTGTAGTCATGGGGGCAGCCATTCAAGCACAGGATACACAGTAGATAACACATAAGTACTGCTATAGTTTATATAAACAAGCTGCCATGTAGCCATGGGAGCAGCCATTCAAGCACAGGATACACAGTAGATAACACCTAAGTACTACTATAGTTTATATAAACAAGCTGCTGTGTAGCCATGGGGGCAGCCATTCAAGCACAGGATACACAGTAGATAACACATAAGTACTACTATAGTTTATATAAACAAGCTGCTGTGTAGCCATGGGGGCAGCCATTCAAGCACAGGATACACAATAGATGACAGATAAGTTCTGAAGAATCTCATTTTATACTGCAGAGCTTATCTGTTATCTGCTGTGTAACCTGTGCATTTTTCTAATTTTTTCCAGCTAGAATGGCTGCCCCCATGGCTACACAGCTTGTTTATACAAACTACGGTAGTCTTTCTAAAGCAAACACACCAGTTTCATACCTGCTAACATTTGGAAAACAGAATGAGGGAGAAAACCGCTCGGCGCCGCCGACAGCTCTACTGCGCATGCGCCGAATGTCACGAAGTTTTCCAATTTCACTTCGTGACATTCGGCGCATGCGCAGTAGAGCTGTACCGGTACCTGTTCCTACTGCGCATGCGCCAGAAGACGCCGGTCAGAGCAGGAAGAAGACGCGCGTGGAAGAAGATGGTGACTGCGAACTCCATGGACAGGACCTGCGCAGAGGGGTGAGTAACAAGTTAGGGGCATTTGCCCAGGGGGAGGGGTAGGCCAGGGGGGAGGAGGGAGGGGGGGCAACGTAGGGGAGGGGGGAGGGGTTTTGCGCCCTGGGACTTTCCTTCTCCTTTAAGGGGCCAAACGTGACAGGTTGCTTCTCCTAAACTCAAAAGGTTCTCTCTTCTGTCTTCTTACTGAGGCCTCAGGCTCCCTGGCACTAATTACCCTCCTCCAACAGACCAAGGCCCAGATTTTAGGGGCGGCACACCGCCAAGCCGCATCCCTAAGGAGCACTGGGGACTTCTCAATGCTCTGGTGGTTGAGAGCTCCTCAATGCTCTGGTGCTTGAGAGTGGATTGGGTACACTAAGGTCCGGCACAAGGACCATTTGGCGGCCTGGGGGGTGACGTGCAAGAAGAAGCCGGCACTGGGGCGCTGCTTCACGAAATCCGGCCCGAATTGATCTAATCCTGGTATCCACTCCCCATTATACAAAACTGAATACCACATGACACCACTGGGCCAACAGAAAACCCCTGCCTCAGTGAGCACTTCTAACCTAGATGTGGACTTCCTATGTAATGGGGGGGAGGGATATAGCTGACTGCCTACATACATTTATTCATACAGGAATTGTATAATAGTGTATAAGAAGCAGACCATATTCCTTTCTAGAGGAAATCATACAAGTTCTTCTGAATATGATACTAGCTGTATATTTAGTGTTTTCTTTACAGCTGTGTCCCTGTGTACAAACAGCCCCAATGATACAGATCAAGGTAAACGTGTGCCTTAAAAAGGGCCCTAAGACATTTCTGTCAATAAGAAGATTTAGTACAGACTCACCTGCTGACACGGAGGAAGGAGGGGGTGTTTGAGATGAGTAAGGTGAATACAATTGATGAAAAATGACTTCAGACCCATGAAGGATTAAGGGGATCAATGTACCACAATATATAAGCTGTTGGAATCCGTGATCAGGGCAACTGTGCAGACAGCATGGCTAAGTAATGGCCTTAGCAACAGAAGTGGCAATGAATGCATCAGGTACCAGTACATTCCAGCCTGTCATACTAGTGAGTGCATTGCTTCAAAACAAGCTTTACAAGCCTGGGCTGTTTTCACATTGCCGCCTGGTTTGACTATTGGATGGCAGCCAGAAAACAGCCCCCCACTGCTAAGCCACAGCAACAAACGTCACTGACCTTCAGAATCAATCATAAGTGTTCCTGTTGCACGGAAATCTCCCCTGTGCCTGCCTACACATTGTTTTGGGAAAAGAAAACAGGAAAACCTCAAAGCAATTCATGCTCAGAGATCTCATTTCTACAGTATATAACAGGGATGCCCCACCAGATACACAAACGTATCCATAAATGCCCCTGTCTATCTATATATAAATGTATCTGTCCCTATAATCTATTGATCTATTAACTATGTTACATCTACCATCAGCTACAGTATATTACCTGTTTAACTGTCTATTGCTATTATCTATTTATCATCTACAGTATCAACCTATTAATCATCTATCATCTATCTATCGATTCATCTCCCTATTAATCACCTATCTATCCATTCATCTATTATCTATCTATCTATAAATCACCTATCTATTCATCCATCATCTATCTATCTATCTATCTATCTATCTATCTATCTATCTATCTATCTATCTATCTATCTATCTATCTATCTATCTATCTATCTACTGTATCTATCTATCTGTATGTCTATCTATCTATCTACCTATCATCTATCAATCATCTATCGATTACTTATCTATCTATAATCTATCATCTATCTATCGATTACTTATCTATCTATCTCTCTATCTATCATCTATCTATCTATCATCTATCGATTACTTATCTGTCTATCATCTATCTATCATCTTTCGATTACTTATCTATCATCTATCGATTATCTATCTATCGATCGATCTATCTATCTATCAATATATTTGTTGTCAGTCTATCTACGTTAAAATAAACACAATCACATTATTACTTTTGTATTGAAGGAAAATAAACGCTCTTTGTTTGCGATACCCCTACTTTTCATCTGTATAACCTACCCCTCCCCAGCAGAAACTTTCCTGTGAGGCCTATGGAAACACCAGTCACTGTAATTAAAGAGTGAATCAGTGCCTATGATTCATGCACCATATTCTAATTACATTTCTTTTTAAAACTACAGGTCATTGCGTATTCAAGATGTGAAGGCTTTAGTACACATGCAAGAAAAGAATAATTATAGGAGAACAATTCTTGTACCATGTAACAGCAGCCTTTTTAAAAAAGATACTGCCGAGATGGCGGATGGATTATGAGCAAGAAGGTAATTATTGTACTGGCTGTAGTGATGGTCAATCTGACCCAATTGGCTTCACCAAAAATTTGCGAAATAGCAAAAAAACCACTAAATGCACCGAAGTCAAAATTTTTTTACTATCTATTATAGTTTATGGGTGTTTTTTCTCAGCCAAACAAGGCAAAATATTTCACTCATCCCTACCCCAAATTCATCTTAGCAAAACAACACTCTTATTCGTACTATAGGTGGCCAGATGAAGCTGTTTCAGCTCACTACTAAACTGCTGTAAGGCTAGTTTTTTACAGTCCATTTAACCATAGCACCTAATCATACCACTAAAGGCTAACTGCTGATTGCTTGATATAGGTTACTGGATTGGGGAAATCTTTACATTGCATTCCTGCATATGACTTCTTATATAGTACCGTATAAACTCGAGTATAAGCCGAGTTTTTCAGCACCCAAAAAAGAGAACGAAACATAGTGTATTGCGCTTCTTTCCATGGGTTAATGAAACATCTGATCTACTCACAAAATAGATTCTTGAATGTCGATTAATCACAGCAGTTGGTATCGTAATGGTGCAGGGGAGAACCGGTTTTCTTAAATGTCTGGAAAATAAGCTCTAATAGTGTAATATTGCTGGAGCTCGTGAATTGTCCTCCTGGATGTGCCGCTTCTCCGTCTCGACAGGTCCAGGGACAGGGCAGCGGCGTCTCCACTTCAGCGTGTTTCGTCAGGGTTTCACAGGCACGTGACCGGATCCTCTCACCTCCATGCCGGTCCCGTTAAGTGAAAGAGAAATCTCCTGCCTCCATCTTGGTGTTCCTTATCGCGCATTGAGCTCTGATATTGAGCTCTGGCAATATTACACTATTAGAGCTTCTTTTCCAGACATATAAGAAAACTGGATTTCCCCTGCACCATTACGATATCAACTGCGTGATAAGCTGACATTCAAGAATCTATTTTGAGAGTAGATCCGATGTTTCATTAACCCCTAGAAAGAAGCACGATACACTATATTTTGTTATCTTTTATAATGTACCGGTAATTAACTTTTTCAATCGTGAGTGCACCGATCTTTGATAACTTTCTGTTTCACTTATATAGCAAGTATATAGTATAGGCTTATACTCGAGTCAATACCGTTTCCCAGTTTTCCAAGACAATTATGTCCATAGCCCAGCATCAATCCATAAATGAGGCACATATGCCAGAAAAGCAACTCAAGGGAAGCTGCAACAAACCTGAGTATGTGATCTCATAGGAGCACCTCATCTGATGAAGCTCCCAGTGGTGCGAAACACAAGAGGGAGTGGCTGACGTGAGGTATGCAGACAGATGGAGGACACTGCCTTGTGGTATGTTCTAATGCAATATTTTTATTTTAAAAATCACATGTTTTGATGATATTTGCTTTGATGATTTTGCATTAATACATATTTGAAGTCAGTTATTCTTCATGTCTTATTGATTATTTGCTAAATGGGAACAAACTGGTAGCAGGGTGCACAAGTACTTATTCTAGAAGAACTTGCGCCCCTCTGTACTGACTGATGAAATTCTGGTGCTCAGTTGCAAGTGCAGTGCCAGTTGGACAGGGTTCCCACTGAGGGCTGTGCCCATTACTGCTCCATACCTTGCACTTCTGAATGACACGCAAGATATAATGTAATAGTGAAGGGTGCGCCTACCTTTCCACCTTCCTTTTTAAATAGAGAGTTGCCTAGATAGGCAGTTTTCCATTCATTGCGCAGTCCTCTTGTTTCTGCAACGGAAACAGAGCGTAAAGGCCTGTGGCTATTTGCACAATGCTCCATGCCGTGGGCAAAGTGAAAAAAGAGGCCAATTAGCATTTTGTCCACTGTGTTGGGAACAGTAAATGAGCCAATGAGGCTACTACCCTGACAGCCATATTTCAGCCAGTGGAGAAGACCAAGTTTCATCAAAGCCAAAGGTGAAAGAAGAGATTGAACATGAAGTGGGCTTTCAGAAACTCAGCGCTGCAGGCTGTACAACTGCTGCACAGAAGTATTAAAGTTGAAGGGATAATGACAGCTCTACTGTCAATAAGTGATGTGTTCCCGCCTTATAAAGCCTAATTGTTCTTTTGATATTAAATTATCCCTCCAAGGGAAACTTCAATTCGACATGTGCAAACAGCACAGGCTGAAACACAGTCCTGATTAAATCCTTTAATTGTCGCCACTCAACACTTAAGTGTTAAGATCGCTGAAAGCGATTTTCTAATTAGTGCTTGTTGTGCGGAGGCAAAGCGGATGTACAATTCACATCACATAATCAGAGAGCTCACAAATTTCATAGAAAGTGTTTTCAGGTCACACGTTGGTTATAGTCACGCATATGCAAAGTCTTCTGTGAGCTGGACAATTTCCAAAGTTGCACCTTCTGGAGCATTTCTCAACGGCAGAATTTTTATGGGCAGAAAGTGACAGTGAAATAACAGTGAGTTGTCTAACAAGTCTATTTATCACAAGTATAAATAATAAGTAAAAAAACACTTGAAAACTCACAAAACTCGAATGTGAGATTATTCTCAATTCTCGAAAAAACTTGACAGACTAAAAATTTATCATTCAACTTATTCTTTACAATAACTCTAGGAACTTAAAAAAATGGAAAAACCTGATTTTAAAAAAAATTGCTTACATTTTGACAATAGTTTTTTTTGTGTTTTATAAATCTTGAAAATTCAAGGTACTGTCGTCATCTCATTAGAGTTTGTGAGTTTTAGAGTAAAAAATTTGAATCTCTGTAAAAACTTGATTTAGAACGTTGCTACATCTGCCTCTTAGGCTTGAATTCACAAAAGTGGTGATACTGAGACAAAATAAAAGTGGAGATCAAAATGTCGGATTTCCCACCAAATTCACAAACCTCTATCTCGATTTTTGTGAATTTGTCTTTTGAACAGAGTTTTCAGAATTTGTCTTTTGCACGACATTTTAAAGACGTTTTTTCTGAATTTGTCTTTAGCTCTGTCAGTCAGCCATCAAACTGGAGATTTTGGGGGAGGGATTTATTTTACCTCGGAAAATTATACATCATTTTTTTTCAGGATAACTTGAGCTTTCTAAATCTGCCTACATGTTTGTGTAATTCCACTTCTGTAACAAGATATACGGGTCTAAATACAATAAATGCTATTTTGTATAATATAGGGATTTGTATCAGAAATATGTTTTATTATCTTAGACTTAGTCAAGTGTCTCAGTGCTGCTAAAACTAAAAAATGGCTGGGAGTCTTTACTTTTCCTTTAGATAATATATTAGCTCCAGGGGTGATCCTGGCCCCTCCGCCGCCTGAGGCAGCAGCAGTTTCTGCTGCCCCCCCTCCCCCGGAAATTTGCTCTTAAAGTACCAGGAGCAGCATTTTTGATACCCTTGGTACCTAGTGGGGCACTGCTGCCTGAGGCGACAGCCTCAACTTGCCTCATTGGCGAAGCACCCCTGATTAGCTCAAATTTATAATATTCAAATTTATAATATTCATTAAGCTAAAACTAGTAAAATAATTCAAATGTGAGTTAAAAACGTTTTACATATCAAATGTATAAAATACACTTTTTTTGTTTAATATGTGTTTTACTTGTTTTGTTAATGAGGCTTTTACACCTATAGGGTTTGACAGATACTAATGCCCTGACTAGAAAATGCTGTGACACTCACATGCTCAGTGGGCTCTGAGCAGCTGTTGAGAAGCTAAGCTTAGGGATCGTCACTAATTATCAAGCAGAAAATGAGATTTGTCTGTAATATAAGTTGATGCTACAGGGCTGATCATTAAATTCTGATGCTAGTTGCACTGGTTTCTGTGCTGCTATGTGATAATTATCTGTATTAATTACTAATCAGCCTTATATTGTGACATTTCAATTCTATGAGTACTGTATATTGTGAGTGGGTCCCTAAGCTCAGTAAGTGACAGCAGCACAGAGCATGTGCAGTGAATCAGCAGGAAAGAAGATGGGGAGCTACTGGGGCATCTTTGCAGACACAGATCTTTACTAGTAAAGGACTGTGGTTGCCTTGGGCTGGTACAGAAGCCCAAAATGGGGCAGATTTATCATAGTGTGAGATTAGAACTCACCACAGAAAAACTCACTCACTTTCTATTCATTCCTTTAGTTAGGCTTTAGTTCTCCTTTAAAGAACATCGAGATGTTGGAAAGTTAAGTGTCCGAATTCTATATTCTATATAGTATGATATTGAAAGGAGTACACACACACAGCACCTTAGCCTATTGAAATAATTATTAAAACATGTACTCAGTGTCGGACTGGCCCACCAGGATACCAGGAAAACTCTTGGTGGGCCCAGATATCAGTGGGCCCTCATGCTGTTAAACATATGACCTATTTCATGGTCATTCCCTTTTTCTATAAAACAAAGAAGCTAAATAGAGCTTTAAGGGCTAGTCCACACGGGGAGATAGCGACGCGTTTGCGGTCGCGGCGACAAAGCGCCGCGACCGGCGCAGGCGACAGTTTTGTATGGGCGCCTATGTAAAAACGCCTGTGCTAATCACACAAGGCGATGCGCTTTTCAACAGTCGCCTGAAAAAGCCTGGCGAGGCATTTTCAGGCGACTGTTGAAAAGCGCATCGCCTCGTGTGGTTAGCACAGGCGTTTTTATATAGGCGCCCATACAAAACTGTCGCCTGCGCCGGTCGCGGCGACTGTCGCGGCGCTTTGTCGCCGCGACCGCAAACGCGTCGCTATCTCCCCGTGTGGAATAGCCCTAAGGGGGTGGCCCTCTGACCTCTTCCCCTGCAGTCAGATATATTATCAGGCAGGTGTGCTGCTGCCATTAGACGAGCAGCAGTTACTAGGGGTGGCAAAAAAAAAAAAACACTCTTGGTAACTACTAGAATTAAACTGGAAATTCAGCTCTTCAAATGCAGAGAGAGCACCATTGTGTCTGCTCCTGCGCAAGAATGTTAATGGCATTGTTCAGTGTAAAAATAAAAACTAGATAAATAGATGTAAAATGTTTTCAATATAGTTAGCAAAAAATGTGATGTATAAAGGCTGGAGTGACTGGATGTCTAACATAATAGCCAGAACACTACTTTTTGCTTTGCAGCTCTCTTGGTTTCCACTGATTGGTTACCAGGCATTAAAACTCACTGAACACTGAACAGATATGTCCCATGTGGCCCCCCTTCAAGTCGCTGACTAACTCAGAGTTAGAGAGCTGAAAAGCAGGAAGTAGTGTTCTGGCTATTATGTTACACATCCAGTCACTCCAGCCTTTATACATTACATCTTTGGCTAACTAACTATATTAGAAACATTTTTTATTTTGCACAGCTTATCTATTTACACAGTTTTTATTTTCACACTGAACTGTTTCTTAAGCGCTGGCAGCGCCGATTCTAATGAAGACGCCACCTGAGGCGCCTTAAATGCTGCCCCTCGCCGGAACACTAGTGCGGAGAGCGCAACTGCGTTCTCTTGCACTGGTAAAGCCGTATTTCCAGTTTCAAAACCAGAAATTCGGCTCTTTAAAGTGACAGGAGCGCCTTTTTGCCGCCCCTGGAAATTTATCTGCCACTGCCGCCTGAGGCGAGCGCCTCAGCTCGCCTCATTGGCGGAGCGCACCTGGGGAGCGAAGAGGGCGGCATCACAGTTGCCACCTCAGGTGGCAGAGAATCACCCCTGTTCGCAAGGGAGGGGGGTAAGAGGTATTGGGTGTGACATCACAAGCATGTACCAACATCGGAAGATGTGCCAATTGGCACCAAGTACCTAAGGCAGCACCGGACTAGAATTCATCCTTGATCATATGAGCAGTTTAATAAGACTTGTTTTCAACTCCCTTTAAACATTTAACTCATCAGCAGAAGTGCACAGAAATGCATGACAACATACTCCAGAGCAAATCTTTTGTTCCAATTTTCAATGTACATCAATAAAACAGCAAATTAAGTTGCTTTACATTACAGGACAGGATGGAAATAAGAATAACTGTAAACATGGTGTTTCCATTTAATGCTGGCACTTTCGCTGATAAGAATCTGTATAAATGTTCCAGTGGACTGCTCATATCACTACTAATGCTTGTTACTTATTAAGCGTTAAGTCACTTATTTAAATATAGCAATGTCCTTGGGTTGGTGTTTAAATACCAGGCCTTTTTGACAACTGACGGTTTGGATACAATTCTTTTCACCCACTCAGATGCCACTAACGACAAATCTAAATTATTTTCAAATGTCAGTTCAAAGCAATGCAGTGAAAAGCTTTTTTTTTTGTACTTTTACCTAAAAAAATTTCCAAAATGTTTCACTTGAGTTGATGTAGGGTTTGACAGAGTGTAGGAGGGAATTTATTTTTTCTAAAGGGGATGGATGATGAGAAAGGTTGTAGCTATCTTCTCATCAGCGTGAAAAGGCAGAAACTGGGATATATCTGACAAAACAAGGTTTTTTGCACCTTTTATTGTCCAATGTTTTTGTTTTTTCAACCACAGGAAGCACTTTCTTTATTCATTTTTTGCTGAAAAATGAATATCAAGGAGCTTTAAAAGGGCTGTTTACCTTTAAAATAACTTTTAGTATGATGTAGAGAGTGTTCGTCTGAAACAATTTGCAGTTGCTTTTCTTTTTTTTATTTGTGGTTTTTGATTTATTTAGCTTTTTACTCAGCAGCTCTTCATTTTGCACTTTCAGCAATCTGGTTGATAGAGTCCAAATTACCCTAGCAACCATGAATTGCTTTGCATTAGTGCCTGGAATATGAATATGAGAGGGCTTGGAAAGAAAGATAAGTAATAAAATGATGTAATAGCAATACATTTGTAAGCATAACCAGCCATTGTTTTTTAGATGGGTCACTGACCCCTAAAGGAAAGTTGGAAATAGTCAGACGAAGACAAATAAATCAAAAACTATAGAAAAGGAAAAAATGAAGGCCATTTGAAAAGTTGCTTAAGAATGAGCTATTCTATAACATATTTAAAGTTAACTTAAACGTGAACCACCCCTATAAGCAGTGCATTCTTGCATCAATATTGCATTAGACTATGAGCTGATTAACTATAGACCATCAGGTCTGCAATAACTGTGTTTCCTTTAGTCTCTTTCTATTTTAACTGCTGACTGACTTGATATTTCCTGGTCACACTTTAAAAGGTACATTTTTTGGTTTACACAATTAACACAGCCAAGAATTGGAGTAAATGTTAGCTCCATGCTTTGCACCTAGTCTGTGACCCTTCTATTTCCTTTATCATAAGGGTACAACTCGACACGGTGAGACTAATCGCAGGTGTCACGTCGGATGCGCCAAATTTAATGCATGTAATACAAATGTCGCACGTAGAAGCTGATTGCATCCAACACGACACGACTGTCGGATAAAGATGCAACATGCAGCATTCGCATTCCAACAGACGTGTAATATTCCAGCTATAGTGTTTATATTTACCGGAACAGCAAAATATGGGGGCAGATTTACATATGGTCGAATATCGAGGGTTGATTAACCCTTGATAATCGACTGCCGAATGTAAATCCTTCAACTTCGATATTCGAAGTGGAAGGATTCATCGCAATTAGTTTGATCGAACGAAAAACCGTTCGGTCAAACGATCAAATCTTTGGAATCAAACGATTCAAAGGATTTTAATCAATCGATCGAACGATTTTTCTACGACCAAAAAAACCAAAGAAAAGCCTATGTGGACCTTCCCCATAGGCTAACATTGCACCTCGGTAGGTTTTAGGTGGCGAAGTAGGGGGTCGAAGTTTTTTATAAAGAGACAGTACTTAGGTACTGGTAGTTCAATCGTTCGATTCGAAGTCGAAGCCGTAGTCAAAGGTCGAAGTACCCAATTCGATGGTCGAAGAAGCCAAAAAAAACATTAAAAATTCGAAGTTTTTTTTATTCTATTCCTTCACTCGAGCAAAGTAAATGTGCCCCATGATCTTTTATATAGCTGTATGAGATATACATATTTGTTCATCCTTACAGTATGTGTGTTCCCTGTGTTCAGGCCCAAGATACTGATTTATAGTTGTCCAACCTGCATCCTCATCCCAAATTGTTGAACTGCCAGAATGCAGCACCAATGCAATTGAGGTAAGGTTAGATAGTTTTGAGCAGTCATAATGGGGACTGTGAAGCAGCAAGATTATGTCAGAGAGAGACCACATCTGGTAAATAACATTTCAAAAAGTGGTGTCAGTTGATTAACAAAAAGGTAGAATCCATAACCTGTCCCAGTCCTGGGGCAAGATTAATGGTGTTAAAGAGACCAGTTCCAAACGTACTTATTGTCCTGCTTTTAACGTTTATTGCCTCATTCCACTGTCCCAGATCATTGCTGGAATGTCCCACTTCTTGGTGCGCCAAAATAAGCCAAAGACTTTTCAGCGCTGTGCAGTTAAGGGAGGCTGAAACAAGGGCACATCAAGGAGGGTGGAGGGAGCTGAGGTGGATCATAGAGCGCAAATCACTAGAAGCATATATGAGAAAGCTGAGGGTAGATTGACAAGAGCTAAGGGAAGACAGAGAAGAAGGTTGAGGACTTATTGTGTAGGGTCTGTGTTGGACTGGCCCACCGGGATATTGACAAGAGATAAGGGAGGATAGAGGAGAAGGCTGAGGACGTATTGTGTAGGGCCGTGTTGGACTGGCCCACCGGGATATCAGGAAAACTCCTGGTGGGTCCAGGTGCCACTGGGCCTCTTGCTTCTAACCATTTCATATTTTTCATGGTCATTCCCTACTTCTTTATGGGAACAAAGAGGCTTAACAATGGAAGAATAGAGTATAGTATGTACAGAAAAGAGACTAGGAGGTTAAAAAGGTTACGTGAGAAGAGGATGTATAATAGTTTGGAAAGTGGGCCCTCCGCCTAAGGTTTTCTGGTGGGCCCCTGACATCCCAGTCTGACACTGTGTAGGGCTGTGGGAGAATAAAGGAGGAGACTAAGGGAATTTATCAAGCTCAGATGGAAGCAAACTGACATAAAATGATTGAACACAATGGAGAAAAGGTATTTATTTGGACTAGTGTCTCTGTGACAGTTTTGGGGTTTACACTGTAACAATTGGGAGCCAGAGCCTGCATTAGGGCTCCAATGAAATCAGCTGTGATGAAGGCCTCAAACTGCACCACTCTATCACAAAAATGGCTCATGGATGGTCATTAAAATCTGGTACTGCACTGTGCCATTATATGCTGAGTGCCAAAATGTAGCATGAAATGCAGGTGCCACAATGTGTCTTGGAATGCTTAGGCCACAATATATCAAAAATGGGCAACTTAAACCACTAAACCACTAGTTTGTGCATCTGATGCTAGTATGCCCACCAGGGGAAAAGGTTGTGTTTTTGTTGAATGGAGTTTTTGGGGGCGGTCACAGAGTGGGTGTGGCAAAAAGCCCCTTTTTTCTAAGACTAATTATTTAGAAGACCCCAGTTCCCAAAATCCTGGATAAAAAGATATGCAGGGCTAATAAAGCCAATAATTGGAATTAAGAGCTAGTATACTAGTGGTTCCAACTAGTGGTTTACCTCAAGGTTTTGTTATGGACAAGCCACCCAACAAAATACAGAACATTCCAGTAGTACAAAGTTAGGTCATGGTAGAAGTGTAAAACACAACACAATTATCTCCCCATGCATTCAATTGGTAATGGAATATCGATTCCCTATGTCAATGCTGTGTTAAAATGGCAAAGATTACTGCAGGCCAAAATAAAAACCAGCAAAAAACTGCATATTCCTGCCATAATCTACAAGAGTTATGGAGAAGAGGATTGTTAAGGCATGTGCTGAGATACTGAGTGAAACAATAGTGATATCCGGGGATTAGTACACTGCCAAATTCAGGAGTATTCCATGAAAGTCTGGCAAAGTTCTCTGATTTTTTTGCTTTCCCAGGGGATGGTACGAAACCATCTGTTATAATAGCACAGTATTTGCCAGTAGAATTAATGGAAGCCTCAGTTTAAACTACCCAAATAAATTGATTCCATTTTCCAAAAGGCAAATTAAAACAAATAAGCCTATAAAACAGAAAAACCAAGTAGCTTAAAGGGGTTGATCACCTTCAAATTTACTGCTAGTATGAGTGATATTCGGAGACAATTTACAATTGTTTTTTATTTTTTACTATATGTTTTTCTTTTTTAATTCAGCAGCTCTCCAGTTTGCAATTTCAGTAATCTGGTTACTAGGGTCCAAATTACCCTAGCAGTCATGCATTGATTTCAATAACAGACGGATGAATAGGAGAGGGCCTAAATATAAAGTCCAGT
This sequence comes from Xenopus petersii, assembly GCA_038501925.1. Classification (NCBI taxonomy): domain Eukaryota; kingdom Metazoa; phylum Chordata; class Amphibia; order Anura; family Pipidae; genus Xenopus; species Xenopus petersii. The sequence continues at coordinate 31,948,373 of CM076675.1, read as the reverse complement.
AATAAATAACAATACAGAGAATTTGAAAGCAGAAAAGTGTCAGAAGCAGAAGTCAAAAAATTTGAAAACCATAAAAAAGAAAAAATGATGGCCAGTTGAAAAGTTGTTCAGAATGATCCATTCTATGATTTATTAAGGGGGTTATTTAGCATAATCCTAATTTTTCTGATTTTTTAAATAACCAAAGTCCAACCAAACTAGAATCCACTATTTTTTTACTTTTTCCCAAAAAGTCTGCATTTTTTGGATTTTTATGTGGGTCTGTTACAGGTTCATAGAGCACACTTTTCCCCAAGATGTGTCTGGCACTCCTTAAAGGTTCAATTTAACTTTTAGTATGTTATAGAATGGCCAATTCTAAGCAACTTTTAAATTGGTCTTCATTATTTATTATTTTATAGTTTTTTAATAATTTGCCTTCTTCTTTTGACTCTTTCCAGCTTTCAAATGGGGGCCACTGATCCTATCTAAAAAATGCCCTGTAAGGCTAGAAATGTATTGTTATTGTCTCTCCTATTCATATTCCAGTCTCTTTTTCAAATTAATGCATGGTTGCTAGGGTAATTTGTATCCTAGCAACCAGATTGCAGAAATTGCAAACTGGAGAGCTGCTGAATAAAAAACAAATAACTCAAAAACTACAAATAATAAAAAAACGAAAACCAATTGCAAATTGTCTCAGAATATCACTCTCTACATCACATTAAAAGTTAACTCAAAGGTGACCAATCCCTTTAAGAAGGGGATGTTAATGATAATGAGGCTCAGTTAGAAGGCAGTTAGCCCAAGCTATTGGGTAAAAACATATTTGGCTTCCTAAATATTTTTTAAAAAGGGGCTGAAAAAGTGATACACCAACATTTTCTTTACTTGTAACCTTGTTTGAAGGGGGGCTCACAGGTTGGACTGTCATGGGGAACTTGAACTGAAAAAGTCCAGCGACCACTAATTAAAAGTAATCTTCTGTAGACGGGCATCTTATGCATAAGGTGTTGCTCCAAGAAGCAGTTTTATCTTTTTGATTGTTAGTTTGTGCTACAGTAATGTGGTGTTTCATGACCTGTTTGTTAAACACTGTTTCTAAAGCTGGCCATACACAGTAGAGCCACTGCGCAATTTGGCCACCTACGCATTGGGAATCCTACGATTCACGGTGCACACAAACAAACCAGACATGTTAGGTTACATGAGCCAATTGACAGACAGAGTTCTGTTCTGTTGATCAAGTATTCATTTTGGGGGTAAAGTAGTGTGGTCATACACTAGTGGTAGAACTACCGGGGGAGCAGGGGGTGCGATTGGGCCAGGGCTTGCACCCCCTCAGGGCCCCCTGGCAGCTCGCGCACTGGCAATTTCCGCCCGCAGCGGCCGATTTCTGGCCAGATAATCTCATATGGAGGGCGGTGTGCGGCCCGGCCCCACCAGTTACGTTATTGTCATACACAGAGAGATCCGCTCGTTTGGCAATGTCAAATGCCAAACTCGTCTCGATATGCCCACCTTGAGGTGGGTGATATCGGACTGATCCGATCGTGGGCCCTAGATCATAATGCAGGACTAGAGGCATTTGTCTGGCAAGACTGCATCAATGAACAGATGTGACCCACAATCCGGCTGCATTTTTAAACCTGCCCGATCGACATCTGGACAAAAGTCGATATTGACCAGGGAAGCCTGTCAGAGGGCCCCATACACGGGCCAATAAGCTGCCTACCTGGTCTGACGGCAGCTTTTATGGGCCTGTGTATGGCCACCTTAAAACTTTATTAACCACAACAATTGTAAATGCTAATTTGTGCTATAGATTATAGGTGACTACAAGTGGGCAAACTTTTTCACTGCTATTATGTCTTCCCAGGATAAGACAGAATAGTGTGACTTTAGAATTTACATTTTAAACTGTAAAATGAAATTTCAGCCCAGACTGACATGGGCTAGCATGGCAGCTCACACATATATACACAATGTTGCAGATAATAAGGCAAGTATGTTTATTCAGTAGTGATGGGCGAATCTATTTGGCAGGCGCAAATTCACAGTGAAATTCCGGGAATAAATTTGCAAAATTAGCGAGAAAATTCGCCAGGGTGCAAAGTTTTTTTGGTGGCTGCGACAGTTTCGACACTGTTGACAATTAAACGGGCACCCATTGAGTTAAATGCACGTCAATTGTCACGTAAATTCTAGTGCCCGCAAATTGATGCTGGTGTCAAAATTTGCGCTTGGCAAATTTTTCTCCTGTTTCACAAATTTTGCGGCGAAGCAAAACGGGACAAATTCGCCCATCACTATTATTGGGCAATTATACAGTAATGTAACCCTACTTATACTGTAAATGGGTATGTGGCCCTATCAATCATATATTCCATAGGTGATTCCAACTTAGCTGCAGATTGTTTACAAGATACAGCATTCAGTACTAACAGAGCAAAGGTATAACAAAAAAGCTGCTGCACAATGGTTTACAATAAACACATAAAATATAGACCTAATGAGGGTTGAACATGAGTTTTATATTCCTGATTATAATAAATACATAAGAAGCAAGGGAAATTAAAAAATTATCTTGTGAGAAGGGTATCATAGAAATTAGCAAGATGCCTAATTTTATCTTGTTTTGTTAACTGACAATCTAGGGGGTTATTTATCAATTTCCGAATATCCGAACCTCAAATAATTCGTGGTTTTCAGGGGGAAAAAAATATCAATTTTTGTCGAGATTTATAAGTTCGATGGTCTAAAAACTCTGAATCAGAAAATCCAGCATCTAAAAGCTCTCGAGGTCCTGTATAAGTCAATAGGGAAGGTCCCAGTGTCTGCACTGATGTATGTACCGATGAGTTTGTGGTTTCTGCGTAAAAACGTTTTTTTTCATTGATTTCGGAGTTCTTGCGCAGAAACCGCGTACAATTAGGAGTTTTCGGGTAAATCTCCGAAGTTTGCCCGACCCTATTTTTCTGGCTTTTTTTCTTCATAAATAAGGTCCATTTGGGCAATTGGAGTTGCTCAGATTTCTAATACTCTAATACATTCGAAACTTCTCAGAAACTACTTACCCTCTGTTCATCTTACAAATCATCCTGTGAAACCTTTTTGGTGCAGGGACATTTTTGCTACTGTTGAATCAGCGGTGTGTGCTGCAGTACAAAGCTTGATTACTCTGGCAGGTACTGGTTAAAGTTCATTTCAAGTTATTTGAACGGTTGTAGAAAAAGGAGTGTAAAGGACAAATAAGAGGTCAGCTGCTAGAACTGCTTTCCCCTCTGCTATAATTAGAAAACTCCAGTGCAATAGCACTCGCGGCGCTTGATTTCTGAAGTTGCCTCACAAGGAAACTTCGGGCCACTTCGGAAATCGAAGAGCAGCGAGTGCATTGGCGCAGGCATTTTCTTATTATAGCAGGAGGAAGGCAGTTCGGGGAGATTGTCGACCTGCAGAAGAGGCGATTAGTCACCAGGCGGCTACATCTCCCCAAATCTGCCCGTGTACCCCTGCCCTTACAGACTGAGATAACTGAGAGTATTAGTAGGCACCTGTGTTGTTTTTTTTTAGCTCAGTTGGTTATTTTTAATCTTTAACAATTTTGCACCTATGGTCTATAAATCAGCCCCCCCTAGTTAGCTACTACATTAACCTTTTCCAGCAGAAAATTAAAGGTGAAGTGATTGATACGCAACATTCGCAACATAGTAATATTGTAAGTTGAAAAAAGACACACTTTCAACCTTATATATGATAAAATTATAATAATGCTGCCCTGGTTTTACAGCATAAGTGAAAGATATAAAAAAAAAGATTTAGAATGTCAAAATTCTGCTGTAAGAGCAAAGAAACACCACTAGCTAATTAGAAACCAAGCAGATCTTTAGTTTGCAACATATGTTACAAGGTCTGACTGTGCAGTCATCTGAATATAGAAAGCTAAACACATTGCATTGCAGTGTGGGAGGAAGAAGGCAGAAGACATGATGGCGAGAGCAGCCATGTGAGAAAAATACATGAAACACTCAGACACAAACTAAATTTCCCAATTTCAAGGAAAGGTGGAATTCCAAAACAAACATGAGTATGTTTGATATATTCAAAAATGATCCAGGAAAATGCATTTATACTTTTATGGGAATTAACAGTATACAGGTAATGGACCTGTTATCCAGAATGCTCGGGACCTGGGGTTTTCCGGATAATGGATCTTTCCATAATTTGGATCGTCACACCCTAAGGGGGGTTATTTATCAAGGCCCGAGCGGGCGGGTCGAGAAATTCTCGACCCGCACATCACTACTGTAGACTGGTTTTGCCTCCAATAAGGATTAAATATATACTAATTAATATAATTGTCAGAGCTCAGGAGTCCTACCTCCATGTTCAGGATTCCCTCATAACCTGTCTCCCCTCCTACATATGCTATCAGTTCCAAACCAAGGAAGAACAAGAGAAAGGAGATGACAGAGAAGGAAATCCTTGTCTCATTTATCGGACACAAAGCGTTTCACTTTACACAGGAACCCGTTAAAGTTCCTCAGGGTGGGGTAGTACAGGTATGGGACCTATTATCCAGAATGCTTGTGGCCTAGGGTTTTCCAGATAATGGATCTTTCTGTAATTTGGATCTTCATACCTAAAGTCTACTAGAAAATAATATAAACATTAAATAACCCCTATAAGCTGGTTTTGTTTCCAATAAGGATTAACGTTACTATAGCCTTGTTTGGATCAAGTACAAGCTACTGTTTTATTATTAAAGAGAAAAAGGAAATCATTTTTTAAAAATGTGGATTATTTGATTATAATGGAGTCTCTGAGAGACGGCCTTTCCGTAATTCCCATACCTGTACTTCAAGAGTCAATATGATGCAAACGTTTCCAGATGAATCATGTTGAATACCCAAGATATATGTTGGTAAAGTTTTATGGTATCTATATGTACAGAAATACTGAACCTGGGGGGGGGGTGCCTAAAAGATTACTAGCAGTTCAATATTATCCTCACTTATCAAAACTTTCCAGAAACATTTTGTTGATATTAAGGAAATATTTTAACAAAATGCCACATATATCATAGAATATCTCTATGTCAATGTATTGACTTGTGTTCAACTGCTTTGAGTAGTCAAACACCTTTGGGTTGGCTATGATGGAAGTTCTGAGCAAGTTCATGGGTCGTAAATGCGTGTGCAAGAAGCAGACCTACTGCCCTCCAAGCCTGGAATTCAAAAATAAGCACCTGCTTTGAGGCCACTGGGAGCAACATCCAAGGGGTTGGAGAGCAACATGTTACTCATGAGCTATTGGTTGGGTATCACTGTTCTAGAATATATATGGAAATCATAGCATACCATTACAACATATGTGAATATGGAAAGGGAAAGGGGCAAGCACTTATGTTAAGGTATACAGAATATGTCAAAAGGGGTAGATTAATGTCTTGAGGGTATGAAAAAGAGGGTGATTGCAACAATAGAGGTAGGAAAATGGTAAAGAAGCATAGATGTCAACCTTTGCGGGAACTGAATCTAGGTGATTCTTGGCCACACTCCATGACCTGATATGCCCAACCACTCCCCATCAGTTCAGTGAGTCAACTGTATTTTTAACTATGCTGTGGGAGTAACCCATATTCACAGACAAAAAATATATAGCAACCTTGCCAAGATACAGATTTTAGACTGCATATGTTAATGTGTGTCACTGAAGTACATCAATGTATTGTTCAATAACTAATGGGACACAGAAACACATTTACTCATTTAAGGTGTGCATACTATTTTAGGACTTTATATCATGGATTCTTATGCTTGGGTTCTTTCAGTTTCTTTATTCATATATTTGAACAGATTCCTTTACATGTTTATAAGGCAGGTTGGTCTGTCATTCCCAATAGGTTGCTAATTATGAAAACTGGCTCTGTGTAAATACCTGACACGTTCACTAAGTGACATCTCAATCCACCATAATAAAGAGCAGCAAGTCCAGATCAGCAGTGTATTTGTATTAGATCCATTTAGTGGTTCTTGACTTCAGCCCACAGAAAACTGAAAGAGAGACCAGTGCAATTTCTAACAACATTTGGTCTCACTATTCAATGTGAACAAGTGCCCCAAGCTCCATAACTGTTTATATATAATATATTAGAGGCTTTTTATATCAATACAGGGCAGTCATATTTGAATACGTTTGCCAAGATGACATGATGCGTTTTCTCCACCAGCAGAAAAACATTGGGCAGAGAAAATGCCAATGCCTCCATGTCTACATGTATGTAGACAATGCATTGTATAATGTCAGCCTTAGATTCTGAGCTATTTATTGCTTTATTACTGTAGTAAGACAAAACAGAGGCGCCAAAAGGATAAAATTAGCTAAAAACACTTAAAAACCCAATGGGTAATTCAGAGGAGGTAGTAGTGGACTTACCTCCTCCAAGCAGACACCAACAAAAGTGGTAATTTTCAGTAATACAAAACAACAGTGTCTTTGTATAAACACAGAGGCGCCTGGCGTGTTTATACAAAGACACTGTTGTTTTTGCTCCCGTTCCACATTGCCTGATGAAGCAGGAAATGCCTGCGAAACGCGTTGCAATACTGTTTTATGAATAAACTATTACTGAAAATTACCACTTTCGTTGGTGTCTGCTTGGAGGAGGTAAGTCCACTACTACCTCCTCTGAATTACCCATTGGGTTTTTAAGTGTTTTTATCTAATTGTATCCTTTTGGCGCCTCTGTTTTGTCTTACTACTATATCGAGTCCACCCCGAGTGGAGGGGTATCATCCCCTTTTTCTTCTTCTACAGAGAGCGACGTCTTATTTCTGAGTGGGGTCAGGATAATCTCCCCACCTGCCTATACAGTGGTTGCCTATCGGTAACCCTGGTTTGTGAGTATTAACTTGTTTACTCTACCATTACTCCTTGTAAAAACATATTACACTATTGGGGCTCTTGGTGTTCCTTTTTGTCTTCATTGCTTTATTACTGTACTTATTGGGGTTTGCAATGTGTCCCTGGAACAGTTAAATAAGGCTAACTTACCTTGAGAATCACGCTGTATCTATGACTTGAATGCCCCTCTGCATCAGCTTGTTGCATTTGGAAGCACCAGGATAGTGATAATATAATAAATATAGTAAAAGAAATAGGCCAACTGCGAATCCTTTGGTTTGTGATGTTATATACAAGGAAAGGCAGAGCATCCTTCCTTCTATTTAAAGCCGCCAGGACCCATCCCAACAGTTTCCTACTCTACCAACAAACATTTCACAATAAAACAGAAGGGATCTGTAGGTAGCTCTTCATTCTAACACTACAAATCGGATGTAAAGGGGAACATTTCATATATTTATGTTAACAAGTTTGGTGCTTTACTTTGCAATTATGCCAGAAATATGGGGGAAAAGAAACACAGCACAGTGACCATAGTTTTCTCTTTCACTCTCATTGGTAAATCGGTCACCAGTATTCCACAGAACAATGCATTTGATGTTAATTAGCCTTACATATAAGGATAATGGCAGATGGGACTTTTTGTCGTTCACACCTATCTCCTCCAATGTGGGTGACAATTTGTCCAAAAATACTTTTTCACTGGTGTCAGTGTGACTGGTAAAATATCATCGTTTAAGCTCTGGAAAATGCAGGCAGTTTCCGGCCACCAGGGTCCATCATCCTAAGGGGTGTTAGGTAAAGTAGGGTAAAATGTTGTACATTATGTTTTGGGCTTCTGTACTAGGCCAAGAGAACCACAACCATTAAGCAGTAAAGATCTGTGTCTCCAAAGATGCCCCAGTAGCAGAGCCGGGCCCAGCCAGCCAGCCGCCCAAGGCAACCTGGCTGGCCGCAGCGCCGACTTGGTGAATGGACGCAGGCGCGCATGTGGAAATGGACGCTAGCGTGTATGCTCTGACGGATGCTGGCGCGCATGCGGATTAGGGGTAGGCAGGCAGCATGGAAGGCACGTGCCTGGCGCCCCTCCAGCTTTGCGCCCTAGACACGTGCCTACTCTTTCTACCCCTAGTTCCGGCCCTGCCTATTAGCTCCCCATGGTCTTTTCTGCTGATTCACTGTACATGCTCTGTGCTACTGTCACTTACTCAGCTTAGGGACCAACACACAATATACTATATATATATCTATATATCTATCTATCTATCTATATATATATATATCTATCTATATCTATATCTATATATACAATATATATATATATATATATATATTTATCATATAAATGTCACACTATAAGGTGGATTAGTAAATAATTATTGATATAGGCAGATAAAAAAAACCCAGCACAATTAGCATCAGAATCGAATAATCAGCCCTGTAGCATCAGCTTATATCACAGGCCAACCTCATTTTCTGATTGATTTTCCACAACCTCTGAGCTTAGCTTCTCAACAGCTGCACAAAGCACACTGAGCATGTGCACGTCAGAGACACTAACAAAATCCAAAATGGGGAACTCCTGTGACAACTTAGAAGTCCTGGATCTGTACTTTAGAGATGCTCAACCTTTAGGCCGGTCCAATAAATTCAATACATAAAATATGGCATCCCATATTCATTTTTAGGGTTTAGTTCTCTTTTAAGATGGTCATACCGGGGCAGACCCTTGCAGTAGTATGACTGATCCAATAATGGGCCAAATGTACAGGTACCATACATTAATGGCTAAATGATTCAGATTTAGTCTGCCTCCCCTTACACATTAATTCATGCATTGGACAGTTCATTGTAGTATAAATGGTTTCAGGGGTTATTTGCAGCTCATTATCTTTTAACACAGATTTATTTAAATGAGAAAATGTTATTTCATTGTTAAGAGAGAAGTCTTTCTTATGGAACTGAATTTGGCCTTGTGTGTGATGACTTTTTTGGCATCAATATAAGCCAACTCCAGTTACTGCTACAAATCTTGCCCATCTTATTTCACCATAGCAATAATAGGCAAGATGGTGCCAGGGAAGGGTCTGTAACTGTGGGCTAGTAAGTATATAGTAAGGCAACATATTATCAGGTCTGTGTGAGGGCTGCAACTGTGTTATGAAATGCTTGGGGGTCACAGTGTGTCATGAAGTTGTGAGGCATGCAGTGATCTTGCTGGCATGTTTAGGGTTAATTAAATTTTCTGAATGCATTTATTGCATACTAGGTTGTTTTATTATTTTACTGTAATCTGAAGCTTTCAGCATATGTTGAAGTAAACACTACAATAATGTGCACACTGAAGGGCACAGAGGGCAGGACAGCATCAATCATACTACAGGTATGGGACCTGTTATCCAGAATGCTTGGGAACTGGGGTTTTCCAGATAATTTTTTCAAATACTGTATCTTTTTTTTCACTGCACATATTGCTAGGGTCGGACTGGGCTGGTGGGACATCAAGAAAAAACCCGGTGGGCCCTGACGCTCGTAGGCCCTGCCGGCCCAGTCCCGCTCCCCATCACTGCTGCCCAGAAATGCCTCCCCCTCCCCCTCCGACCCGGCTGCACTTGGTAAAGGTTGCCCTACACAACTATAGAGATAAATATATATCCAGAATGCTTGGGACCTGGGGTTCTCCAGATCAGCCCCGCCGGCCCAGTCCAGCTCACCGTCACCAGTGCCCAGAAATGCCTCATGAGGATGGAGCTCATGGGCGCCATCTTCTGGCTCTTCGGATTTCTTCGGGTCCTCTTCCCTTCGGCAATTTCAGCACTTTTGGCCCATGCGCAGTTGCTACGAACAGGAAGACTGCTGCAACTGCGCATGCGCCAATACAGTGCTCACTTCCAGAAGAAATCCGAAGAGCCAGAAGATAACTCTGCACCTATAGAAGTGTAAAGGATTAGAGGAAATTATAGGTGTTATCACCTAAGCGGGGGGGGGGGATTTATTAGTGGAGGCGGGGTTGAGTTCTCCTTTAATACCCAGATTTCAGTGAAAACCTTGAAACACACAGAGATAATGTACTGGAAACATTTACCATTCTAGCTGATGGCCAAAGTCAGGAAGTTAGTCATACGCGCTTGTGAAATTAGAAAACAACAAGGAATTTGAAGATATTTCAGTGATGGATTTGCCAGATGCTCACGATGTTTCCTGGAAACGTGATCCCACATGCAGCAATTGTGTTGCACCTAAATAAACTGCCTGCTGTGCAGGAGCATTGCTGATTGCTTTTCCAACAGAGAAAGACCCAAAGCGCCAAACTGTATATGAAACGTTTGCACTTTATCAGCTTAATGCTTCTGATTAATTATGTGCTCCTGCATAGACTTAGCGCAAGGCTAACACATTTTCTTGAGTATTAATTAAACCCTCCAGATACTTCAAGTTGTTATAATAAAGAAGAACTGGAGCCTTAAAAAGAATATGGCTAGAAATGCTGTGTTTTATATACCCAATTTAATGTAGTAACTCTGAGATTTGGAAGCCTTATACTGTCCCCAGCAGCTTCCCATCTTCAGACCCTGTTGGCCCATCTTTTGAGTGTCAGTGGCACTGCACATGCCCAGTGTGCCCTGGATTGCTGCTGAAAACCAAACTTAGAGGTTGCTGCAAAGCATCACAGCAATAAAAGAAAGTGAATATACATGTCATAGACACTAATGCTACTGGGCTGATTATTAATCAATTCTGATGCAGAATTTATATTTCTATTCAACACAGTGTTTGCAAAAGAAGGAGTGTGAGGAGGGGGAATGTTGGGAGAGCAGTGGCATCTAGAAGTGCTGAATGGAAAGTGGAAGTATTGACTGCCCCACCTCTATGCCTCAGGCATAGAGGCGGGACAAGTAATATTTGATTGACAGCTCAGATATTTAAACACCTGAGCTGTCAATTTTATGCCCATGACTGGGGCAGCTGGGAAACTGAAAAAATGTCTAGCCCCATGTCAGATTTCAAAATTGAATAAAAAAAAATTTGTTTGCTCTTTTGAGAAACGGATTTCAGTGCAGAATTCTGCTGGAACAGCACTGCTAACTGATGTGTTTTGGAAAAAAAATTGCTTTTCCATGACAGTATCTCTTTAATACATGGGACAGGGGTGGATACCCATATAGATGAGCAGATGTCAAAATGCACTTGTCCACTGACAGTTTATCCAACTGGGACTAAAATGTTCTCCATGCAGAGAGAAGGAGATATTATTTGTACATCTAAATTACTCTTCCCAACCCATCTCATTGTCATGATGATACAGGATGAATACATTAAAATTTGCCTGGTTACAACCAACCATATTTCAAATTGAATCCACGTAAAAAAGTAATTTCCCTAGAATTATTTTGTGAAGTGTTGGTTCTTCCATTTCATTTTAATAAACGCCACATTTAGGAAGAAAATGGATTTTACTGCCTTTCAAGCAAATCTATATTTTAAGAATATCAGTGAGTCACATGGAAAAGCACAGCTTTTCTTGGTGGCTGAATTTCTATATCACTATGGAAACACCAATTAGATTTATGTAAGGCAGATTTTTGTGCCACTGGAAAGGCTTCTAATTTGCAAACTCAGTACTTTGCAGCCGAGAATTCTCCACAGAAGGGAGAGGTGTGCATTCATTCTGGCTGGATATTCCACTCTCCCTCTTTAGTGTAGTGAGTTACAACTTGGTTCCCCAAAATAACGCACATGTTAAGCACTATAAGAATATATATAAGCATATAAGAGTAGCATTAGTGTTGTAATTTTGGCATGTCCAACTGCACTTCTGTTTTAATCAGCAATGGCTCATTTTCCTACAATCTGTCATGAGTCCCAGCACCTTCAACAAGCCATTAGTATCAGGGCCGGAACTAGGGGTAGGGAGAAGAGGCAGCTGTCTAGGGCGCAATAATTGGGGAGTGCTAGGCAGCTACCTCTAAAACTGGCTTCTGCCTACCCCATGTCCTTCTTTTTCCCTCTTGACTAGGGATGCACCGAATCCAGGATTCGGCCTTTTTCAGCAGGATTCGGATTCGGCTGAATCCTTCTGCCCAGCCGAACATATGCAAATTATGGTCAGGGAGGGAAATTGCGTTACTTTTTGTCACAAAAGAAGGAAGTAAAAAATGTTTTCCCAATCCCATACCTAATTAGCATATGTAAATGAGGGTTCGGATTCGGTTCGGTATTCGGCCGAATCTTTCGCTAAGGATTTGGGGGTTTGGCCGAATCCAAAATAGTGGATTTGGTGCATCCCTACTCTTGACACCCTCAAATCTCTTGTCTCTCAGTCACTTATCCCTCCCTTCCCGTCCGTCTCTTCTTTATCCATCGCTCGCGCATGCGGGGGCGGGGATTGTTGGCCAGGGGCGGGGCATACTGGATATTAGCTCTCTTTTAAAGAGGCTTAAACAAATACACTGCTTGATTGCACAAAAAACCAATGGTTCAAAAAGGATCAAAATACTAATAAACTTCATGGGTTAAAAGGCTAGCTTCAACGTTTCACCACAACTATCGAGGAGGTGTGTTAATGCACATATACAGTGGTGTGTGCAAGTTTGTATAACTTTATATGACATGAAACATTGGCTGATTTTCAAACAAGTTCTAAAAGTAGATGAAGAAAGCCAAATTAAACAAAAAAGAAATATTATCATATTCTGTCATGTATTTATTGGGGAAAAAAAGATCCAATACCATATCTGCATGTGGCAAAAGTAAGTGAATCCTTAGGATTATATTTGAAGGTGAAATCATGGATGTGAGTGAGAGACCCTGCTTTATACAAAGTATGGGGATCCATCAAAGCCTGATCACACATACAACACATTTGTGAATGTTTATCATGGCTTGAACAAAGGAGGTATCTGAGGACCTCAGAAAAAGAGTTGTCGATGCCCATAAAGCTGGAAAAGGTTACTGTCTCTTAAAAGTTTGGACTCCACCAATCAACAGTCAGACAGATTGTGTACAAATGGAGGAAATTCAAGACCAACGTTACCTACTCATAAGTGGTTGATCACCAAAAATAACTCCAAGTGCAAGCCATCTAATAGTCCGAAAGGTTATAAAGGAACTCAGGGTAACCTCTAAGCAACTGAAGGCTCGCCTCACATTGGTGAATGACCACCATCAAGAGAGAACTGAACAGCAATGGTGTGTATGGCTCCCCCTCCCCCTCCAAAATATTGCTGACCATCTACAGTTGTGTTTAACTAGGGTTTCTTTGTCTACTTTTAGGTCTTGTTTGAAAATCAGAAGACGTTTTAGGCCACCGTTTGGACATTATTACTTAGAAGATTTTACAGATTTACAAGCACCGACCCTCAATGCATACCCCCACCACACCAGCAAGGTGACAAGTGGGGTGACAAGCGCGGGTCGCTAATCACTTTAAGCACAAATCCCACTGGTCCCTCAACCAAACAGAAAATCAAACAAGGGATGGGCAGGCAGAAGAAGTATGTGCCCAGCACCCCCTACCATTGCACCCTAGGTATGTGCCTTTGCTGCTCATCCCTAGTTCCAACCCTGCTTGTGAACTACTAACCTTAAAATACAGAGCACACGCACAATATCAAAAATATTTGGTGCAAATATTAATCTTAGAAAAGACTTGAGGTCTCATTTACAAAGGTGGGTGCAAAAGGCAAATAAATGGTGCAAAGCAAAGATACCATAGGGGTTATTTATCAAAAAACGGTTTTATCTCAAAATTTTCTGCTGCAAACGCCAATCAAATCTGCTAGGGTTTTTTTTACGCTTATTTATTTTTACATTTTCCCAAAAATTTGCTTTGCGCGGAAAAAAAAATCAGATTTTCAAGGTTTTTTTCAGATTTTTCACCCAAAAACCAGATTTTTTTTTGTATTTTTCACCTGAAAATGACGTTTTTTTTTTAGGCTTTTTTTCTGAAAACTCTGGAAATTTCAGGGTATTGCAGAAACCCAGCGCACATCAAAAAAATCATTGGGATTTTTCCCATTGACTTACTGTATGTGCTACCTCGACAGGTCGGAGATGCCGGATTTTCTGATTCTGACTTTTCCATCCTAAATTCCGAAAATTTATGAGTACGATTTTATTTTTAAAAAAATCAAGATTTTTTTGGGATTTTTGCATTCGGTGTTTAGTAAATAACCCCTCATGTATTGTACTTTGCCCAAAACCACAGCTCTTTACACTCTTAGAATGGAACATAGATCTGGGCCTTTCTCTGGAATACAATGCTCTTTTCATAGGGTATAGGCACAGCGCCGGATTTCACTGAGGCGCGGTCCTAGCGCACACCTCACCTCACTTTCCCAGAGCGCCGGCGAAAAAACGCCGGCGCAGCTGCTGTAAATGAATGGGGACGCACGCGTCCCCATAATGCGGCTGGGCGGCATGCCGCCCCTATTTTTTTGCCGCCCTAGGCCCGGGCCTATGCGGCCTTGCCGCAAATCCGGGCCTGTATAGGCAGCTAGTGACATCCCCTGAAATGCACCTTAGCTTGTACATCACTGATATGTACAGGCTGGGGGTGTCAGAGGCATAGAAACCTGTACATAACACTTGCCTATAGACTGTTCTGCACCCAACAGTGCAGTATGGCCACAAGTGCTTAGTACATGATGCACTTGCTTCGCTGCATTATTAAATGACCCCCTCTGTTCTTCCAAAGGCTAGTAAATTATTAAGACAGTACTATTTGAATAACAGATTTGTGCAGCTAAACTAAAAGCCATCCAAGTGTGAGCTCATACTCAGAAGGCTGGTACTGGATCAAGACGACCACATTCCCCTTCCCACGCTTCTGCTGCAATGCAGTGCACATTTCAATAGAACATATAATGCCAAAAACTGTATGAAGAAATGTTTTCTTCAATAGAATGCTTTTTTAAAGTGAAACCACTGTTTAGTTGATTACCCATTCATTTATGACCTGCCGCCAAATAAAATGACATGCATTTTTATTTAATATAATAATACTCTTAAGAAATAGCACAGAATTTTACAAAGCTTGGACTAATGTTAACATTATTTGGCAGATTAATCATGCCAATGCTCCTATATTTTTTAGCAAGCCATAAAAATGGGGAAGACACATAGGGGCAAATTCATCAAGGGTCAAATATCGAGGGTTAATTAACCCTTGATATTCGACTGGGAATGAAAATCCTTCGACTTCGAATATCGAAGGATTTTGCGCAAATACTTCAATCGATTAAAATCCTTCAAATCGAACGAGTCGAAGGATTTTAATCCAACGATCGAAGGATTATCCTTCGACCAAAAAAACTTAGCCAAGCTTATGGGGACCTTCCCCATAGGCTAACATTGGGTTCGGTAGCTTTTAGGTGGTGAACTAGGTGGTCGAAGTTTTTTCTTAAAGAGACAGTACTTCGACTGTCAAATGATTTTTAGTTTGAATCCTTCGATTCAAAGTCGTAGTCGAAGGTCGAAGTTTCCCATTCGATGGTTGAAGTAGCTTAAAAAAAACACTTCGAAATTCGAAGTATCTTTTCTTCTATTCCTTCACTCGAAGTTAATGAATTGGCCCCATAGCTTCCGTAATCTTTTGTATACTGAGTAGTGTTCAGGAGACCCCTGGCACTCATATTTATGATGTTTAATCTTGGTAATTAAGGACATAAAAAAGATGATGAGCTGTTAAAATCAAACTATACAGGGGATTTTATAAAACCTGCTAAATTTAGGGGGTTATTTATCAAAGTCCGAATTTAAAAAAAAATTGAAAAAACTCAGACCAAATCTGCACAGTGTTTTTCAGCTCATTTAAAAATACACTTTCCCAAAAAAATTTTTGCGGGAAAAAATCTTAAAATCGTAAAAAATTAAAATTTTACAAATTTTTTGTAATTTCCCCCGCGAAAGCTCAGATTTTTTCATATTTTTGCCTGAAACCCCTGAAAACTTCGGGGTATTGCAAGAAACCCAGTGCAGATCAATAAATCTTTGGGACTTCTACCATTGACTTATATGCAACCTCGGCAGATGCCGGATTTTTGGATTCTGACTTTTTCCATCCTCATTTTTTAAATTCTGATTTTATACTAAAAAACACAAATTTTGCGGCATTCGGAGTTTAGTAAATAAGACAAAAGATAAGATGGTACCTAGTATAGGTATAGCATCAGTTTTCCGGAAACCCGTTATCCAGAATGTTCCAAATAACTAACAGACTCCACTGTATCCAAATAATCCAAATTTTTCTGTAATAATAAATCAGTATCTTGTACTTGATCCAAACTAAGATATAATGAATCTTTAAGCAAAACCAACCTATTGGGTTTATTTAATGTTTAAATGTTTTTTTAGTCGACTTATGAGAAATGCGACTCGCTTGTATCATTCATTGGACAGCAGATGTTGGAACAGAGGCGTTTACTTGCCGCAGCCAAACTAGCATCTGCTTGCAAATTACATGTCACACAATTAAAGCTTAGCAGTCTTTGGCTTGTCTATGTGCCAGAGCATTTTGTTTGTGGGTTTTTATCCTGATATGGTCATGACAGTCAGTTAAGTAACAGAAACCGTGTGACTAAAAGAGGATTCATTGTGGGCAATGTTATTAATAGGACTTTATTCCCTAATAGGGACCTTCAGCCTGGAGCTCTCTCCGGTTGTCACTATACTCACGCTCACAGCAACCAACTTCAAGCCTGTTCTTTATCGGAGGCCGCTGCTCTTCTCTAAATCACAACCTTTAAATATTACGCTGAGCTATCGCTTCATGAGAATGAGCACAATGCAACAGTATGCTAAAAAAAAAAAAAGCAAAGATAATACAAACCTGCTAAAATTAATTTATGTGCACCATGGAGAACAAATCCAGGATGCATTTCTCATTGATGGAGTAAAGAAACAGAGTGATCTTTTGTTGCTTCATCCTTAAAGGGGTGGTTCACCTTCAAGCAACTAGTTGTTTTCAGATAGATCACCAAAAATAATGACTTTTTCCAATGACCTTCAATTTTCTCTGGGGGGGGTCGCCGACCCTGTCAACTGTTCATTAGTTGATACAATTCTTATCTTTGTCCCTGCTGAGCAGAATCTCTGGGTTTTTATTACAGGCAGCTGTTAGAATTGATACAATAGTTGCTAATACTCCAGAGATGCTGCTGAGAAATGTATCAACTAAATGTTGCAAAATTGTAATAGTTTAGAGTCTACACCTGAATTACTGAGCTGCCAGACTCAAACACCAGAGACATGAACATTCAATATCCATCACAGTTACCTATTTCTTCAAAAAGTATGAATAAATGCCATTTTCTATGCTGAAATCCAGCTGTTTAACAGTTCTTCTCTTTCTGCATCATTGACAGCATGCAGGAACTACATAACCCACAATGCATTGCACTGTGATGTTCCTTTCCTTTTTTAAATCACGTGTGCAGGGAATTGTGGGGTTTGGAGGATGCAGGCTGAGGACAGATGGCTGTGGATACAAAGTAACAGTAGTCAGCCAGCTCAGCAAAGTAGTCAGAGAGATCAGCAGGAGAGCAGGGGACTAGGCTTAGGGAACTGTCAGAAACCATAAATAGTCATGCAAAGTCTGCATATTTTTTAATTGATGTATATTGCAAAGTTGCTTGAAATTATGTTTACATTTCAAAAAGCTATGTTAGTATATAAGTTGTGTTTTTGTGGAGTTCCACAATGAAATGAGACACCCACAATGAAGTTGGAAAAAATACTGCAAAAAATACATGAACAATTTGGTTTGCAGATGAAGAAAGGCACAGCTCATAGGTTAGAATGACTAGTTGAAATACGATTATTGCCAATAAAATAAACCCTACAAAGGCATGAAAAAGTTTAATACCTTTTTGTTCCTTGATAATAACTAAGCTAAAAGGTGGGAATGCTAAGAAACAACATAAGCAGCACTAGAAACACTTCAAACAGCATCCCTGCCCCATGTAGGGTATGGGACATACCCTAATAAACTAACTAATTCAAAACATACAAAATACATTCAAACAAAATACCCATTTCAATGGGGCAGACCAGATGGGACAGATGCTCCTTTTTGCCAACAAATTGTATATTTCTACAAAAATAACTTCAACACTACCGACATCTGGCGAGGTTTCTACAAGCTATTCGGTGAAAAACAGGAAGGATGGGAATAACAATCGCACTAACGATCCCCTTAAAGGAAAACTATACTCACAAAATAAATACTTAAGCAACAGAAACAAAAATCTGCATAAAAAAAAGTCCTTTTCAAATTAAACATGAAATCCAATTTCTATTTTTTATTAAAGTATTCATAGCTGTTATAAGCTTATTTAAAAATCTCAACTTTCAATCAAATATTGTCTGCCCCTCCTCTATGCCATGGGCATAGAGGTGGGGCAGACAATTACTTTCACTTTCCATTCAGCACTTAGACTCCATTCAGACCTAGATGTCACTGCTCTCCCCACATTCCCCCGTTCTCTTCACCATTTTATTGTGTAGCCAGTGCATGGGGATGGACATCAGGTCCCCCATTCTGGTGCACAAACAAGATTCTGAGATGATGCAAGGCTTGTCTTAATAACTGTGTCCACAAAATGGCTCCTGCCTGCTTGCTATAATTATGAAATCCCAGACTGAAGGAAACAAGATTCAAATAATTTATATCATGCAATTAAAATTCAGTTTGCTTGACTAATGTGATAAAATAAGATTTTGAATATTTTTTTTGGGTGACGGGTCCCCTTTAACAGGAAGAAGTGTTGAAGCAAAAGACATAACTCTGTCTGTTAATTGGCTCATGTGACCTAAGAAGTATAGTTTGTTTGCTATGTTTGTGTGCACAGTGAATCGTACGATCCCAGGGGGCGGCCCTTATTTTTTAAAATGGCAATTTTCTATTTATGATTACCCAATGGCACATATTACTAGAAAAGTATATTATTATGAAAATGGTCTGTTTAAATGAAGCAGCGTTTTACATATGAGCTGTTTTATGCAATATCTTTTTATAGAGACCTACATTGTTTGTGGGGTATAGTTTTCCTTTAAGGAAAGAAAATATCATGCAGCATGGCCTTATAGGAGATCTTGGTAAAATGCAGATAACACCTCCCATAAACCATAATGTACATCAGAGTGTTTGACTTGAAAACATCTACTTAAAGGGGTTCTACACCCAAAACAATTTACTGATGTCAAGTTTTTTTGGCATTGTCCTCTGAGCACTTTTGGATTTTACCTTAAGTTTCTATTTTTAGTGGTCTCTGAAATATTAGCAGTTTTGGACTGCTAATGTATGTATGAAAGTATGTTAAGCAGTATATTCTTATATGCTTTTGGTTACACAAGAGCTGAAATAATTATTCTATAAATAGCATGATATATCAAGCTCGTTAATCATACCCCTCGGGAATCTTGTACCCAATATGAAAATCCACTTTGTTTCTTGATGTATCTTTTTCAGATCTCCTCCACTCTAAAGGCTCTTACTGACTAGTGTTTGAAGCTGCGTTCCCCTGCGTTGTTTTTCTGCGTTCAGCCGCAGGGGAGCGCAGGAATAGACGCATTTAGCTTTTTTCAATGGGGCTGTACTCAGGCGCATGTAGGCGCCGAACGCAGGTTGAGACGCAACATGCTGTATTTTCCTGCGTTCAGAGCCTACACGCGCCTGTGAGTACAGCCCCCATGAAAGTCAGACTCTTTCAATGCCTCGTATTGAGAAGTGATTAAAAAAAACAAAAAAAAACGTATTCAACCTCCTGCATACAAACGCTCATTCCTGAATCACTTCCAGGGGGCTGATTGAATAAATAGTATTAATGCATTAAAATAAATATGCCTAATCAGACTTGATGGCCTTGGGCAGCGGTGTGACAAAAGCCATTAAACAAGTGGCAAGAACAGTGTATCACCAATGTGATTCGCAATGCACGTTTCTCCTTTCAAATTAAATTGAATCTAATAGTTTGTAAATCACTGTGCTAAGCACAACCAGCTCGCCCCAGATTACAATCTGCATTTCTCTTGAAAAAATTAAAAGGAGATTTAAAAAAAAAAAAAAAGTTGTAACAAATACAGGTATGGGACCTGTTATCCAGAATGCTCGGGACCTGCGGTTTTCCGTATAAAGGATCTTTATGTAATTTTGATCTTCATACCTTAAGTCTACTAGAAAATCATATAAACATTTAATAAATCCGAAGCTGGTTTTGCTTCCAATAAGGATTAATTATATCTTAGTTGGGATCAAGTAGAAGCTACTGTTTTATTATTACAGAGAAAAAGGAAATCATTTTAAAAAATTTGGATTATTTGGATAAAATGGAGTCTATGGGAGATAGTCTTTCCATTTTTAGGAGCTTTCTGGATAACGTTTCTGAATATACACTGTAAAAATTCTGCTATTTTAGCATTATGCAGGAAAAAAATGGTTCCAGAATTATGGACAGTGCTCCCTCTATTTAGCACCACCACTGCTTACCACCAGGTAAATTGTCTTGGCAAATATGTATATGTACAAATATAATATTGTAATAATTGTATACATATATAATACAATAAAAGAGGAGCAACGCATGTTATAAACTATGGGATCCCCTCACAGGCCACCCCCCTAAATCACTCCATCAGACTCTGGATATATGACTCCCCTTGTACCTTTGTCCTTGCAGGAAAATTCAGGAATGGAATTGGGGAGGGAAGAAGCACTAAGCATTTGAAGTGGGAGACAGTTTATGTGGGTGGTATGCAAAGGCACTGGCTTTGGAGGAGGAAAAAAGAAAGCGAAGAAATGTAAGTAAAGTTATGTGCAACAAACTATATTAAAGGGGTGGTTCACTTTTACGTTTTGTAAGTAATACAATGGCTAATTCTAAGCAATTTTTCAATTGTCACTCATTATTTCTTTTTTTATCGTTTTTTATCGAATTCGAATATCGAATTCGAAGGATTTTAGCGCAAAAGCTTTGATCGAACGATTGAATAAAAATCGTTCGGATCGAACGATTGAATAAAATTGATTGAATAAAAATCGTTCGGATCGACCAATTTTAAGCGATCAAAAAACATTGGACTTCTGTAGGTTTAAAGTGGCGAAGTATGAAGTCTTAGTATTTTTTAAAGAGACAGTACTTTGATTATCGAATGGTCGAATAGTCAAACGATTTTTACTTCGAATCGTTCAAATCATTCGATTCGATCAAATTTGATCGAATTTGACCAATTCGATGATCGAAGTACCCACAAAAATACTTCGAAATTCGAATTTTTTTCCATTCAAATTATTCACTCGACCTTAGTTAATCTGCCCCACAGTGTCAGACTAGCCCACCGGGATACCAGGAAAACTCCCGGTGGGCCCAGCTGTCAGTGGTCCCTCTTGCTTCTAACCATTTGGCCTATTTCATGGTCATTGCCTATTTCTTTATGGGAGAAAAGAGTCTTAATAATGGAAGAATAGAGTATAGTATGTAGAGACTAAGAGAATAAGGAGGTTGAGTGAGGAGAGGAGGAATAATAGTTTGGAAAGTGGGTCCTCAGCCTAAGGTTTTCTGGTGGGCCCCTGGCATCCCAGTCCAACACTGTCAACACAGCATACTAAAGAATGAACATACATGCACACAGAAAACCGTACATTATATTACTGCCAAACACACATATTGATTTTTTACTACAATATACAGGCATTAACATGAAAATGACATGCTCTTGAATAGTAACATACCCTAAGGCAGATCAATAACTTCACTGATCAAAGTGAATATGAACAGATGAAAAAGGCTATTGCTTTAAGCAACTGTCAATGTGAATGAGCTGAGTGTTTCCCAGAATTAGGGATTAATGGTTTGATCCAGAAACAGATCAAACACACCAGGATGAGGCAAATTTGCACATGCCCACACTGCAACTACAATTTGACTTTTATGTGTTAGTGTGCATGTACATTACTTTTATATTAGCAGAGCTAAACAACCTGGGCCTGTAAAATACTATTCAGCACACCTGTGCAGGAACCAAGAGGGATTACTGTTGCTACTAATGTTCATCACAGTAAGGCTGGAACTACACAATGCATCTTCTTGAGATCTGACGCGCTGAGAGGAAGCGCATGCAAGGAGACGGATGCGACGAATGTAAGTTAAGTAAGAGAAATGTCGGACCTTGTCGCTGTGTAAATCTGACACGACTGTCAGATGAAGACGCAACGTGCAGCATGACGGATGCTTGCAGCGACAGGGTCCGACATTTCTAATACTTAACTTATATTCGCTGCATCCCTCTCCTCGCATGCGCTTCCTCTCCGCGCGTCGGATCTCAAGAAGACGCATTGTGTAATTCTAGCCTAAATATTAGGGATGCACCGAATCCAGGATTCGGTTTGGAATTCGGCCTTTTTCAGCAGGATTCGGCCGAATGCTTCTGCCGGCCGAACCAAATCCTAATTTGCATATGCAAATTAGGGGTAAGGAGGGAAAACATGTGACTTTTTGTCACAAAACAAGGAAGTCAAAAATATTTTCCCCTTCCACCCCTAATTTCCGATTCTTTCGCAAAATAGTGGATTTGGTGCATCCCTACTAAGTATCCACAGTTTGATGACTACAACACAGATATAAGCACAGGGGGGCAGAATGCAGATCTGCAGAAAAGGGTGCATAACAAGAACACAATCATACAATCCTGGTCCTTTAAAACTGCCCTCCACACACAAAGAAATTGGCATTGACCAAAGAAATTGGCACTGATCACTGGTGCCAGTAATAGAATTGTTTGCTTATGTGTAATGTTCATAGTGAGGCACTTTACTTCTAACATTTCAATCCACTCGTACCTCCTGCTGCAGAATCTACAGCGGTAACAAATGCGATCATAATGTCTATGGCGACACATGGCAAGACCCAAGAGGTGCAACATGGAAAGAGTTAATTTGGAAAATGCGTTTGTCTGGCTGTACTATCTCAATAGATACATTGTTGTCTTATTTGGGTCAAAATTCTGATCAATTTTATCCCAACGGTATTCCACTGTGGCTGACCAAAATGGACAACAATATTGCACTCTCACACGTGGAGGCCTATTTATCAATTTTCAAGATCAAAGAAAGATCTTCCAGTTGTAAAAGGGACATTTGCCATTGACTTCTACATGTTTTCGACAGGTGTTAGCTGGGGTATTTTTGTATTGTCACATAATAAATCCAGGAAAAGACGCACATTTTCCCCTTGACTTTTTCAAATTTTTGCCATCAAAACCTGAAAAAGTTGTGGTTTAATAAATCGTGCCCATAGTATAAACAACATCCCATGAACTCAGAGCCTTAAAGAAGAACTAAAGCCTAAATAAAAAAATAGCTAGAAATGTTGTACATTATGTTTTGGTTCTACACCAGCCCAAGGCAACCACAGCCATTACCGTAAGCAGTAAAGATCTGTTTCTCCAAAGATGCCCCAGTAGCTCCACATCTTCTTTTCTGCTGATTCACTGCACATGCTCTGTGCTGCTGTCACTTACTGAGCTTAGGGACCCACTCACAATATACAATACACATAGAATAGAAATGTCACAATATACAATACACATAGGGGCAGATTTATTATATTACAGTTATATTACAGGCCAACCTCCTTTTCTGCTTGATAATTTGTGACGACCCCTAAGCTTAGCTTCTCAATAGTATGGGATCCGTTATCTGGAAACCCGTTATCCAGAAAGCCCTGAATCACAGGAAGGCCATTTCCCATAGACTCCACTGTATCCAAATAATCCAAATTTTTGAAAATGATTTTCTTTTTCTCTGTAATAATAAAACAGCTTTTTGGGTTTAATTAATGCTTACCGCGTATAAGCCGAGTTTTTCAGCACCCAAAATGTGCTGAAAAACTCGACCTCGGCTTATACGCGGGTCATACGCACATACTGTAGCCAATCCCTCACCGGATACTGTAGCCAATCCCTCACCGGATACGAGGCTCCTTCTGCGGCCCCAACACACCTCCCTCTCCCATAGCGCATCAGGACTCTGTGACTGACTGTCACGATCGCCGCCCGGAGCAGGTCCAGGAGCTCCGGGCGGCGCGTCCTTCCCTGCCGGCGTCCTTCCAAAATGGCGGCGCCCATGGCCGCCACGTGGGTAGAGGCGCCGGCGCCGCTACCCACGTGGCGGCCATGGGCGCCGCCATTTTGGGAGCGACGCCGGCAGGGAAGGACGCGCCGCCCGGAGCTCCTGGACCTGCTCCGGGCGGCGATCGTGACAGTCAGTCACAGAGTCCTGACCATATTCAGGCATGGAGGTAGCAGGACCAGGGCCCTTTTGTATAAAGTGTTGTTATTTCCCAGCACCCACTTATCTTCTCCCTACAGGAACCAGCATGGCAGCACCAACTGCTAAACAGGGGCTTATTTTATAATAATGGGATTATTGGACCCCCTTCCCCCATCCAGGCCATATTCTCCTATAAAAGCTCTTGCTGCGGACTGTAAACATTTACATGTGTCCTGCACACTGTTGGGGCCGCAGAAGGAGCCTCGTATGTAGTTGCTGCATCTCTCCATCTCTCTGCCCCTGGTTGAGTTATAAGTTATTTTACTGTGACTGGTGTGCTTACAATTTTTTTTTTTTAAACTGTGGGCAGGCCTACCTTTCATTGTTATTCAGTGGGTGCAGGTACAGATTGATTTTCAATCAGCCCCTAGGCTTATACACGAGTCAATAAATTTTTCCAGTTTTCTTAGGTAAATTAGGTACCTCGGCTTATACACGGGTCGGCTTATACACGAGTATATACGGTACATGATTTTCTAGTAGACTTAAGCTATGAAGATCCAAATTACGGAAAGATCCATTGTCCAGAAAACTCCAAGTCCCGAGCATTCTGGATAATAGGTCCCATATCATGCCTTTTACTACATTGTTTAAAGAGTCAGGACCAGGAGTGTAGAAAAAAATCAAGCAAATACTGGTTTCAATTGCAATTGCATTTACAAATATATTTAAAACCATTGCAACATTTTATTTAATTAATCCATATAGCAAATGTGTTTTGAATTAAATTTTTTTCATAATGGAGGAAATACAATCTTTAACGTATTAGAGGGAAAGTTATAAATTAATAAAAAAATTCCAGTACAGGTTTACCCCTTGCATTGCTCATGGGCAACTGGCAGGCGCCTTATTCTATATACAGACTAGTGATGGGCGAATAAATTTGGCTGGCGCAAATTCACGGCGAATTTCCACGTTTCTAAAACAATTTTGGCCGTGCGTCCGAAAAGTCGCTCATGTCAAAATCGTTGCGCGTCAACACTATTTGGATGCCCATTGACTTTAACAATGGTGACAAAATTTACGCAAGCGACTTTTCGGACGCATGTCCAAAATTGATGAGGGCGTAAATTTTCGAGTTTCACAAATTTTTCAGTTTTGCGAATTTTGCAGGAAATTCGAAAAATTTTCAGCAAAGCAAAACGGGAGAAGTTCGCCCATCACTAATACAGACACATAAAAGCTGGTACTTAGAGCGCCAGCTTTAGGGGGGTGTCCCTAAGGTGCCTGCATAGGGCACGTGCCACAAAATCTGGCAACTGAACTTTTGGAAAAGTGGCAGTTAGAGGTCGCTACATAAACAGTGCAAATATCACAATATTTGTGAAAACTACTATTACATTAATCCATCAACTTCACATTAAATGCTTCTTACAGTTACAGATATTCCAATCAGTTCTCAACTGTATTAATTTCATGCAGATTACATGGTGAATTAAGAAACAATGATGTCCTATGAATAATTAGGTATTTCCCAGCCAGTGAGAATATACAGACGATATAAAGATTACAAAAACATGGATGTACAAGTTTTAAAAAACAACACAATAAACTGGAAATACACACATAAGGCACATAATTAGATATTTTACTATGAAATACTGAAACACATAATTAACTGCTACAATCCAATGCTGAATGCAGACACCAACTGCCTGTTTCTACGGATCCTATGTGCCTTTTCATTGGCAGGGATATACCCAATTTAAGCGCAAATTTCTGACAGTGGATGACAGACCTGTTATTGCATGTGATCAGACAGGGCGGGGGAGAGAAAGGGGCAGATTTACTAAATGGCAAAGTGGCAGTTGCTAGTGAAAACTTGCCAGAAATCTCATCTGCAAGGACATTGCCAATTTACTAACCGGTGTAGAGGACAATTTTCTAGCGAACCTAACCGTCACTAGCGCAGTTTCAAACCCTATCGCCAGGCGAATTTTCACTCAGGCGAACGAACGGTACTCCGCAAATTTACAAAAGTGCAAATTTTACAGAATAGTACCTCTTTCGCCAGAGTTTCCTTCTTCGCTTTAGACCTGATGAGCTGATAAAATGAAGCTACATCTTATGTCAGTGACATCATATCTTGTATGCCGAAAAGTCATAAAAGTTCTAAAAAACCCTGGCGTTTTTTCATATTTTAAAGCAGGATTGTCTTCAAAAGTCCTAACTATTAAAGATTTTTGTATTAACTTTTATTAATTTTTCTCCAACCATTTGAGGGACATGCCACATTTGTTTTAGGGTGGGCTCAATTCTAGGGCATTAGAGGATCTCTTTTGTCTTTATTTTGCTTCCTTGGACATTTTTATTAATAATTGGCCACTTCAAGCATTTGCACCAGCATCACAAATAAAGACGTCTATACGACCTATATGTACCCGCCCTATTCAAATTTACCTAAGTGTAAATTAGTACTAACGAAGTTTTGCTAGGCAGAAACGAACGCTAGAGAAAGTTCTCTATGAAACGCTCACCCTGACGAATTAACCCTAGCAAAACTTCGTTTTAGTGAATTAGCGTAGTGGTAACAAATTTAAGCCTGTTGAAGTGGTGTAAAGTATGGCGGAGCCTTTGCTGGTGAAAATTCGCCCTTTAGTGAATTTGCCCCAAAGAATCAGGGTGACACCAAAAAAAGTGTTGAGCTGACATGTCTGCAAATGCTGATTTCACCATATACGGAAGACTCAATCAATAAACAAAGGTCAAGACAATAGAGATATGTAAAATTACATATTTTAGCAAATAATGTGCATAAAAAAGACAGGCTTATACAGGAAAGGCAGTGTCTTACCGAGGCAGCAAAATGAATCATGTATCAGATGAACACCAGAGAGGTCACCAAAGCATTGAGCACCTATGTGTTTAAAAAGAGAAATAAAATAGTTTATGACAACATGCCATAAACTGAACACATACATTAGATGGGGTATGCTGGGTTATACTTCTTTATACTCAAAGGGGTACTTTACAGGGTTGGACTGGTCTAGCAGGATACTGTGAAAAACCTGGTGGTAGAGTCCTGCGCGGGTCCATTTTTTGGAACTCGTACCCATACCCACAAACTGCAATCCGCAACCTGGACCCACAACCTGCATTCTTACCCGCTTGGACTCGACCCGCAAGTACCTTATCTGCAAATCGGACCCACGGACCATCAAGAATCAGAATGTGCTGTCGTAACCGTAAGTAACATCATCGAAAGTAGATGTGACCCGGAAAAAAGGAGCAAAACAGGAAGTGCTGCCATTGTAAACCGGAAGTGCTCAGATAAAAGGCGTGATCAGAAAAAAGGAGTAAAAATCACTATTGAGAAGACCCACAAATCTGCAGAACCGTCGACCCATGTCTATACCCGCACCCGGAACGTCTACCCGCAACCCGCAGTGTAACGCAGATTTGTGCGGGTAACCCGCGGGTACTCGACCCGCTTCTGTACTCTACCTGGTGGACCAGACCAGCTCCCTGATCTATCCTACTGACCCCAATCATATTATGACTAGTAGGGAAAAAAAGTTTTGTACAGGGGACTGATTGTCGACGGCGCAGGAGGCCGATAGTGTGGGGGCCCGGCAATGGCCCCTGACGCAGCAACCCTGGTGGGCTTTAGATCCCCAGTCCAATGCTGATAGTTTGCAATTAAATTTGGTTGAAGTATGATAAAGTGTTATTCTGAGTGCAACTGTTCTTTATTTTGTGTGTTATTGAATTATTTTGTAAACGAGCTCTGTAGTTTGGAAATCCAGCAGCTATCTGATCGTAGGGGGCAATTTACCCTAACATTTAGGCAGATGTTTGAAAGACAGACTGGAAGATGAATAGGAGAGGGACTGTAAGGCAATGAAAAGTAACTATAACAATAGAATTGTAGCCTCACAGAACAATATTTGATTAGGCTGCTGGGGTCAGTGACCCCCAATAACCAGATGGTATTTTAGAATTGCAAGATCGAAAAACACAGAAGAGAAAAGCAAATCATTTTTCAAAACTATGAAAATGAACACTAATTAAAACACTGCTAAGAACAGGAATTTCTAAAACATACTAAAAGTTAATGTAAAAGAGAACTACCGTATATACCCGGCATAAGCCAAGTTTTTCAGCATCCAAAATGTGCTGAAAAAATCTACCTCGGCTTATACGCAGGTCAGCGGTACCCGACCCGAGTAGCTGAGATTGCAGTCACTTTTAATCATTCCTATACCAACAGTTCACTTGGGGAGAGACTGCAATATCCCACAATGCCCTCTGTTGGTTATATGAAAGAATAACAGTGCGCCCTCTGTTGGTTATATGAAAGATTAACAGTGACTGCAATATCACACAGCGCCATCTGTTGGTTGTATGAAAGAATAACAGGGACTGCAATATCACACAGCGCCATCTGTTGGTTGTATGAAAGAATAACAGAGACTGCAATATCACACAGCGCCATCTGTTGGTTGTATGAAAGAATAACAGAGACTGCAATATCACACAGCGCCATCTGTTGGTTGAATGAAAGAATAACAGGGACTGCAATATCACACAGCGCCATCTGTTGGTTGTATAAAAGAATAACCGGGACTGCAATATCACACAGCGCCCTCTGTTGGTTATATGAAAGATTAATAGTGACTGCAATATCACACAGCCCATCTGTTGGTTGTATGAAAGAATAACAGTGACTGCAATATCACACAGCGCCCTCTGTTGGTTGTATGAAAGATTAACAGTGAATGCAATATCACACAGCGCCATCTGTTGGTTGTATGAAAGAATAACAGTGACTGCAATATCACACAGCGCCCTCTGTTGGTTGTATGAAAGATTAACAGTGACTGCAATATCACACAGCGCCATCTGTTGGTTGTATGAAAGAATAACAGTGACTGCAATATCACACAGCGTCCTCTGTTGGTTGTATGAAAGAATAACAGTGACTGCAATATCACACAGCGCCATCTGTTGGTTGTATGAAAGAACAACAGTGACTGCAATATCACACAGCGCCCTCTGTTGGTTGTATGAAAGATTAACAGTGACTGCAATATCACACAGCGACATCTGTTGGTTGTATGAAAGAATAACAGTGACTGCAATATCACACAGCGCCCTCTGTTGGTTGTATGAAAGATTAACAGTGACTGCAATATCACACAGTGCCCTCTGTTGGTTATATGAAAGAATAACAGTGACTGCAATATCACACAGCGCCCTCTGTTGGTTATACAAAAGATTAACAGTGATGGCAATATCAAACAGCACCCTCTGCACATGGTAGTGGGACAGTGGGACAATGCACACAGTAATCCGTTTGGCAATTCTCTGTCACCATCAGCTTTGCAAAGAAGTCCGGTTGATCGCTGGGGGGGTCGCTTTGGCAGATTGTGCGCTGCTGGGAGACAGGGCTGTAGTTGTGTCTAGGCTTATACGCGAGTCAATAAGTTTTCCCAGTTTTTGTAGGTAAAATTAGGTACCTCGGCTTATACACGGGTCGGCTTATACACGAGTATATACGGTACTTTATTAGTTCTGTAGTAGTCAAACTTTTAGTATTGTATAGAATGACCACGTATAAGCAACTTTTCTATTAGTCTTCATTGTTTATTTTTGTATAGCTTTTTAATTATTTGCCTTTTTCTTCTGATTCTTTTCAGCTTTCAAAAGGGGGTCACTGACCCCATCTAAAAACAAATGCTCTTTAAGGTCACACACTTATTGTTATTGCTCTCTTCTATTACTATTCAGGCCTCTCCTATTCATAATCGAGTCTATTATTCAAATCAAGGCATTGTTGCTAGTGTAATTTTGACCCTAGCAACCAGAACGCTGAACCTGCCAACTTGAGAACCACTGAATAAAAAGCTAAATACCTCAAAAACCACAAATGATAAAAAATGAAAACCAATTGCAATCTCTCTACATCATACTAAAAGTTAGCTCAAAGGTGAACAACCCCTTAAAGGACACAAAGAAATGACAGACTTTTAACTGATGTTAATTATTATTACTAGAAACGTTTAATGTTAATCTATATAAAAATCCAGTGTTTTGGCACCATATAGTCACCTCCATCAAGGACTTCTTTATAAACAACGTCACATGCAAACATGCTTTTAGGTAAATTGTCCTCTCTGTTTCTCTAATCCCTAGCGCTCTCCCTGCCCAAGTCTTGCTTAATATCATAAGGATTTAGGAACGGAAGTGTCGGTGACATGGCTAGCCAATTATGGCATTTATTTCAGTGCAGATATTAACTGCAGTTGATGTCACAGAAATAAAAATGAGCCTTGACCTCATTCAATGAATCTGCAATAATTCTGTTTTTTTTTCTAAGACTGTAAATGTAATGAGATAATGAATGATTCATTTATCGGCTGAAAAATTCAGACACTGACCTGCTATGACAACTGATGAGTCTGCTGTTTAATAAGCTGCACCCATAGATATAGCACAATGCAGTACAGGTTTGGGATCAGTTATCCGGAAACCCATTATCCAGAAAGTTCAGAAATACAGAAAGGCCGTCTCCCATAGACTTCATTATAATCAAATCATACAAATTTTTAAAAATGATTTTCTTTTTCTCTGTAATAATAAAGCAGTACCTTGTACTTGATCCCAACTAAGATATAATTAATCCTTATTGGAAGCAAAACCAACCTATTGGGTTTATTTCATGTTTACTTGATTTTTTAGTAGACTTAAGGTATGAAGATCCAAATTACAGAAAGACTCGTTATCCGGAAAGCCCCAGGTCCCAAGCATTCTGGATAATAGGTCCCATACCTGTATTTGTAGTTATTACAATACATACACATAGGGATACTACTAGGGTTGCCTCCTTTTCGAAAAAAAAATTACCGGCCGGTGGTGGGGCAGGAACAAAAAGGGGCGGACCGTGGGATAAAAGGGGGCAGAGTCAGGCACAGTGATCCAAAAGGGGGCGGAGCAACACACGCGATGGACAGAAACCTGAAAACCAATTGTAAGTACTGAGCGAACTGGGGGCGGCCCAAGGACTTTTTTCTTAAGGGCTTTACAAATTACACTACATTGCCGGTAAAATATTGGGCCGGGTGTAGAGTTGCCAGGTAAAACACCTGCCAAGGCCGGGGCCGGTATTACAAATTTACCGGAAACTCAGTTGCCGGTAATTTGTAATACCCTTTAAAAAAAGTCCCTGGCCTGCCCTCAATTCGCACAGAACTTACCTTTTTTCCAGCACTGTGGACATCTCTGAGATGTTGCTCCGCCCCTTTTGCTGCACACCACGTAGCCCCGCCCCTTTTTGTGTCACAGACCGCCCCCTTTTGGTGCCAGCCCCCCACTGGCCGGTAATATTTTTCAGTAAAGGTGGCAACCCTAGCCGGTTGGCAACCCTAGATACTGCAGATCAACTTAGAAAGCCATTGGATAGTGTATATACTTTGGTTGCAGTCATTGTAACTGTCATTGCATTTAAGGTTTAATAACCCTGCCAGCTAAATACCATATATAGGGGTAGGCAGAAGAGGCAGCTGCCTAGGGCGCAATGATAGGGGGTGCTGGGCAGCTACCTCTAAAATTGTCTATGCCTACCCCTAGTCTGCACACCTCAGTCTTACTCCACTTCCTGGTCGGCCAGTTGCCTAGGGCACCCGGCCGGCCTGGCCCTGATACAGACACAAAACTGTTTATTGCTACAGTATGATGCTACAGTGGTCCGGAGGCAGAGTTTCTTGCAGTGGTGTAACTAGAGCTTGCCAGGCCCCCCTGCAAAAAAATCTTCAGAGGGGCCTGGCGCACTCCCACCCAGTTCCTGTCCTGTACCCTGGCCCACTCAGTGCCAACTTGTGTCCCCCTTCTTCGCGCATGTAATAGTGGATGGGGAGGTTTTCTTATAAGCTATAGAGGAAGCTGTGACTGTGCAGTCTGCTTTTCTTGCTTCTCAGTTAAAGGACCAGTAACATCAAAAAATTTTATAAAAAAATTCTTAGAATACAACGGAAAAAAAAACACCAAGACAAATTAAAATTTAAAGTAGCAAAGTCTTTATTAAGAAATAACTTAAAGAAACGCCGCTTCCCCTCCTCTTCAGAAAAGGCAATCCCTCCTGCGGCGTCAATTTCTCCTCCCTGGCTATTCCATTGACAGCGTGTCCTCTGCCCCGATCTCTTTCTTCAGCTCTTCTTCATCCTCCTCCCAGGAACAGCAGTAGGAAGGCGATGTCGGCAGGCTCCACGGGAAGCTGCAGGCCATGTGGCTGGAGCCGCATTACCAGGAGGTGGAGAAGCTGCGGGGACGACCCTTGGGCCCTGCATTCCAGGAGGGGTCGGCACCTAGGCTATGGGGCTGGGGTAAGAGTGCAGGTGGTTGTAAGGGATTGCGGAGGGAGGAGCCGGGTGTGGGTGCTGTTTGTGGCTCTCCAGTAGAAGCAATAAGAACGTGCGGGAACCACCGGGACTGACCTGTTCTTAGCGGCGGCCACTCTGTCCCTCTGTCGTAACATTTCTACATGTAACAGTATAATGGCCCTTTAAAGGTGGTTGGTTACCTTTAAGATAACTTTTAGTATGTTATAGCGTTGCTAATTCTAAGCGCCTTTTCATTTCGCCTTTAGTTTTGATTTTTTTTTTTAGTTTTTTAATCATTTGCAACTAGATTTCTGAAATTGCAAGCTGGAAAGCTGCTGAATAAAAAGCTAAATAAATAAAAAAAACAGAAGCAATAACACATGAAAACCAATTGCATATTATCTCTCTACATCATATAAAAGTTAATTTAAAGGTGAACAACCCCTTTCTCCCAAGAAAGTATACTTACTAATTTTGATCAGGATTTGGGAAGGTCTCTTACTAAAAGGCTAATGCAGAAAACAGAAAATATGGAGTCTAAAAAGAAAATTTAACAATCTACAGTACAACAGACTTATTCACTATCATTGTTTAGTAAATCTACTGATACAACAACCACATAAGCAAATATAAGCATATATCTATCTCTGGTTGAAGCTGATATATGAATTATTTTATTGGGACTGGGATGGGAATGGTTAAAGTAAAAATGATAAAATAAATGAAACAAAAATGATAAAATAAATGAAATGCTCAATGATTTTTTTACTTGCTTAATTCAGTATAACATGAATTTTTAAATCAATGAATGAATTACCAATTGATTAAATAGAATATAATTCATAAAGCTGATGGAGTACTGGTGTTTATAAAATATGTGTATAATATAGTTTTCCTACTTTATTTGCAAATGGGCTGCCTTTCAAGCTTCAGTTGTGTGGACTTTGCATACCAGGTGTTATCACATTTTGATCAGTCGCTGCCCATTGAGCTTACAATCTAAAGTCCCTATTTTATTCACATCAGTTCCTGCCTCGGTGAGCTTACAATGTAAGGTCCCTATCACATTCCTACCAGTCCCTTCCCCAGTGGAGCTTACTATCAGAAGGCCCTATAAAATTACTATCAGAAATTTAACCTGCAGCAGTGGATATGGTTCTTCACATTGAGAACAGTGAGGTTGGGGAATGCAGAAGATGTTGTGATTTTGTGCTGATTCTGTTAATGCCTTTAAGAAGGGCTTGGATGGTGATCTATAGTTAGTTGTATGTTTATGAATTTATGCAATCCATTTATGCCAACACTCATATATATTAAATATACATTTATTTGGGCAATTGTATGCTTGCTACCGATTTTGCTTGATGATAAAAATGTTTACATTGGTATGCATTTTCTTTTTTTTTCCCCCTTGTTGGCTTTCGTGAGTATATGGAGGGGCCCTTCAGATCAGGTTCTCTGGTGGGCCCCAGGTGCCCCAGTCCGACACTGCTGGTATTGTTGAGCTATGCTTGTCCAAGAGCCCACAGAATGTTTGTTATCTCCACAAGAATCTTCTTCAAATACTTCCCCAAAGATTTGGCCAAACCATAAATATTTAAATTTGAGAAAAAGACAAATTCTAATGGACTGCAAAAAAAGGCTTTGATTAGATCCAGGATTCAGTAAATCCCTACTAAAAATGGACCAATAAACGCTTAAATAGCAGTTCAGTAACTTTAACAACACATTCGATTTTCCAGTTCTGTAATAGATTTATATACTATATTTTCAAAAAACAATTAAATAAATCACTTTAACTATGTCATACATTCCTAGAGGGAACAGGGAGGAGAGTAAATTGGCCAATAATCTTAAACAAATATACAAGCCTTTCATTTCCAATTTGGATTGGTATGAACTGGCCGTCCTTCCTGAATTCAAGGTTACACGCCATTCAGCGAGAATAAAATCAATTCCGTTCAGAGTACAAATGAAGATGAAAGTCCCAGTCGTCTAAATGAACAATGTTTAATATTAGGCATTGGTTGTCCATCCAAAAACTTTGTATAATAATGAAAAATTTAATTCAAAGACATTTTTCAATACACATTAAAAATGAAAAGGTTTTAATATAATTTATAACAGTAATTGTAATTAAAAGAAGTATTTGCTTATCCCTTTCTCATTTAAATTCTCTTCTATGTCTGTTAATAAACTGCACTCCGCTACAAGGAGTCAGAACCAGAGGTTCAGTGACTATAAGCAAGCAAACAAATAGTGCTTTTAAAAAGCAATAACATGCATGGGACCTGTTATCAAGAATACTTGGGATCTGTGGTTTTCCAGATAAGGGATCTTTCCACAATTTGGATCACCATACCTTGTCTACTAAAAAATAATTTAAAGGTTAAATAAATCCTCTTTTGCTCAAATAAGGATTAATCATATTTTCGTCTGGAACAAGTACAAGTTACGGTTTTATTATTACAGAGTAAAAGAAAATAATTTTAAACATTTGGTTAAAGTTGAGTCTGAAGGAGATGGCCTTCCTGTAATTTGGAACTTTCTGGATAGTGGGTTTCTGGATAACGGATCTTTGACCTGTAAAAATGATAAATAATTGTAATGCATTTTACATACCAGTTTACCTGGATTTTTTTCTGCATTTCAAGTTTTTTTGTAGTTTCGACCATTTTTACAGAAATTCCCCCATTTTACCTTTTCCTAGAATTTAAGTTTTTTGCCCTGGTCCCCTGGAAAATGCAAAAATCTGGATTTGGCTGTACTTATAAAATCAATACGCTTCACATAATGCAAATGCAAGACCTTCCTAGCTACTCATATTATGTAAAAGTCAAGAGAGATGATTTCCACAAATTGGGCACAGGGGTCCTACCACAAGGACATTGGAAATTATACGATGAAAGAAACCATCCATGGCTGGTCTTGCCATTAAGAAAGGCAATATTTGTAGTAGTTGTAGTAGTTCTCGCTAGTGCTTACCATATGATACATTTATTACATTAACTTATGGTTATTCAGCAAAATCAGAAGTGACTGATCCAAATATCTATATTTTATCTATCTATCTATCTATCTATCTATCTATCTATCTATCTATCTATCTATCTATCTATCTATCATCTATCTATCTATCTATCTATCTATCTATCTATCTATCTATCATCTATCTATCTATCTATCTGTCTGTCTGTCTGTCTGTCTGTCTATCTATATCTATCTAGCCTTCTAATATATCTATCTATCTATCATCTCTCTATCTTTCTATCTATCTATCGTCTATGTGTCTGTTAGTGATGTGTGGGTCAGGGAAAACTCAACCCTCATTCAACCCTTAACTTGCCAACCTGCACCCAACCTGTACCCATGTGTTCTGTACACTTCTGTTCACGCCTCTGGTTCTAAGACCCTTATAACTGGCCATAGCTGCGCAGTAGCAGCCCTGCTTTCTACCCAATTGGTGTGATCTTCTACAACATTTCCATAACTGCAGCATCCAGACAAAATGCCAACAGTGCCCATTGTTTTCTGGAAATGTGAATATTTTAATAGGAGTTTGAACCTCACCTTGAAAGGAACTGTTCCTGGATATGAGGGCCAGACGACAACTACACATCAGGCATGAACTTTTTTATTAAAATGGGAGTATCTTTATCATCATGGATGATCTAACTAGTAACTAACTAGTTTTTTTAATGACTGTATCCATTTCAAGGGTGTGTATCCAATCTGTCTCCCACAGATTTCCAGGATTTACTGCATGCTGGTCAAGTGTCTATCTGGTGCAAAAGGGGTCATTAGCGCCATTAGCGATGCTGCCCCCATTAGCACATCATGGTTTAAAACTGTTCATATCTTGTTAGTATAAATTGACAAATTCCAGGTATGAGATACAGAAACCCATTATCCTGAAAGCAATGACATTTCCCATAGACTCAAATTTAATGAAATAATTTAAATTAGTGAAATGTACTTTCTTTATCTCTGTAATATTACAACAGTAACTTGTATTTGCCAACTATAAAATAATCCTTATTGGAGTTAACAGATAAACCTATTGGGTTTTGTCAATCTTTAAATAATTTTTAGTACACTTAAAGTATGGACATCCAAACTAAAGGAATACCCATTATCTGGGAAAGCCCAGGTACCAAGCATTCTGGATACCTGTACATGTAACTTCTTTCATTGGAAAAATATTTCTCAATATTACTCTAAATATTCCTGAAATATGTTTTATAATGGGAACAGGATATATAGGGGCAAATTCGATTTTCGAATGGTCGAATATTCAAAGTTTTTTCAATTCGAATTGAAAAAACTTTGAACACTCGACCATTCGAAAATCGAAGTACTGTCTCTTTGACACTTCGCCACCTTAAACCTGCTGAATTGCTATGTTAGCCTATGGGGACCTCCTAGAACCTATAGCTAGTATTTGGCAACGTTTTTAGAAGTCAAAGGTTTTTTGTAAAAAAAAAAAAAACGTTTGATCGATCTATTAAATCGTTCGAATCGTTTGATACCAACGATTTCTACGGTCGACCCAACAATTTGAATTCCATCGAAAACTAAAAGCAAAATCCACTCAAAAAAAAATCTTCGACTATTGAATTTCTAAAATTCGATGGTCGAATTTCGAAGTTTTACCACTTCGAAATTCGACCCTTAGTAAATGTGCCCCTTAGTCTTAAAATCCAGATACATTTGCACATCGTACATTGTCTGTGTGCATGCACACATTTTAGCTTGCAATATCCACACAGGGCATCTGTCAAAGAAAATTAATATAATGGCGTCATATAATACAAAGAAAAATACCATGGTAAGAATGCGGTTAAGAGAAATCACAAAACCAGATTTTGCTACCAACAATAACACAGAGGCACATTAGCTATATCTGAAGCCCTCCAGCCGAAAACATTCTGCCAATTGAATGGAATTTTATGAGCTCCATCCCTTTCCGCTTATTTGCCTAAGAGCACTCATCCACAATGGAGACGCAGCCAAGGTTCAGCAAGGGGACTAATGGTGTCTCTGAAAAAAGACTGCTTATGTTGATGCAGTTTCGTTTCCAGCATAACATTGGAAGTGCCAACTTGTATGAAAATGGACAGTCAAGTAATTTCCACTCACTTCTGTAGAAATGATGAATAGGTATGTGTGTGATTTCTTATGTGGCTGGACTAAAGCTACAGCTCTTTCATCGGACCACGGACCAGCAGATTCCTGCAGAATACCCGCAAAAAGGTCAGGTTTCCGGCAGAAATTCCCTGAATATGAGGGTGGTCCACGTGTACTCTACCTGGGTACCTGGGCCTATTGCAGGCTTGCATTCGGTTTTGCAGGCCTTCAGTTTGGGTAGTGCAGGTAGCTGGGCTAGGGAGCTTGATAGCTGGTGGGGGTTGGGTCTGCCAAACGTGGAGTTGGAGTTAGAAGTCAGCAAAAATGTACAGACTCCTAATAAATTTAAATTGTACGAAAAAAAAATTCAGATACAAACACAAGATGGCCAACAGGGCAATATGTCAGTTTCCTAACCAGTAGTTATTTGGTTTGTTCCCAAAAGCAGACACCATCTTCATATAGCTTCAATATTGCTTTCAATCAACATGGAAAATACATTAGTATATATACTATATATACAAGACATTTTCCATAAACATATATTGTTGGTTATCAATTATTTGAGCCCTAGAGTTCCTGAGTCCCCAGCAGATGCAGGGTCTGTTTCTTCTATACTTATATTTGTTTTTTTTTTAAAAAAATGATTAGTCAGTTTGTATTATAGTAAAACCATTCAACAAGTTCAACCATTTGTCCCTGCAAAACCTACCTGACAGTTGACACACAAGGGGCATGGCCAAAAATGCTGGTACTGTGCTCTTGAGTTTATGGGGCCCCATATAGGTAACTTGTATAGTGCCCCAAAGTTTCTAATGGTGGCCCGGAATCAATGGACTAAAGCAGGCATGTCCAAAGTGCGGCCTGAGGACCAAATGCAGGCCTTTATCAAATTTACACCAACCCTCGGCCTCCTTCATGAAATTAATAATAATGCGACCCGCCACCATAGTGCGATCAGGAATCATTTGGATGTAGCAATAATATTTGTTAGCAATAGACACGTACTGGAACGTAGTGACACACCGCTCTCGCATACTGCATCTTACTGTACTGGCACGTCACTACTTCTATTGCACCTTCAGCGCTAAAGAAGTATGCGAAAGCGGCGCGCCACTACGTGCCAGTACCTGTCTATTGCTAACACATTCGGCACACAGGCAGCAGTATAGACCAAGTGGCAGATAATTTCACTAATGTACCCAAATATTACCGCTACGGCTACGCAATTCCTTGTTAAAATAAGTTAAATGGTGTTAATGATTCAAAGAATGTCAGGCTAAATTGTCGGCCCCCACACATTTTCACCTCACCAAATCTGGCCCTCGTTGCAAAAAGTTTGGACACCCCTAGACTAAAGGGACTGTGCAACTGGATCAGTAAGTGCAGATAGATGAGGGGCAATCCCTGGGCCGGTGCTCCTTACCAGAAGCCATCTTAGCCCAGGATCCATGCAAGTGAACAGTGCCCTAACATATGGCACCCCTTTGATTGGAGCTTTTGTTCTCCTTTAACCTTTTGTCTAGGGATGCACCGAATCCACTATTTTGGATTCGGCCGAACCCCCGAATCTTTTGTGAAAGAATACCGAACTGAATTTGCATTTGCAAATTAGGAGTGGGAAGGGGAAAACATTTTTGAAAGCACTATTGACAAAAGTTTAGTTAAAGTTTCTTTTTACTTCATAACAGCAAAATCGGACATCCACGCGTTTCGATCCGCTAGGGAACGTCATCAGGATGAGGAGAGGTGAGTGCCGGTCAGAATGCTCAGGTCCTGGAGTTTTCCAGGTAGCAGATCTTTCCATAATTTGTATCTTCATACCTACTAGAAAATCATGTTAACATTAAATAAACCCAGTAGGCTGGTTTTGCTGCCAATAAGGATTAATTACATATTAGTTGGGATCAAGTACAAACTACTGTTTTATTATAACAGAGAAAAAGGAAATAATTTTTAAAAATTTGGATTATTTGGATAAAATGGAGTCAGCCATTCCGTAATTTGGAGCTTTCTGGATATGGGCTCTACTACCTCTCTTCTATGCATACAAAAAAACTCTTACTCTATTTGGTTTACTAGATCAACCCACAGGTAATCACTGCCCAGACCCCCTTCTTGCAGAAGGTTAGATCTAGCCCCCTGTCTCCAGGTGGACACTGCACTTGTACTTG
This sequence comes from Xenopus petersii, assembly GCA_038501925.1. Lineage (NCBI taxonomy): Eukaryota > Metazoa > Chordata > Amphibia > Anura > Pipidae > Xenopus > Xenopus petersii. The sequence continues at coordinate 31,908,543 of CM076675.1, read as the reverse complement.
AGCTTTGGTTTTGCACACAGTGTGCACTAGAACAGCTCCCCCAGTCAGTTTACAGCACTCATCTAAAGAGCACTCATCTATCCAATCTTACTTACTTAAACACCGGGAAAAAAATTACTGCATGAACTTAAAATTTGTTATCCAATTTTCAAGAACTGGCGTGCAGCCATGTCTAGCCCATAACTTTAATGTAGGACAATTTTGGCACCATTATAAGAGTGCTGTAAGAATATGATGGATTCTAAGCTCTAAACTTCAACAAGAACTTGGCAGCTTTTACCTTCTACATGGTGTTATGGAATTAACATTTTTAATATCTATTCCAATATTTAACTGCATATAGGGCTGCGCGTGCCTGCATGCCTACCAGCGGGACTGTGGCTGCAGTGCTAATGCATTTTAACACCGGGATTCACAATAGCTGTTGTTGTGAAAGGTCACAACTATGATATAACGCATGCCCAGACATTAAGGGGCACATTTACTTAGCTTGAGTAAAGGAATTGAATAAAAATACTTTGAATTTCGAACTAAAAATCGTTAGACTATTCGAACTTTCGATAGTCAAAGCAAAATCCTTGTGTCTCTTTAAAAAAAACTTTGACCCCTACTTCAACACCTAAAACCTACTGAGCATCAATGTTAGCCTATGGGGAAGGTCCCCATAGGCTTTCCTAGGTTTTTTTGATCGAAGGAAAATCGCTTGATTGATGGATTCCTTCAAATCGTTCGATTCGAAGGATTTAATCGTTCGATTCGAAGGATTTAATCGTTCGATTCGAAAGACGAAGGAAAATGCGGTAAATCCATTGACTTCGATATTCGAAGTCGAAGGATTTTGCTTAGACGGTCGAATACCGAGGGTTAATTAAGCCTCGAGATTCGACCCTAAGTAAATGTGCCCCTAACTGTCACATTCAAAGACCTATTGGTTGGATAGATTTTGGGTCAGCCAGTCTCTAGTTCTAAGTAACAAAAGCCTATGCAGAGCTAAGTGAGGCACATTGGCTAATGCAGGAGCTCCCTCAGCTGAGTTGGAATAATCTGAAATGGACATGGATCTCCCTGACTCCAGGGATAAAACAAAAGAGGCAGCAGACCCTGAAACAAAATGCAAATAACAGGCATACATATTGGTATAGTCTTTCCATAATACACAAGATCCCTTTGGAAATGCTGAATGACCCTTCTTTTTAATTTTGTGTGAATTGTTTTTCTGAATATATTTTATTTGCAAATTAAATCATAATTTTTTCAATTACATTTGACCCAAAGAGTGGTATACTACCCTTTCAGAGCAATTAAACAGAAAAGTCTTTAACGAACAGTTCATCAACTGCATTAATGACTAAATTCTAATTGAAAACACAGCTTTCTAAATACAAGCCAAAAAGTCATAAAAGAAATGAGTCATTGCAAATGAAGTCAAACGCATGTAATGTGATTTTCCTTTGCCAAGAACATATGAAACAAAGAGCAAATGCTGAAGCCATACTAATGGCATGAAAATCCTGTTTTGAAAAATTCTGTTCTGTCGATTAAATTGCATTAAAAAAAGACCTTTAAATTGTCTGCAAGGCAATATAAACGGTCAAAGATCCTAAACTTGGTTAGGAACTAGAAAGATATGTGTGAAATAATTTACGAACCAGTACATATGTGAAGGGCCAACAAGACTAGCATGAAGTCTAGCACAACACTGCAGGAAAATCAGACTTTGTCCATTAAATGGGAACTTTCATAATACCCCAGAATCCACTAAAATGGATGTCTGATAAATCAGTTTTGTAACTATAATTAGTTTTTTCTTTTCTGAAGCCAACCATTTTTTTTCCTGCTGCAAGTAATTCATGTTCTGAGTCATAGACTAACTGAACCTGTACTAACAAGCTGGTAAGTTCACATTTGCTATGCCCAAAGGCAAAACTGAACTGGTTACCACAGGAAAACGAAAAAAATGTTAGGTTAACAAAGCACCTTAAGAAATTATGTATATTGTAAAAGTACCGTATATACTCGAGTATAAGCCGACCCGAGTATAAGCCGAGGTACCTAATTTTACCTACGAAAACTGGGAAAACTTATTGACTCTAGTATAAGCCTAGACACAACTACATCCCTGTCTCCCAGCAGCGCACATTCTGCCAAAGCGACCCCCCCAGCGATCAACCAGACTTCTTTGCAAAGTTGATGGTGACAGAGAATTGCCAAACGGATTACTGTGTGCATTGTCCCACTGTCCCACTACCATGTGCAGAGGGTGCTGTTTGATATTGCCATCACTGTTAATCTTTCGTATAACCAACAGAGGGCGCTGTGTGATATTGCAGTCACTGTTATTCTTTCATATAACCAACAGAGGGCACTGTGTGATATTGCAGTCACTGTTATTCTTCCATATAACCAACAGAGGATGCTGTGTGATATTGCAGTCACTGTTATTCTTTCATATAACCAACAGAGGGTGCTGTGTGATATTGCAGTCACTGTTATTCTTCCATATAACCAACAGAGGGCGCACTGTTATTCTTTCATATAACCAACAGAGGGTACTGTGTGATATTGCAGTCACTGTTATTCTTTAATATAATCAACAGAGGGCGCTGTGTGATGTTGCAGTCACTGTTAATGTTTCATATAACCAACAGAGGGCGCACTGTTATTCTTTCATACAACCAACAGATTGTGCTGTGTGATTTTGCAGTCACTGTTATTCTTTCATATAACCAACAGAGGGTGCTGTGTGATATTGCAGTCACTGTTATTCTTTCATATAACCAACAGAGGGCGCACTGTTATTCTTTCATATAACCAACAGAGGGCATTGTGGGATATTGCAGTCTCTCCCCAAGTGAACTGTTGGTATAGGAATGATTAAAAGTGACTGCAATCTCAGCTACTCTGGTCGGGTACCACTGACCAGAGTATAAGCCGAGGTAGACTTTTTCAGTACATTTTGGATGCTGAAAAACTCGGCTTATACTTGGGTATATATGGTAACATGGAAAACAGTGTATGAAGCACATTCATTAAATCTTAGCTACACTCCATGGTTATACTAAACGACAAATCTTTAAAGTTGCAGTAACACCAGTACACCAATATACATTATGTACTTATAGATGATAACTATTTGTCCATCAACTACAAATAAATAAATAAAGGGTCATTTACAAATGCAAGGCCAATTGCCATTCATTAGAAGGTACTTGTCTGCTGTTCGAATTCTCCCTCTTCCACTTAATCGTGCTTAAAGGAAAACTATACCCCCCCAAAAATGTAGGTCTCTATAAAAAGATATTGCATAAAACAGCTCATATGTAAAACCCTGCTTTTTTTAATTCCCTGGCCACCAATGTATTATTTAATAATCTATGGGCCCCTGCCACCAATTTTTTATTTACTTGTATGGGGGGCCCTGGCACCAATGTTTTTTAAAAAAAATATTCTTCGGGCCCCAATTTTTTTTTTACTTGTAAGGGGGGCCCTGGCACCAATGCTTTTTTTAAAAAAACTTTTATGGGGGGCCCTGGCGCCAATGTTTTCTTTTTTAACTTATAGGGGGGGCCCTGGTCACCAATAGCTTTTTATAACTTGTGTGTTGGGGGGGGTTACCTTTTTTAGCGCTGATGTCTGTGTGGTCTTTTAACTGAAATGTGAAGTGGCTGAGACCTGGATTGGGGCTTAGGGGCCAGGTGGGCAAGGCCCAGGGGACCCCAAAAAATTTGTTGTACAGGGGCCCGTGATTTCTAATGGCGCCCTGCGTCAGCGTGTCATTCGTGTGATGTCACGCAATGTGTGCATGTGACATCACTTCAGCCAACCAGCCCGGCCCCATACCCCTCACCATCACCCAGTGCTTTCACCGGATTTTATGGAAATGCTGGACGATTTTTTTTTTTTAAATTTAAAAAATAAATTTATAGACACAAAAAAATACACCCCTGCTTAATCGCACCTATTGATGCTAGGGACTATAGACAATAAGATGATATTGTTGGTGTTTTTTCCTGGCTGAAACAACCCCTGTGTGGAGCATAAGTCTAATAAATATGGCCCTTTTTAAAACTAGCGATGCATCATTTCCATTATTTGGGTATTTGGCTGATTCCCGAATCTTTGAAGGAGCATTCCTGAACTCAACCCATATCCTAATTTGCTAATGCATATTAGAGTAAGGGCCAAAAATAAAGTCCTTGTTTGTTTGAAACTTTACACAAGTCACTGAGATTGACCGAATCCGAATTCTGCGGATAAAGAAAAGGAAAAATCCCAATCCAAATACTGGATTTGGTGCCTCCCTACTGTTAACATCATATTATGAATACTTTTGGTTCTCTACTTTGCTGTGGATCATAGTAGAATAGCGGCATGCTTCCTTACTAAAAAGAAATTGCCTCAAGTTGATTCTTCAATTTCATTCTGGCTCATAAAGCCCCACTAAAAGCCTAAAGCCAAGCACACAGCCAGCAGCTAGCAGTACAACACTATAAATTATTTACAGGTATGGGGTCTACTATCTGGAAACCTGTTATACAGAAAGCTCCAAATTACAGGAAGGCGAGCTCCCATAAACTTAATTTTCATCAAATAATTCAAATTAAAAAATATTCTAAAAGTACAGTACCTTTTACTTGATCCAAGCTAAGATCTAATTCATCCTTATTGGAGGCAAAATAATTCTGTTGGGTTTATTTAATGTTTTACATATTGTTTAGTAGACATAGCACACGTGCATTGGTGTTGTCTACTCCTGGAAATGAGTTCCCAGGAGTAAAATGATCAGATCAGCATTCTCTGGCTAACCATATGGGTCCCTAACAAGCTGATCTTGCTACAAGTAAACCTCTTCTTTTCAGTATATTTTGCCACACTCTCTAAGCTTATGTTATCTAAAGCTATCACAGAATACTTTACTTTTGAGGCATCACAGACAGGAGGAGAAAGGGTGAAAAGAATAAGAATTAAGCTCCAGGAAACAACCAGAAGCATGGATTATCCTTGTGATAGGGCTACTGTGGTTAACAAAACACAACAGGTTATGTACGGTAATGTGTAGCCTAGACTATAGTTGTTTGGTTGCCCAGGATGTATTTTCATCTAAGGATATAACATTAACATATAAAGAATATTAAATCATCTTACTCTCCACAAAACAACCCACACAGCCTGCTCTTCATCCTGCTCTCCACAGTGAAGGTTTGCTGTTCCTTTTATACCCATTCAACACATCAAAGCAATTTGACGTTCCACTGCCAATAAAGATCTGTTGGACATTCCATATCATGTGACACATACAGCCGATCTTTGCATGGCTTTCATTATGTCATGTTATGTCATGTCATGTCAACTCAATACTCATTTTCCAATTCTGTTTGAATTATTTATAACCACAGTACCCTTTGTTTGCTAAACATAAGCCAGAAAGCCTGTGTAGTTTGTAACAAAGTTTTGGCTTTTTGCAAAGCAAATAGTTGGAAATTGATATACATAGCAGAATGTTATCTTCAATATATATATTGGCATTGAAGATGCCCTGCTGATTGGTAACGGCTAACTTGGAATCCTTTATCTAACCACTTGGTGATACACTATGGGAGTTTTCCATTGTGCACTTTTTAAGAATTCTGTACTGTTTCAAAAATAATCAAGTATCCCCCTCTCACCATCTGTTTCGCTACATGCAGCTTTGTGTCAGAGTTGGTTATTTTGAAAGACAGTTAGATATAATACAGTGCCTAGGCAAAAGGAGCACACACCAATGTATTGATGTGTACCTAACTATTCATCAAAATCTGGCTCAAGCTCCTACATGAAGGGAGACAGATTGCTGAGACGGGGAAACTGAAGAGTAACTTGTCTGTTCCACAAATCGTACAGAATTTTTATCAGATTATATTTCAATGGGATGTTTACAACTCGAATAGCCCATGTTGGTAGACACTTTTTTCAGATGATCCCCAATGATAGCAGCAGTGGATCCCCCAATCCCAAAAGTTTGAGGGCAAATGTGCAAGAAGCCGAAGAAGGAAGTTTGGGACAAAATCTCTACTGTGCAGGTCCATTTTCATTTGCTTGAATCGTGCTGGTCAATTGTATTTAATGATATGTAAATGAGGCGGACTGGATAGGACATGCACAGTGGCACCTCAGTCCTCAACTTACTTCTTCTTTGGGGGTCTAGCTTATCCAATCACCATTACCAGGGCTAACACTTCACTGGCAAATTAGAGCACGTGAAATCTGAGGATGCAGACACCTGAGCTCCCCCCCCCGCCAAAGTAGACAGTTTCTTATTTCTATGAAATTAAACTTAAATTCATCTTCACTTTAGTCCCCATTTAACGCAAGCAGAAGTCATCCTCACTCAATCTTCATGATTGCTTTAACCTACAAATAAATGAAATACCATATAAATATAATATTTTGCCTGCCTATAAATGAGTACACAGAGTTTATATTATGAATAGATGTCTATTTTTTTTTTTTACTACATTCTAAAATAATCTATGTTTAATCCATGTTTAGCTGAGTATACAGTATATACATGACAAGCAATAGTGTATGTTAAGCTAACTAGCATTAATAACACCATATCATCTTTCCATTATTTAGTTTTTAGTTCTACATGATTTCAAATATCATAAATATGAACATCTTATATCATCTTATATCATCAGTCTACATTTTATTAATTCAATCAATAGCTAACTCACTCAGAGTGATAGTTATTTAAATCCTCTGAATGTGATTTCAAGAGAAAGGGGCCATGTAAAGAGCAACAATGAATCTAAGAGAAGGAAAATAACATGGCTGAGTCAACTTTGGAGATACATAAATGCAGTGTTAGATATAGTGAGATCTGCTCCCTCTATGAGCAGCTAAAGAAGGAGGAAAAGAGAGGAGACAGTAAGAGAACCTTAAGATGGAAGGGCACACAGTCCTCTAGCTACACGAGCTACATGAAGAGGCAGATGGAATAAAGGGTAACTGGCAATCCTGACCGTGAATAGATAAAATCAGGAGAGATGCTGGAAACAATACCTGTATAAAAAGGAGAAGTAATGGGAAAATAAAATCCTCTAGAAAATCATGAGCTAGCAGGATCATTTATCAAATGTGGAACCAAAAAATCCTAAAGGAATCCTCACAGTTTGATACTGTCCCTATTTAACAAAACTTTTCTGACTGTCAGGGACATTTATTTGTTAACTGCGTCAGATCATCTGAATGCATTTGAATGTATTCCTACTATTCTGATCCTAATCCTCCCATGGACATCACATACAAGGAGCAATAATCAGGCAATTATTTTCATGCCAGAATGAACTTTGTATCATTGCAACTAAATCTTATTTTTAATAAAATATAAATGATATGATTTTGTGTTGCCTTATACTTAAGATACTTGTGTCATTTACACTGCATTTTCACAGAACAGATACAGCCTCTAGTTGATAATTCGTGCCCATTATTACATATTTAAATAATGATAACAGAGAGAAGACATTATTCATAATTTAGGGGATCATAAAAGAGATTGACATATATCATACAATAGTTTCCCATAAAACATAATTTTGTACTAGTGTCTACAAAACAGAAATTTCACCGAAGCGAAATGGGTCAGATTTGCCCATCTCTAGACATGAGTACGATGCTTGTTTAATAATATAAATATTTATGAACAATACTTTTTGGATATGCTCTAACCCTGCAGCCAATCATTTTAATACAATGCGGTAACACACAAAAATCCTCCTTAAAATCGTTCATCCTTTAACTGGATGGGTCCAGGTGCGAATGCCCGGGACCAGTCGCTTAAATTGTTACTCTCATTAAGCATTCAAGTCAGGTTACTCACCGCTCCAGGACTCTGGCTCGGGTGCGACGCCCCGAACCCGTAGCTTAGGGAGGTCTAGCCGACAATCACTTCAAAACTGCTGTGTGCACTTTCACAAACCAGAGGTCAGCGGTGGATTAAAAAGTAACTTTATTTCCCCAACATTTCTCCTCCTAACGCGTTTCGTGTGTTAACACACGTAGTCATAGCGTGTGTTAACACACGAAACGCGTTAGGAGGAGAAATGTTGGGGAAATAAAGTTACTTTTTAATCCACCGCTGACCTCTGGTTTGTGAAAGTGCACACAGCAGTTTTGAAGTGCTTGTTTAATAGCACTTGGTTGGTGCCAGATCTAATATTTCATAGCAACCAATATGCAGGCAGCATTTTCTGGTCATTTGTTTAAAAACAAATGTGTAATAAGTTCGCCTGGGGCAACAGGCTCACAATTCCATGAATTGTAACTACTTTAGTCAATACACAAGTCTCTACATTTGTCCCTTGCACCCAAAAGCCTGTTAGTTGTATTTGGCTAAATAAGGCACAGAATGAGTAGTCTTAGCTGATAACAAGTTTATAGATCTACAGAAACATTGGTGCAAGGGCTATGAAACAAGAGTTTAGATGCCGGGTGGGGGGAGGTCATGAGATGTGGGGGGTAGGGGTTGCAAGTGGCCTAGGGGTGCTTCAGAAATCTTGGCCAGCATATAAGAGCATTATTTTCAATATATGTTAAAATGACATTTATGTGTAATCCAATTACACACCTGTATCATATCTCTCATTTTTAGTTCTGGTCTGTCAGATACAACACATGTAATATAATATTTGGACTTGCTATATATATAGGGCATAGGGTATATTAATTCATAATACATCGTTTTCACTTCCATCAATCACAAGGAAGCTGTGTAGGATACCTGGGTAGTTTCCCTATCCTGAAAAGAAAATAGCAATGGGGTATATACCTTTTCCAGCCCACAGAGCTGCTGACAAGCAGAATAAAATACAGATTACTTATGTAACTAAACATGTCACGTATCAAATACCGGTATGGGATCTATTATCTGGAAACCTGTTATCCAGAAAACTCTGAATTATGGAGTCTCCCATAGCCTCCATTTTATCCCAATATTCCAATTTTGTAAAAAGGAAAATATTTCTCTTACTCTTTAACAATAAAACAATAATTTGTACTTGATCCAAACTAAGATATGATTAATCCTTATTGGAAGCAAATATTTAATATTTACACAATTTTCCATTAGACTTTAGGTGCAGTATGAAAAGCCACATTATGGAAAGATCTGTTATCCAGAAAATCCCAGGTCCTAAGCATTCTGCATAACAGCTCCCATCCCTGTACACAAAATTGTTAAACAATATTTCATAATTGAAAGATACACAAATCAAATGCAACAGTGATTTATTGAATACAATGCAGGATTTCTTCCACTGTAATAAAAAGAACACAGGAACAAAATGGAGCACCGGGAAATGACTAAAAATAATAATCAGCCCCCAAAACATCTGTTAAAAACAGAGTTTTTTGATCAATTTCCAGCAAGTCATCTGTAGCCACAACCATCCCATCTGCACTCTTTACAATGGGACTACACAGTTGATATTGGCATAGCAGGTAAACTCATTGTAAAACTATATCACTTGGCCCAAAATTACTTACTGCTGAAAACAACAGCATGTTCAAGAAACAGAAACAACATGATGGAAAAAGTATATATGTAACGTATAATGGGCATCACAGAAAACAATGGATTATTCACTATACTTCTTTTGTTTAATCTTAGGAAATTGCAGTTCTTTTTATAACATTCCCTGATAAAAGCACAACAAATGCTCAAAGCAAGGAAGAAAACCTCCTATTATAAACATTATAGACATAAGGGCTTAATAATTCTACCCACCTAATGCATGAATTACAATATGTACTAACTGCAAGATGCCATCCAGCATTACTCATGCTACCCACCAGCGAGAGAGAAAGAAACAGCATCTTCCATGGTGTAAAAATAGGACACTTCTCCAGCAACAGCCAGGTTGGCAAAATGGCAGGTTTTCACCACTTTGCAAATTAGCTACCATTGCATTCCTGCACAATACAATAGAAATGCCTCTAAACTAAAAGCTTATTGATATAAAGCAGTCAGATCAATAGAAATTATAAGCGAAGCCCCATCTACCTTACCTATTGTACAGATGAGCTGAATGGGGAGGGAGGTACAGCTCCGGATGATCTCAGGGAGGCTAAGCCTTGTGCTCCCTATAAAATGCCAGTGTGTTTCAGTTGCAGCTGAAGAGAAGGGCAGGGATAAAAATCCAGGTGCTCTGATTGCATTAATATAGGGGAAGGTGTTGGGCAGGTTTTTGAGAAGGAGGATGAAAGCTCATTCTGGGGGCTGCTTGGATGGACTGGGTGTTTGTAGGCTGGGGTGCTGTTTGGAGAAACTGCAGCTGGCAGGTTAGGGTGCTGCTTGGGTGACTGGGCGTTGATATGCTTGGGTGCTGCTTAAAGAGATAGGGTGTTAATAGACTTGGGTAGGGTGCTGCTTGTAAGACAGGGTGTTAGTGGGCTAGGGTGCTTCTGGGTGGTGGGCTGTGGTATAGGGCTCTGGCAATTTTTGCAGATATAAATAGGAAGGTGTGGGCCAGCATAATTGGGAATAGAAGGCACAGGGCTGTTGGCTCAGTCAGTAGACATCATGATGCTTTGGAAGTGTTGCCGGCTGAAGGGCTCTGGGGTTGGGAATATATACCCAGATGTGAGGCTTCTAGCAATACAAGAAAGGTGCTGGTAGATTCTTTGGGTTATATAGAGGGTGGTGATTGCAGAGAGCAGTGGGTAAATTATATAGGGGCACTGGCTGGTTTTGCCATGCAACATTCATGGGGGGATCCTCAGGCCCAGGGGGCAGGGAAGCCCCACTACTGTAGATTATACTGTCACTCACCTCCTCTCCTCCCTGCTCTGCCCAGGGACCTTCTCCCCACCTCCTCCTTCGCTTGCCTGCTGCTGCTGCTGCTGCTGTTACTGCTGCTGTTGCTTTCCCTATCAGGCAGCAACTCAATACCAAAAGCAGGAGAAGAACCATGCCCACATCTGTCTAACTCCGCCCACAGCCCTTGTCCCGCCCCCAGTATATGACAGCCCTCTCTGCACCAATACCTTCCCACTCCTTCCGCAATAGTGAGGTATCCAAGGCAACAGAATGGCTGACTGCCGTGATTCCCAGCCAGTGATGATGCTGGCTCCGTGAGTGAGCGCTTTCCGAGCCAATAGAAAGGAAAGAAACAGGCTGGATTCCGAAAGAGCACGGTGTGTTGCAGCAGGTATGGAATGCAGAGAGATGGGAACAGCAGCCTTTTCCTGTCAGGCAGCTACTCAATGCCAAAGGCAGAAGAGAGAGAGAGAGAAGCACTGACATAATGTGCGCAGCAGCCCAGAGTAAGCAGCTGTGTGGCCAGATATGACAGGAATGGATGCAGTTTGCACGCCCCGCCTCAGCTACAGCTCAGCAGCATCATTCAATGGCTGAGGGAGGAGGAGGTGGCGACAGAACATGTGCTGAGCATCCTCGCTAAATGTCTAGGGAAATCCCTTCAGCAGCAGCAGGGATATTCCCCTCATCAGCAATAACTGCAGGGAACTGGAGAGAGGCTTCTGTCAGGTGTAAAAGGCAGAGTGTTCCTGAATTTTACTGCCCTCTCTTTCCCCACCCTCCTACTTCCATAGATGTAACACAGAGCTGCTCTGTACAACTGCCAACAGCTTCATGTAAAGTGGAGAGAGAAAGACAGAGGCAAATTCACTAACCGGAGAAAACTTGCCAACTCTGGCTTCATGCACATCGCAACACTTCGCCAGGTGTAAATTCGCCTGGACAACGCTAATTCACGAAGATCCAAAGTTGCGCACAGGGTAACGAACGCTGGTGAAATTACGCTCAGCAGTTCAAAGTTACGCTAGCGCTGGCTAATTTGCATACGGCGTGCAGTTAAAGTACAATGGCCGTATATGTTGCAGCAAATACATTACACTACACAAGGCCAGGGAACCTTAATAAAATTAAATAAAGTTGCTATATTGCCCTACACATGTGCCCACAGTATAGTTTATGTGACATATGTTAGCAAATGTAGGGGGGGAAGGAGGGTAACCCAAAAACCAATTTACGATCTTTTTCAGTCTATCACCCTTTAAATAGGAAAAAACGCCAGCGTTTTCAACTATTTTTTGAGGAAGTCCTATCTACTCTATTGCACTTTGCCTGGTCTTAGGTGACGAAGGCAAATCTGGCGATAGAGGTAATGTTCAGTAATATCAAAAACGTAGTGAATTTGCGTAGTAACACTACCGAAAATTTGCCTGGCGTTAGAGGGCGAAGTTGCCCTCTATCTCCTTGGTGAAATTACGCCAGCTACCATTAGTAAATCGGCAAAGTGCCGAAATGAGGTCACGCTGGCAAATTTTCACCAGCGTTAGCAACTTCGCCCATTAGTAAATTTGCCCCAGAGAGAGACAGACAGAGAGAGAGCAGCTTCTAGGTATCCCCCTCCTCCTACCGCTCAGCAGCAGAGAACAGAAGAACAGCATGAACAGTCCGGTGCTTCAGGAGCCCGAGAACTCAAGCTGGGAGAACTGAGACAGGGAAAGAATGGGCAGGGAGAGCTCAGAGAAGGAGAGAACATAGAACGAGAGCTCAGAGAATGAGAGTACAGAGAATGAGAGCTCAGAGAAGGAGAGAACACAGAATGAGAGTACAGAGAATGAGAACACAGAGAAGGAGAGAACACAGAATGAGAGTACAGAGAATGAGGACACAGAGAATGAGAGTACAGAGAATGAGAGCTCAGAGAAGGAGAACACAGAGAATGAAAGTACAGAGATGGAGAACTCAGAGAGGGAAAGAGAAGGAGAACTCAGAGAAGAAAAGCTTAGAGAAAGAGAGCACAGGGAAGGAGAACTCAGAGAGGGAGAACAGGCAGACACCGCAGCAAGCAGGTTGTATTCATTCTCAGCAGTAAATAAGTTTTTCAGGGAAGCAATGAATTCACTTCAGACAGAAGCTTGCAGTCGGTTCAGACTTAAAGTGGGGACAGAAGGATGCAGGCCTGTGAATGGGAATACCAACTCATGCTTGCAGGGGCTGCAAAAACCAATACCTGCTTTACTTATAATGAGACAATGTAAATGCCAGGGTGCCGCTTTAAACACCAATGCTCCCATTGCTCCCACCCTGACTTTCATGGCATCGAAAATTTTACTGGAAACAGCACAGAGAAAAATGCAACAATGACAGTGAAGATGTGCTATGGTTAAACTTATATCTAAATAAACTGAAGACGGAGCTAGTTATTCCAGCGTTGAGTGTGGATTCCAGTTGAGCAGGTTGGACTTCATTAGATGTCCTTGATAACCTGATTGCCACCTATGAACACCTGCAAGTAGCCAGAGATAAAACTGCTAAGGCAATATGGGCAGAATCATGGGTACCATTTGCTCAGTTCCTATTTAAAGAGTTTAATAGTATCCCCTCCAGGAGTAATCCCTTAAAAAGACCAGGAACTGTTAGGCTATTCATCATTTATAATATCCAAGTATATGAAGTAATTGAATCTGAATTTTGTCTCTTGATCCATTGATCCATCGCCAGTGTTCTCACCTCCTGAGCTGCATTTTGATGGTATGTTTTATATGGTGTCTGCCCATGGGTTGTTTAGTATCATGTTTTAATTTAAAGCTTTTTCAACGCTAGTTCAGACTTTCTGACTTTCTAAATTATCTTCTGTTTTTGAATTCCCAAGGGAAGAACACCTGTAGGCTTCTTATGTTCCTGTGGTTGCTAGGGAGTTTTATGAACCACTGGCTGATAAAAAGACAGTACAACCATGCATAGTAATACCTTTCCGGGGGATTGAAATAGATCCTGTCCACAGAGAATTTAAACTGCCAAGAAGCAACATCAATAAGCTGAAATTGCTAGTAGCAAATGCCAACGTCTCTAAAAAATTATGCATTGGTTATCTGTTATAGTTACACAGATAATGCCCATAGGACGGATTTTCATTAGAAGGCTAATGTCTAATTTCTGGACACAAAATCTCAAATGGCATGTGTGTATTCCATAAGATTTAAGAGTGTGGCAAAAATTATTTTTGTGGTTTAAAAGCTGCACATGTGGGCAACTGCTTATGGATGCCATGGGGGCAATATGTGCTGTTTTGCAGCTGATGGTGTGTTGGTTTACTGCCCAATAGATAGGTAGAATTACAATTATAGCATAAACATTGTCCTTTTGGAAGCTTTTCCTACTTTGCCGGTCCTGGATATTTGGGGTCCACAGTTAGATAAGAGGATATTTAACTGTGATAATATGGGAGCAGTGCAAGCTATAAATCCACATCACTATCGGTTGTCAATCTATTATGATTGCAAGTATTAAGAGCTCTAAAGTTTAATATAATGCTGAAAGCTAAGAATCTCCCTTGCATGGTGAACAAATCAGGTGATGTTATGTTTTGCCTACAGTTCAAGGCTTTTTGGACTGACTGGGATTCACTTGCCCAAGTTATCCATCAGAGCTAATGTGGCCAGAGTAATGTCAGCTCAGTGAGATTTCATAGCACCTTAAACTTGGATGGACTATACTGTGGTGAATGGATGAAGTTTCAACAGTATAATCTATTTTTGGGTCAGTTGCAATAGAGGACATCTTTGTTATATTTATTTAGCTCTCAAAAAAGGCTAATCAGCAAGTACAATTAAAAAGAAATGGTCAGAATTTAATTTGGGATTAGCTTGGTTACTAACAATAACTTAAGAAAGTCTTGGCACCCAGGATAGTAGCCATGCATGTCAGGAAGACCATTACTCTGGCCTTGCTTCTGCAGTTAGTCAATACATTAAAGAAAGTATGGTTTTATGATTACGAAAAATGATTATTTTTATCAATGTTCAACATAACCTATTTTGCAGCACTTCCCATTAGTGAAGTTGTACCCCCACCAAGAAACATATCATATTAGATAAAATCCACATAATAGAGAGCAGACTTCTCATGAACATCCATATGTCTAAGTCAGACAAAGAAGCAAATAGACAGTTGCTATGGATAGGTCTTTATCTGAACCCTGCATTAGTCCAGAGGCAAATTGCTTAAAGGGGTGATTCAGGGGTGATTAGTATTTTATAGTATGGCTAATTCTAAACATTTTATAAGCAAATTAATATTCTAAATTCAGGCCCACTTTTCAGGTATGAAACTTGCCATTGAGTTTCCAAATTCCATTTTAACTTGATTTTAAGTTTATGCTGTAATACACTTCAAATTACAGGCCACTATTGATCACGTTCCTTTAGGATCGGTGCAGCCACTCAAGCATAAATGATAAGACAATAACAGAGTAATAACAGAATCCAGACTTACATTAGACCATTCTTAGTTTAGCTGTAGTGGTGTGCAGGTCTAGAAATTCCCAACCCGCACCCGCCTCCTCCCAACCCGCATCCCGGCCCGCCGCTCCCCCCCCCTCTATAGACAGGCGCGAGTCTATAAAATTAGGCGCCGGAAGCCAGCAATGCTAGGTCGTGTGCGGGGAGAGCAGGAGAAGAGCTCAACTCGGACCAAAGATTTTGTGCAGGAGTCCCAGGTCCCACGGGTTTTGAGTCAGCCCACACATCACTATTTAGGTGATAAGTTCTATTCATTCTCTCCACACCAAATCAGAAATCAAATAAGGATAGTTTTGTTTTGTTTTGTTCACTGGGTGGGAAAGCCCCCCATGGAGTATAATATATATATATATATATATCTATATATATATATATATATATATATATATATATATATACTGTATATATGTATATATATATATATACTCTCAGGGCTTAAAAATATGAAAAAGGTTTTATTGAAAATAACACGGCATAGGACTAACGTTTTGGCCCTGTCCAGGGCCTTTCTCAAACTAAGAGAAAGGCCCTGGACAGGGCGGAAACTTTAGTCCTATGCTGTGTTATTTTCAATAAAACCTTTTTCATATTTTTAAGCCCTAAGAGTGCTGCATCTTTGGATGGATGGAGATATTATATTGATCGTGCACCCAGGCAAATGAACTCTTTATTTGAGAGTGCTGGCTCTTTGCTGGTTATATATATATATAGATTTATGGTTTCTCTGTTTAAAGAATGTTGCTGTCTAGCCCTGGAGGCTATAGTGTTCTGGAAGGAACAGACAATCCATTCCAGTGGTTCAGTCGCCATGCTGGAGCTCACTTTCCACAGGAAAAGTCTATAAAGCGTGCTGTTAAAACGCTATTGAACTGTATTCCTGAAACCTTTGTGTTGGCAAGAGTTGCCTAAATAAACCTGTGTTTTTGTCTGAAGACCCTGCCTACTATTGCTAATTTCTCCCAAATATTACATGTACACGCAGCCAGCTTGTCAAAATATACAGTATATAATTTCCTGGTTGGGCACAGATAGGGCTATAACAAACAAGGGAAAGGGTGCAATGAGGCTGTGACCACAAAATACATATAGACAAACACAAGAGTCCTCTGCACTAAACCCATAATCAATATATTTCAGATTTTAAGACATTTTGTGCATACTGCTACTAAAAAATGCCTTACCCTTTAAACAAAACAGGGATTGTTTGTCCATATATTGCAATATATTTAAGTCAAAGTCATCCCATATTTGGCCAGTCCTGCACTCAATTTTCATCTGATTCATTAAGAATTCTATTGCTTCATTATACATTTTACAAAGGGACTAAGTTTTACCTGCAACTTACTTGTTGCTTTCAAAGTAAAACTCCCAAACTTGGTTGTCCTTTTATAAGACACCAGTGGGATCACATGACTATAGCTGGGAAGGGTGGGGGCTACAACACGGAGCTGGCCAAGCTCCATTTCATCGGACATTAGCTTTAACAGGTTGTCTATGAAAAAATTAATAAAAACCTTCTCACCAGCCAACATGACTAAATCCGGAAGCAGACCAGAAGATCGCAGACTGTACTTGTTTTCTCTATCATGAGCTTGTTCATGCACATACAACAAATAGTAGACTGTGTGAAAAAAAAAACATAATTGTACTTGTATCTCAGGTCTCTGTGCACATGGAAGGATCATTTTTCACACCATTTGTGAAAATGCACACAAAAGATATATTTTGCACACGTCATGTCACTAGGTGGCAGCTTTCTCCAGAACGCAAACAAATAAAAAGTATGTCACCAGATATATACCACTGGTTACTGTATGTTAATACCAGAGATACCCCTAAGGGGTTAAAGGGATACTGTCATGGGAAAACATTTTTTCCCTGGCCCTCTCCATATCAGCACTCATCGGGTTAGCCCCTCCCTCACCTCAATGAAGAACCACTCCCACAAGTAATTAAATATCCAGCTTAGGAACATACCCGCGTCTTTTTTTGGTTCTTTCTCCACCTCGCTCCTTTTGAAAGGAGCCTTCTTATTTTTTGCCTGAGGGTAGCATAGACCTGCGGAAATGCGGTCCTGGAACCGGGGTTTTTTTTTGGCTGGTCCTTTTTTTCCTCGTTTGAGACGTCTGTGCGCGAGTCCGCTGTCCTCCCATTTCCTATTAATGGTGTCAGCTGCACAAATCGGATGCGGAGGTGCTGGCTCCCAGCGTTGCCGCACCGGAGGCGTCTCAAGTTCCCCCATCCGGCGGTCTTCCCAGTGAGCGGTAATGCCACTGGCGGCTGAGCGCGGCGGACCGTCACTTCCGGTCATCGCCGGTTAGCGCATTCCATTTTTGCCGGTTGGGGAGGGTGGCAGAAGGGGATTGGTGGAGCGCACTGCAGGAACTGACGCGCCTACCAGGAAGTATTTTTAGAGCCGGCGTGCTAGCGCCTGTGTGTTGCCTGCCCAGCCGCCACGCTGCTGCTCCTGCGATCTGAATAGTGAGTAGGTGACCCGGGGGTGTTATGCCTCCTGGCGTTAGCCATATTTTAATCTGTAAATTCTGTTTTTATAGGCTATTTTCCCGGGTCACCAGCTGCCACCCTCAAAAGTCTACTCTCAGGTTGAGGTATTTTAAAAAAAAAAAAAAAAAAAACATACAAGGGGAAAGGTTACTCTAAGGTATTAAAAGTCTTGTTCTTTTTCAGTGATGAAGCCTACCAAGCCCAATCCGAAGGGAAAGGACTCATCGCCAAGACACACTACAACTACTGAAGTGTCAGTTTCTTGCACGGCCTGTGGGGAGCCACCCCTTCCCGATAAGAGATTGTGCCAATCCTGTCTAAACTCAGCAGCAGGAACTTCATTTTCTCAATCTGAAGTAATTTCCTGGATTAAACAAGCTGTTTCCCAGGAAGTGTCCTCGGCTACTTCAAGGTGTTTTCAGGCTGATCTAGAGTTAGCAGGGGAAGAAGCAGGGCAGCCTCCTGATTCCTCTTCTGGCACAGAGTCGGAAGATGATGATAGTCCTTCCTTTGACTTCTCCATGGTTCAACCCTTAATTAAGGCCGTGAGGAGGTCCCTAGGATTGGTTGAAGATGACCAGGTGCCCTCGACTTCTTTTCTTCCTGGAATAAAAAAGAAAAGTCAAACCTTTCCCCTACATCAGGAAGTTTGTGAGCTCATCAAAAGCGAATGGGAGATAATCTCAAGGAAACTTAAAACTCAAACAAAGTTTGACAGGCTATATCCTTTCAAACAAGAAACCTTAAAGGATTTATGGTCTGTTCCATCAGTTGATGCTCCAGTTATCAACATAGCCAAAAGTACCTTACTGCCTGTAGAAGATACAGCAACTCTGAAGGATCCCATGGACAGAAAAGTTGATGCGGAATTGAAAAAATCCTTTGTCCTGGCAGGAGAAACAGTCAAACCGGCTGTAGCTAGTATTTCAGTGGCCAAAGCCATGGAAATCTGGTTAGATAACTTAGAAACGGCCATTCAAGAAGGACGTGACAAGAATGAGATTCTGGAAGGATTGTCTGAGCTTAGAGTTGGGGCCTCTTTTCTCATCAACGCCTCCATTGATACCACTCGCTTGGCTTCTAGATCATTAGCGCTCTCAGTCTCCGCACGAAGAGCACTGTGTTTGAGGTCTTGGGAGGCAGACACCACCTCTAAATCAGCGCTTTGCTCTCTGCCCTTTCAGGGACAACTCCTGTTTGGAAAAAAACTAGAAGAATTAGTTTCAAAAGCATCTGGAGGCAAGAGCCAATTCCTACCGCAAAAGAAACGTAAACAGCGCTCAAGGAGGTTCTTTCGCAGTAAGTTTTCATTTAAATCCAGATCTGCGGGAAACCCAGAATCCAAAGGTTTTAGGAACAGAAAGGAATCCTTCAAATCCAATTGGCAAGGGGGACAGTCCCAGTCCTTTCAACAGCAGCTCGGTTCCATTTCCAGAACTCCGCCAGCTTCCTTCTCCAGGAAGTCCTTCTGAAAGAAGGGGTCCCCAGGGGCTAGAGACAGGAGGAAGATTACATCTTTTTCTGGCCACCTGGGAAAAATCCACAGACGATCAGTGGATCTTGGAAATCATAAGAAGGGGGTACTTATTGGAATTTCAGGATCATCTTCCTCCTCCGAGATTTATGATTTCACCACTACCGAAACAAAAGGAAAAAAGGGAAGCCTTGCTAGTTTGTCTTCACCAACTGTCGGCTCAGAAAGTCATAATTCCAGTACCTTTTCAAGATCAAGGGAAAGGAGTTTATTCCCACTTCTTTCTCGTACAAAAACAATCAGGAAAATGGCGCCCAATCTTGAATCTACAGGGAGTGAACCGAACTCTTCGAGTTCAGAGATTTCGAATGGAATCATTAGAATCAATAAGGGCAGAAATATGTCCAAAGGATTGGATGTGCACACTGGACATTCAGGATGCCTACCACCATATTCCGGTGGCATTCCTTCACCAGAGGTTCCTGAGATTCTGCATTCACAACCAGCACTTCCAATTCACGTGTCTGCCCTTCGGGATATCCACTGCTCCACGGGTGTTCTCCAAAATTCTGGTATCACAGGTGGCCTTTCTGAGATGGCAGGGTGTGAGGATCTTTCACTACCTAGACGACCTCATTCTGCTAGCATCATCAAGGTCCCAAGCAGCCAAGCACAGGGACATGGTGATAAAGGTTTTACTAGAACATGGTTGGTATCTAAACTGGTCAAAAAGTCAGTTGGATCCAGCCCAGGAGGTCATCTTCCTGGGGACAGTTCTGAATACCCTCACAGGGGTAGTGAAACTATCAACTCAGAGACAGCAGGATCTGCTATTATTGGGATCATGGATCCTCTCGTCAGCCAATGTTCCAGCGGCATCATTATCACGTCTACTGGGAATGATGACATCCTCAATCCGTTTGGTGGCATGGGCACATTGGCACATGAGGTTCCTTCAGTACCAATTAATCAAGACAGGGGGGATCATCAATCCAGAAATCCTAATTCAAGTCGATCAACCGCTGAGAGAAGCCATTCAATGGTGGCTCCAGCCACACAGACTGTCTACAGGTGTCCCCTTATTTCCAAGAAGTTG
>CM076675.1:31203153-31283153 GCA_038501925.1 Xenopus petersii | reverse complement strand
TTTAAAGGCTTGAGTGACTGGATGTAGAACAGAACACTACTTCCTGCTTTTCAGCTCTCTAACTCTGGGTTAATCATCGACTTTAAGGGGGGCCACATGGGACATAACTGTTCAGTGAGTTTGCAATTGATCCTCAGCATGCAGTTAGGACCCATGTTGCCCCTATTAAGTCACTGATTGGTTACTGCCTGGTAACCAATCAGTGTAAACCAAGAGAGCTGAAAAGCAGGAAGTAGTGTTCTGGCTATTATGTTACACATCCAGTCACTCCAGCCTTTATACATTACATTATTGGCTAATTTACTATATTAGAAACATTTATTATTTTTCACAGCCTATCTATTTACCCAGTTTTTATTTTTACACTGAACAATTTCTTTTAATAAACTGAATTTCTGGTGTGGAGGAAGGAAAAAACGAAGGAAAGCCGTCACTCCCAAACAAAGACAGGCGCTGAGCTGCAGGAGCCAGGAGAAGGGTGAAAACAGTATCCGGCTTTAATGGCAATAGTAAAAAGCAAATGCTAGCTAATGGCGTTTTCTCAGGAAATCATTAAATCATTTCTAAGCAACCGCGGCATATTACACTAGTTATTTCTGCTGGTATGTTGGCTAAAAATGAGCAAGGTGCCGTAACTTCAAACTAAACTGGTATTGTGGTTGTACTACCAATACAAAATTCTATGGGGGAAGTACACAAATGGGACTTCTAGTTTCGTTTTGTCAGTGGAATATATGCGCATATGCAAATTAGGATTTGGGTTTGGCCGGGCAGAAGGATTCGGCAGAATCCCAAACTGAATCCTTTATTCGGTGCATCCCTAATTAAAACACATATATCACTTTTTTTGGAATTAAGTAGTCATGGTCTACATTTAAAACAAGTTTGTATTAACTGTAAAACTGTTGGCATTCGCCAACCAATAGCAATATGATTTGTTCAGCATATACCACCAAACCTGTAGCAACAGTCCGTCTATAATGCTTCTATGTCTTTTTCGATGCTTTGTCTTCTTGCAGTAACATTCAGAGACTAACAAGCAATGCCCATGTTTATTTTCTCATAAGCTCATGCTCTTATAGAGCTGGTATTTGTTTCACTGTAGTTGTTTTGTTCCATTGGATCGTATTACAATTTGGTGTACTAAGGTCTCTTCCTCAAAAATGGTACAGGTATTGGATCTGTTATCCAGAAAGCTCGGGACCTGGGGGTTTCCGGATAATGGATCTTTTGCGTCTTCATGCCTTAAGTCTATTAGAAATTCATTTAAACATTAAATAAACCCAATAGGCTGGTTTTGCTTCCAATAAGGATTCATTATATCTTAGTTGTGATCAAGTACAAGCTACTGTTTTATTATTACAGAGAAAAAGGAAATCATTTTTAGCAATTTGGATTATTTGGATAAAATGGAGTCTATGGGAGACAGCCATTCTGTAATTTGGAGCTTTCTGGATTTCAGGTTTCTGGATAAGGGATCCTATACCTGTATCAAGAAAAATCTAAGCCGTCGCCAAAGGCTTGCATTTGTAATCTGCTAAAATAGCCATTATAAGGTATTGCTTCCTCTACATTTTCCACTTAAACGTGAACTAAACCCTAAAAATGAATTGGGCTAAAAATGCCATATTTTGAGAAGCTATGGTTAGGGGTCGTCACAAATTATCAAGCAGAAAATGAGGTTTTCCTGTAATATAATCTGATGCTACAGGGCTGATTATTAAATTTTGATGCTAATTGCACTGGTGTTTGTGCTGCCATGTAGTAATTATCTGTATTAATTACTAATCAGCCTTATATTGTGACATTTCTATTCTATGTGTACTGTATATTGTGAGTGGGTCCCTAAGCTCAGTAAGTGAAAGCAGCACAGAGCATGTGCAGTGAATCAGCAGAAAAGAAGATGGGGAGCTACTGGGGCATCTTTGGAGACACAGATCTTTACTGCTAAAGGGCTGTGGTTGCCTTGGGCTGGTACAGAAGCCCAAAACCTAATGTACAGCATTTCTAGCTACTTCTTTAGTTTAACTTTCCTTGTCCTTTAAAGGAACATAAGCACAAAAAATTAAGTTAAGAAAATATAATTTTCCGATTGCACTACACTGGTAAAAGCTGTGTGTTTGCTTCAGAAACTCTACTATAGTTTATATAAACAATCTGCTGTGTAGCCATGGGGGCAGCCATTCAAGCACAGGATACACAGTAGATAACAAATAAGTACTACTATAGTTTATATAAACAAGCTGCCGTGTAGCCATGGGGGCAGCCATGCAAAGCTGAGAAAAGGCACAGAATACACAGCAGCCTATTTGGTATACAATGGAATTCTATAGAACTTATCTTGTATCTACTGTGTATCCTGTGCTTGATTGGCTGCCCCCATAGCTACACAGCAGCCCGTTTATAGTCTTTCTGAACACAGCAGTCTTACCAGTGCAAGGCAACAGGACATTCTATTGTCATTACTTTACAACACTTTAATTTGTTGGTGTTACTGTTCCTTTCAGTTAGCAGTTCAGCTTTTCTATTAGTTTAGGGTGGCTGGTAAAACATTCCAGTTGTGGTTTGCCCAGCTTGTAAAAAGGGGTTGTTGCGATCTTGAAACACAATTGTAGACTTCATGTTGTGCCCGCGCAGCCATGATAAAGCATGTTGTTGTTTTATTGGAATTACACCCTAACAGTTGCTTTACCATAAAGGCAGCACAGCTGACGGAAACATGCATGGAATCCTTCTACGACATTATTCTGCCGCACTAAAAATTCTACAGATCGATTTGCAGCTTTAACTCTTCTCTTTCCTCATTTGCCTGTTTAGCTGTTTGCATGACTGTTTTGTGTTGCCGCGACTGAGTGCACTCTGGACAAGTTCTACAGTATTTTGCCAAGAATTAGAAAAGAAAGTGGAGTCATTTGCTTGGATTAGATCTCACAATGGCATGGAACATGTGACCAATTGGTTTCACTAGGGAATCATCTCCGCCTGCAGCAATATTTTCTTCCCTCTCCCTATGTGCAAAAAAAAGGTGTTGGTGGCAAATAGCATGTGTTCTTAATAACTGATTCAACCAGTGGCACTCCCCCCCCCCCCAAAAGAAATTACCCGAAATTTACTGCGTATTCATATTCAATTTCATCACAGCAGATGCTCATTAGTATGTTGTTATTAATTGGTATTCACTTTAGGTTTTGTTTAAAATGAAGATAATAATTAGGTTTTAATTACTGCATCACTCTAAGGAGGAGAAGAGAGTTGTGAACAGCCGCAGAATACTGAAGTGTGTTCACGTGTTAGGAGATTGCTTGATAAAGTTAAAAAAGGTATAGTAAATTTGACTATTCGCCACCTTAAACCTGCCAAGTTCATAGGTCCAGTGACCAATTTAAAGATGTTATTAGCCTTCCTGACAAGATTTTTATTTATTTATTTTGGGGAAAAAACTAGATTCGAGTTTAGTTGAATTTGATTCGAGTGTTCGTGTCAGTAATATTCGTCAGAGTTTTAGATATTAGATTGTTTTTCTTAAAGGGGTTGTTCACCGTCAAGCAGTTTTTTTTAATTTCAGTTGGTTTCAGATAGTTCATCAGGTATAAAGACTTTCCAATTACTTTGTATTTTCTATTTGTGACGGTTTATCTAATATTGAAGTGTAAAGTTAGATTTTTCACTCTCTAAAGTAGCTCTGGGAGGGTGGGGGTCACCGACTCTTTAAAGGGATCCTGTCATTTTTCAAAACGCAAAAGAGCAAACAGATTTTTTTATATTCAATTTTGAAATCTGACATGGGGCTAGACATTTTGTCAATTTCCCAGCTGCCCCTGGCCATGTGACTTGTGCCTGCACTGTAGGAGAGAAATGCTTTCTGGCAGGCTGCTGTTTTTCCTTCTCAATGTAACTGAATGTGTCTCAGTGGGACATGGGTTTTTACTATTGAGTGTTGTTCTTAGATCTACCAGGCAGCTGTTATCTTGTGTTAGGGAGCTGCTATCTGATTACCTTCCCATTGTTCTTTTGTTTGGCTGCTCGTGGGAAAATGGGAGGGGGGTGGTATCACTCTAACTTGCAGTACAGCAGTAAAGAGTGATTGAAGTTTATCAGAGCACAAGTCACATGACTTGGGGCAGCTGGGAAATTGACAAAAAATTGAATGTAAAAAAATCTGTTTGCTCTTTTGAGAAATGGATTTCAGTGCAGAATTCTGCTGGAGCATCACTATTAACGGATTCATTTTGAAAAAAAATAATTTCCCCATGACAGTATCCCTTTAACTGTTTTAAGTTGATACATTTGTTCTCATTAAAGGCAGCTGTTAGAATTGATACAATAGTTGCTAATATTCCACAGATACTACTGAGAAATGTAGTAAGTCATTGTATCAACTAAATGTAGCAAATTGGAACAGTTCAGATAATGATGTGCGGGCCAACCCAATACCCATGGGTCGGGCGCGTTTGGGTCGACCTCGCAGTGCTCCTCGCCACCTTCAAATGCCGGCATCCGACTTCCGGGTTCCGTTTTAAAGTGTCACGTCTGCTCGCCCGCCCCTTTTGTTACGTCATTGTGACGTCATCGGCGGGCGGGTCTATAAAAGGACCCCTGGAAGCGGGTGCAGGCTGACTAAAGTATTAGCAGGGCGGGTTAGTGTTGGGTGCGGGTCAGGGAAACCCTGACTCGCACATCACTAGTTCAGATGCTCCTGGATCACCGAGCTGCCAGACTGAAACATTGGAGGCAGGAACATTAAAGCAATACAGACACGTTCCTATAAAAATCATAGGATGGTGTCAGTATCAAGTATGTGCTGCACCCGCAATAGTTCCCTTCAAAGTTGCTCCCAGCCAAGCAAACCTGCGTGAATCCAACCCTCTGACACTGCTAAAAGATCTTCGGTCCTGTTTCAGTGACACTGGGGCGGCGCGATCCTTCCATTGGCTAATTACAAATAAAAACAGGACTTCAGCCTATGGAAGGATCACCCCGGTCTGCTGCACTAGGGTTCGCAGGACTGGGAGCAGCTTCGCAAAAGATTCGGCCAAATCGGGACCCTAATTTGCATATGCAAATTAGGGGTAGGAAGGGGGGGGAAAACATGTTTTATTACCTTGTTTTGTAACTAAAAGTCACGTGATTTCCTTCCCTGTCCCTAATTTGCATATGCAAATTTGGGTTCGGCCGAATCCTGCTGAATAAGACCGAATCCTGGATTTGGTGCATCCCTTATATATGTATATACAATACAAGGCTGATTAATGATTAATTCAGATTCTCTTTACATGGCAGCACAGAAACCAGTGCAATTAGCATCAGAAAGTATTTTGTTAGGCCTCTAGCATCAGCTTATATGACATACAAACCTAATTTTTTTGCTTGATGACCCCTAAAGTTAGCACCTCAACAGCTGTTCACAGCACCCTGAGCACTAACACTCAAAATATGGCCTAACAGAATCCAAGATGGTGAGCTGTTACTGTTACAGAGATGCTGAACCTTCAGGCTGGTACATTAAGCTCAGTGTATAAAATGACATTTCTTGCCATATTTGTTTTTTGGATTTAGTAGTTCTTTAAGTTAAGTTGCTTTTCTTAGCAACTTTTCTTTTGGGATTCACTGGGGGTTTACTATTTATAGTTTGATTTCATTTATTTTTTTGTTACCTCTTCAAAGGGAGCGCAACTGCTCTTTGCACTTAGAATTCGGAGAAACTCTGGGGGAAATTTAGGAGGATAGACTAAAGTGATTTTAGGCAGGAATGAGTAATGCTTAAAAAAGTCATTAAAAGAATGTCCGTCATGAAAGGCTCACTCGAGTGTAAATGAACAGTTTTTCTGCACTATAAATACATTTTTAGACTAATGCCTATTTAGTCAATTACCCTTCTATCGTGCTTTTCTGAATACATATTTCAGTTCAGAATGCAGAATTGCATGCTGTCCAATGGGAGAGTTACATTTTTTGCTTTAAAAGAATAGAAGTTAGCTCTTGGGTGTCTATATACAATCACCTTGTTTGATAATGCTCTTGTGCTTCAGTACCACACCCAAAGTTAGTACAGAAATTTTGGGGGTTATTTACTAAACTCCAAATGCAAAAATCATGAAAAATGTGTGATTTATATATATATATATATATATATATATATATATATATATATATATATATATATATATATATATATATATAAAATCAGACTTTAAAAAAAAAAAATCTATGGATATGTCAGAATCTGAACATCCGGCATCTCAGACCTGTCGAGGTTGAATATAAGTCAGAGAAGTCCAATGATTTTTTGATGTGTGTTGGGTTTTGTGCAATACCCCAAACTTTTCGGAGTTTTCTAGTGAAAATTCCAAAAAAATTGTGAAGATCGGATGGAAAAATCCGAAAAATCTGAATTTTTTCTTTTTTGCCACAAAGCAAATTTTTGGGAAAATGTAATAATAAATAAGCGGAAAAAACCCAAGCGTATTTGATCGGAGTTTGTAGCAGAAAATATTGAGATAAATTCAGACTTTGATAAATAACCCCCTAAATGTTTCAACTTTTACAAGCATTTAGCCATGCATGCCCCTAAAGTTCACCATTATACTTTATTCCTAAGCCTCTTTTAGTGCTGCTTTCAGGCAGGATAAATCAAACCTGCCCTAATGATATCTGCCCAATTAATACCAGTTGGGCAAGCCCACAGAGGGGCCTCACCAAGCTCAGCAGCTTTAATCAACCCCTGTATGGCCAACATAATAATATTATCATTTCCAACTAGATGTAGTATTATTGGGGTTTTCCCTATAAAAATAAAGTGCAAGCCAAGGCATAAGGAAGATTAGGGATCAAAAAAGTATGTTAATTTATTTATTAAATAGGGCATCATACTCTCTCTGCATTTATTTATCTAATATTTATACTGTAATATTAAATCCGCTTGTCTACGTTCATTCACTATTACACCTTTCAGTTTTGATTCCTGTAATCCATTAAAAGATCTTTCACAGTCTAGTAAATTACTTACCAATTATTTACTGATATTTTCTTGCATCCAAATAAGAGAATTATACATTCCCAGACAACCTAAAATTACCCACAGTTGCATATTTTTTACATGGTTGCTTATTTAATACTATAGGAGAAAAGACCATTGACGGCACAGAATAAACTTTTTTTTACCATTTGCTGTTAAAGGTGTTGTTAAAGTCCATGTGAAATTACATAGACCGTTGTATTATTAGGCACTTGCAAGTGGTCCCCATGTTTTAATTTATGTACTTTTTTTTTTTTTTTTTAAATATCTTTTTATTCTAAAGCCGGTAAGTTTGGAATTTCAATGAAATCTGGTTGCTTGGATTCCACCCTAGCAACCAGGCAGCAGTTTGGAAGGCAGAATGAAAAATGAATGAGTTGTTGCTTTCCTTAGTGACCCTGCTTTCTTTAAAGAAAAAAAAAAAAAAGTTCCCCTTAGTCACTGGGAAGTGCACTGTGTTAGTTAGTAACCAATTTCTAAGACCAGAACCGCAACCCGCATATCTACCCACTTTGATCCGCTACCGGACCCGCAACTACCTTATGCCCAACCCACCGACCACCATCAAACAGGAAGTGATCAAAAGTGGGTGGGACAGAAACAAGGTTTTGTAAAACGTTAAAAGAAGTAAAATACAGACAATATTACATAAGATAAGAAATTTAGATGAGACCCGACCCGCATCTATACCCTCACGTGAAAATCCTCCCCTCATTCCACAAGGTGCCCGCTTTTTTTGCGGGTACCCGACCCGCTGCAGGACTCTACCCTGTATGCCTTAAGCTGATGGCAGACTGTTATTCTATGTGTGTATATTCTATATTACTGGTATGTATTCGCTCTGCCATATTAGTTGATTGATGATTTATGAGCCCATTACTAGATGAATGTTTTTTATGTTTTTAACGAATACATAAGTCTAAACTCTTTGTTTTATGTTTAAAGCATGAATCCTGCTGGGATGGATACACCGTTCTAGGCATTTCTCAAGCAAATATACCAATTAAAAATCTTTTATTTAGACGGTATTATCACCGTGATTCTAAAACATGTTCTTTTGTTTCCATCAGTGTTGCCATTGTCAAAATATACCAATGCTGAACAAAGTATAAAAGGTGTTTATTTAGAAAGAGAAAAATCCCCCCCCCCCCCCCCCCCCGGTCTACCCGTCCATTAAGGCAGTGACTTTCAATTAGCCCATTCAGTAATATAAGGTCGCTCAATTCGATCTCTAATGTTTTATTTCTTCATGTAACTTGCCATTTGTTTGCTTCAGTTGGCTGGCAAAGGTTGTGTATCCATTACCAGCACCACAGCACTTTGCATTTCTGAATTGACAAGCAGATATATTGACCTAGCGCTTATTATGGGTCAACAGCTGCGTTAACCAACGGAAGGACTCGGGGGCAATTAAAATGAATTGGCCAAAATATATCTTCCTAATTTACTCCAATTTGTTATTTATGCTAACATTGTATTGCTTCTATGGTGACACTAAACAGAATGGACCCAATAATGGCAATTAACATAAAAATATAATGGCTAATCAAATTGACAGCAACTGTTTCTCGGCATCTCGACACACAATACATTATCAAAACAAACTATTATGGGGGAGGTAATTTCAATGTTCTATTCAACCTGCTGCATGTGTGCAGTCACAGAGATGTGTACCAGCAATTATTGCTGAATCTTAACAACTAAACAAATAACTTAATCGCTATCCCACTTTTCCTCTCCCCCCACCCCAAGACAGCAATAAAGGTTTTCTAAAAAATACATTTTTATCAATATATGTATAAATATGCATCAGTCAATACAATGAGCCATTTGCTTCAGATCACTACAAAGGGCCATGTTTAATCCGAATAAAGGTGTTTATTAAAAATAAAATCTATCAAATGCTTAATTAAACATGGACCCTTCTGTTGCAATAAAAAAAAAATCAGAAATGAAAAGCATATGGATAAGCCATATTGAAAAGAAGAAAGTGCATAAAAATAGCTAAGTTTATTATTGCTATGGAAGTTTTAAATGTTTATCAAAAGCACAGTATTTTTTTTAAGCTATTCTTCCTCTGCAGAATTTTTTCTTTGCAATTTCTACGGTCATACACGTATGGAATCAATCTCCCATAGACTCCATTTTAATCAAATAATTTTAATATTTTTTCTCTGTAATAACATTACCTTGTACTTCATCCCAACTAAGATACAGTTTGTCCTTATTTGAGAGAAAATGGTTTTAATGACCGTTTAAATTATTTTTTTAATAGACAAGGTATTGAGATAAGAATTATGGAAAGACCTCTTATCCAGAAAAGCCAAGGTCCAGAGCATTCTGGATAACAGGTCTTAGACCTGTAAAAAATATGTTACCAAAATAATCAAATAACTACATAAACGAATACAATGTGAAAAACTATGAGCATAGATGCCCAATTTATTTGTGCTGGAATGAAATTCGTTTTAAAGTTAATCTCTTCTTTCCCTGTCAGTAATATAAATTAAGAGGATGGGGTAAAACACAAACTGGTCATTATGCAAGAAAATACACTTTGGGGTTATTTCTGAAATATACTCCGACCAAATCCACACGGGTTATTTCCCGTTATTTAGCAATACATTTTCCCAAAAAATTCTAATTTGAATCATAAAAAATTTCAGATTTTCCCCTGAAAAATCAGATTTTTTTGGTATTTTTGCCCAAAAACCACCAAATCTGATTTTTGCACGAAACCCAGTGCAGATCAGGATATCTTCTGGACTTCTCCCATTGACTTATTCAGACAAGCTTTGATGTTTGGTGGTTAGGAGTAGAGAGACCTAGTTACCCATTTTGGAATCTGCATTTTTCAAAAATGTATGGTTTTCTGGGGTAAACCTACGGTTTCAGGATTTTTTTGCCTTGGAATCTATGGTATGCCGTTTTCTGCCTTAGTGCTTTCAAAAACAATCCTATTGGGTTTATTTAATGTATAAATTATTTTTTTTAGTAGATTGAAGTTATGCAGATCCAAATTACAGAAAGACCCTTTATCCAGAAAACTGCAAGTCCTGAGCATTCTGGTTAACAGATCCCAAATCATCAAATAATAATAATAATCAAATGACTACACAAAATAATGCAGAACTGAAAATGTTATGATCCAAAGTATGGAAAAAACCTTTATCTGGAAAACCCAGAGTCGCAAATATTCTGGATAATAGTGATGTACAGGCCGGCTCGAAACCTGTGGGTTGGGGCCAACTCCTGCACAAAATATTCGGGTAGCAGACTAGTTTGGTAGGTAGGAGTAGAGGGACATAGTTACCCATTTTGGAATCTGCACTTTTCAAAAATGTATGGTAGGGTAAACCTACGGTTTCAGGATTTTTTTGCCTTGGAATGTAAAGTATGCCGTTTTCTGCCTTAGTGCTTTCAAAATTCGGTAATATACTGCAGGGAGTTTTTGCTGTACAGAAGTCCTAAATCTCCCTAAAACTATACATATCTGGTATTGGCAAATTCGTGAGACATAAGGCTTTCCAAATCAGTTGGATTTTCATATGAAAAATTTTAATTTTTCATTCTTTTTTGGTATTTAGCGCTATAAATTTTTTTGCACTGGTGGAAATACATGAAAAACTCGGGCAGATCTCCACTTATGCCATTTGGTAACCGTGGGTAACTTACAGAGGAAAAAGTACTCAATAGACTTGGAGGACCCACAGTCTGGACACTTTTCTATTTGCTTTTTTACGGCCCTCTCTCTCAACTTGCATCATAACAAGAATCTCACATAAAGTTCAAGCAGATTCAACTACATGGTGTGGTTGATCCTTTTCCCTCCCCCCCCCCTTTTTTTTTCCTTGGGGAACCTTCTGTATGTTTGTTTTTTTCTTTCTCTGTTTCTCGTTCTTACAGTTTGGCTGTATTTCGGATGTGTTATTGCACATGTTTATTCTTGATAGTGCTGTTTGACAGAATGCTTCGTTCAGCTACTATAGTGACCTTGATTATAGTGTAAAAGGTACAATGTCTGTACAATACTACATTCTGTGTTGCTGTAAACATATTTGATTGATATTAATAAAGAAGTTAAAAAAAAAAAAACTCGGGCAGATTTAGAAAGCTTGGTTTCTCTCAAAAAAAACATTGTATAGTTTTCCTAGGTAAACTATAGGTTTCCCCTCAGTAAATGCCCCTAAAGTGAGAGAGCACAAAATGTTTCAGAAACGGCTGGCATTTCGCGTAAACAAAATGTGAAATTCTGCTTCAATTTAAAGGTTAAAATCACACTGATTCTTGCACTAGTGCATGTGGAATTTCAAAAAAGTTATAGATAATAAGATTATGAAGCTATGGATAAGATAGAGAGGGTCTCAGGCAAAGATCCACCAAACCAGATATTGGTTGACAGCCATATACCGACTTAAAGGAGAAGGAATACCATTTTCTACTTGGGTGTGCCAAAAGTTAGGCACCCCCAAGTGATTACTTTTACTTACCTGACACCCCTGGCCGGTGCTCCTATCAGCAGAAAACCAGCCCAGGGTTCTTCTAACGAGCACCACGGAGCGATATTTTCCTGCTTCTTCAGTCTTCCCGGGGCTGCAAATACACAGTAGCGTGAAAAGCCCTATAAAGCCAGCTATTTTGCTCTACTTCGCATGCGTCTGCCCCGGGAAATTTAAAAACAAGAAGAAGCAGGAAGAGGATCACTCTGTGGTGCCCAGTAGAAGAACCCTGGGACAGTAAGTAAAAGTAATCACTTGGGGTGCCTAACTTTTGGCACCCCAGGTAGAAAATCGTATTCCTCCTTTAATATCGAGTAAGGCTCCCAATGAAACATATCGATTGCATATTGGTGGCAAAACAATCCTATTGGGTTTATTTAATGTATAAATTATTTTTTAGTAGACTTAAGGTATGGAGATCCAAATTACAGAAAGACCCTTTATCCAGAAAACGGCACGTCCTGAGCATTCTGGATAACAGATCCCAAATCATCAAATAATAATCATCAAATGACTACACAAAATAATGCAGAACTGAAAAACTGAACATTTTATGATCCAAAGTATGGAAATAACCCTTATCTGGAAAACCCAGTCTCGCAAATATTCTGGATAATAGTGATGTACAGGCCGGCTCGAAACCTGCGGGTTGGGGCCAACTCATGCACAAAATGTTCAGGTAGCGGACGAGTCCAAGTCGAACTCTTCTTCTGCTCTCCCCACCCGTGACCTAGCAGTTCCGGGACTGGAATTTATAGACTTCCACCCCCTCTTGTGACATCACAGCGGGTCTATAAATAGAGGGCTGCAATGGATTGGGAGGCAGCGGGTTAGGGTCGGTTGCGGTTCAAGAACTTCTCGATCCACACATCACTACTGGATAATCTCATGCCTGTACTGTACTTCTAGCATATTAATATAACCTATTGTATTCTAAAGGTTTCTTCACTTTGCTCCTCTGTTTTACAATGTTGCAATTGTACAAGTTAACTATATTGATTTTTCTCCCATTGTTTTGCAGTATCCAGAAAAGGCCTTGTACACTCAGCTTTGTTTCTATCGATTTATTTTTGACTGGGATTATGCACTGGAGAAAGTTGTGTCTGAACAAGAGAGAGGTAATCATTTCTCCTTTTGAAAAACAAACTGCTCCGTTGCAAACTGATAGCCGTGCTTTATACACTATATCAGACCAAAGCAGCTTTAATCTGATGAAGGTGTCATACCTATTATCTATTATATACTGTATGTGTTTGCTAAACTAGTAAGGGAAATTCTACACAAGGCAAGTATTCCTGTAGATTTTTAGATGGAAAAGCAACAATGCCATATGTTGGAAATTATTCCAGCTCTTTCCCCTTTATGAGCAATTGGAATCGACACAAATATGACACCAGTTTAAATTTGTCATAGAACGCAAGTAACACAGTGGTGCATACAATTTGGTGAGCCATTTGGAAATATGACCTAAAACACTGCCTGTTTTTTCTTAAGTCAAAAAACTTGATACAGGTATGGGACCTGTTATCCAGAATGCTCGGGACCTGGGGGTTTCCGGATAATGGATCTTTCCATAATTTGGGTCTTCATGCCTTAAGTCTACTAGAAATTCATTTGAACATTAAATAAACCCAATAGGCTGGTTTTGCTTCCAATAAGGATTAATTATATCTTAGTTGGGATCAAGTACAAGCTACTGTTTTATTATTACAGAGAAAAAGGAAATCATTTTTAAAAATTTGGATTATTTGGATAAAATGGGAGTAATTCCGTAATTTGAAGATTTCTGGATATCGGGTTTCCAGATAAGGGATCCTATACCTGTAATGAGATCCCAGTTAAACAAAAGATTCAAAAATCATACCACATGTTCGTATATGTAGTGAGGAATTGTACTTATTGGTGTATGGCAAAAGTATGTGATCCTTTTCGTTCTGAAATTGGTGGGCATCCTTGGGTAGCAGACATTTCAACTAAACATTTGTGGTTTGGAGAAATTTTAACCCATTCCTCTTTATAGAACAGCATGCTACATTTCTATAGGCCAGAACTTTGACGCGGCATTCAAAAACATTAACCTTCTTTTGCTTTGTCATTCTTTGGTAAGTTGATTGTGTCTTTAGGGTCATTGTCTTGCTGCACAACTCACTTGAGCTTCATTTCATCAAACCATGGGACAAGGTTCTTATGCTGCAATGCAATGTTTGCCTTGTACCTTACATGGCAATTTTCATTCAAGCTAGAAAGTTTTATTTTGGGATCATCTCTCCCCCAAACATCCTTCCAGTAGCCTTATGACTTATCCATGTGGCCTTTAGCAAACTATAAATGGAAATTGATAATATAGGTATGGGATCAGTTATCTAGAAACCCATTATCCATAAAGCTCCGAATTACGGAATGCCTGTCTCCCATAGACTCCATTTTATCCAAATAATCTAAATTTTAAAAAAATTATTTCCTTTTTCTCTGTAATAATAAAACCATGCCTTGTACTTGATCCAAACTAAGATATAATTAATCCTTATTGGAAGCAAAACCACCCTGTTGGGTTTATTTAATGTTTAAAAAATTCTCTAGTAGACTTAAGGATTCTGGATAATAGGTCCCATACATGTATCATCTGAGTTTTAAGGCTCATTAACAGTTACTGGAGAAGCCACATCCACTTTGTATCATAGATAAAAAAAAGGAGTCTTTGGTCGAAGTTACTTGCACCCGAGGAAGGACCCCTGTGGTCTGAAACATGTAGTGCTTCGACCATAAACAAACTATAGATGGACAGCAATGGGGTTTTTTTTGGGGGGGGGGGGGGTAGTAATGACTCTCTTTTTGCAACTCCACCATGCACACTTGTGGACTCATGAACACTAACATTCGCTAGTTCACGAGAGGCCTTCACTACCTTACAGTTAGCTTGGGTTCTTTGAGATTTCCTGGAGTACTCTTTTTCTTGGGGTGATGTTTGTTATTCACCCCTCCTGGAGTAAGTAACTATTGCGTTTAATTGCCTTCTTTTGTAAACCATCTTCCTGACAGTGAACTGGTAAAGTCCAAACCCTTTAGAAACCTTTTCCAGCCTGGTGATCATCAATAACTATTTTGTCTTGGTCCTCCGAAATCTGACAAGTGCTGTGGGAGAACACCAGCAGGGGTCTATGACAATCATTAATGTTTAAAGGAATTCTGTCATGATTTTTATAATATAGTTTTTATTTCTAAACTACACCGTTAACACTTCAAATAATTTAATCTACAATATAAAATCTCATTCCTGAACCAACAAGTTTATTTTTTTTTTTTTTAGTTGTAATATTGGTGTGTAGGCGCCATCTCAGGTCATTTTGCCTGGTCGTCTGCTTTCAGAAAGAACCAGCACTTTAGGATGGAACTGCTTTCTGGCAGGCTGTTGTTTCTCCTACTCAATGTAACTGAATGCGTTGACCTGGATTTTACTATTTAGTGCTGTTCTTATATCTACCAGGGAGCTGCTATCTTGTGTTAGGGAGCTGCTACCTTCCCATTTTTCTGTTGTTAGGCTGCTGGGGTAGGGAGGGGTGCAATATCACTCCAACTTGCAGTACAGCAGTAAAGAGTGACTGAAGTTTATCAGAGCACAAGTCACATGCCTGAGGCAGCTGAGAAACTGACTATGTTTAGCCACATGTCAGATTTCAAAATTAAATATAAAAAAAATCTGTTTGCTCTTTTGAGAAATGGATTTCAGTGCAGAATTCTGCTGGAGCAGCACTATTAACTGATGCATTTTGGGGAAAAAATGTTTTCCCATGAACGTATTCCTTTAAGAAACCAGGCTCTTTGATATTAATTTTATAATCTGAAACATATTTGCATTCTTTTATATAGAGCTACCCCATTATTGCTTTTCATTAACAAAAAGGCCATTCTCAACACTTATAATTTAAGGCGCAGGATGCCCATACTTTACTAATGAGGGGTCTACTTTTAGCGATGTTGTCCCATTATGATCGACATCCATAAAAAACATTGTCAGCATTCTGTTCCAATGAAAACATCACTTCAATATTGTATTGATTTATGAACAAATGCATATTGCTAAGTTTTACTAAACAACTATTTATTATGAAACTTTAATAAATAAACTGTAATTAATATTTTAATGAAAATAATTAACAGGAGGGTAATTAAGTCAAGCTGTTTTTTGACAGTGTCTTGAGATCTACTGATCACCAGCTAAAGGTCTACTGGTAGATCTCTTTTGGGCACCCCTTATATAAGGTCTATGGGACCGGAATCTCCTCTCTGCTGTGACACAACATGTATTTTTGTAAATATATATATATATATATATATATATATATATATATATATATATATATATATATATATATATATTGCAATGTTTGTTCCACCACACTGTACTATTAATGTGTTATAAAAAATTGATAGTGCTATTTTTTTGGCCAATTCCATGCTCACTATGTCACTTTAACACAACCTCAAAACACAGCTGCCGCCAAAGAGCTTTAGGGTATTGGCAGAAGGGATATTTGTTGCCCTGGTTTAATCTCCTGATTTACATTAATGGGCCGTCAATTCCCGGGCGTCAAAATCAACACTGGCGACAATTTGACTTGCGTTAAAGTCAATGGGCGTGTGATTAATTGCCGCCAATGGGCGTGCATATTTTTGTGAATAAATTCGCCCATCACTATTAGAAACCTAAGTATGTTCATATATTAGTGCAGATGCAGTCTGGCAGATCTCATCTCCAACTGTGCAGATATGTTCTATGAAAACACTACTTCAACAATCTCCATTTAAAAAAGATTGATTATTTGCAGAACTGTTTAAAGGGATACTGTCATGGGGGAAAATTTTGAAATCTGACATGGGGCTAGATATATTGTCAATTTCCCAGCTGCCTCCAGTCATGTGACTTGTGCTCTGATAAACTTCAATCACTCTTTACTGCTGTACTGCAAATTTGAGTGATATCACCCTTCTTCCCCCCCCAGCAGCCAAACAAAAGAACAATGGGAAGGTAACCAGATAGCAGCTCCCTAACACAAGATAGCAGCTGCCTGGTAGATCTAAGATCAACACACAATAGTAAAAACCCATGTCTCACTGAGACACATTCAATTACATTGAGAAGGAAAAACAGCAGCCTGCCAGAAAGCATTTCTCTCCTAAAGTGCAGGCATAAGTCACATGACCAGGGGCAGCTGGGAAATAGCCCCATGTCAGATTTCAAAATTGAATATAAAAAACTCTGTTTGCTCCTTTGAGAAATGGATTTCAGTGCAGAATTCTGCTGGAGCAGCACTATTAACTGGTGCATTTTGAAAAAAACATGTTTTCCGATGACGGGATCCCTTTAAGTTAATGCCTTAAGCATTCTTCTTTACATGTTCAGAATAAAGGTATTCGCAATGATTGGGGCATTTGTTACAAATGATCTCAGCAAATTGTGAATTAGAAGTGAAGTAAATACCTATGTTAATAAGAGATTATTGTTAACGTGGTTTATCTCAGCTAAGATTCCAGCTGTCAAATACTTATCAGAATGTTTCCCTATCTTAAATAATTTAACTCAGAATATAATTATGTAATTATTTTGACACAAGATATAACATGGTATCTCCATTTCACTTGACACTGCTGATTTGCTCATGAGTGATCAGTAAGACATACAAATATGACTGAAAGTGACAGACATCACTACATTTATTTACTCAATAGAGGTGTCGTTTTTTCGGTACATGGTACTAGGCGTTTTAGTCTAGAAGGGGATCACTGAAGCAAATAATGTGTACATGAAAGCAGCAGAAACAAGTTAAAAGGCAACTGAAGCCTCCAGTATTTATTTATTTATTTATTCTAACAGTACCTTGTTTTTAAAGGAGAAGTAAACGGATGGAATGCATAGTAATGACTGCTTACATTAACAATTCTCCTTACTGTTTTGTATATAAATCATTTAGTTCTGGTTAAATGTCCTTCAGCATTGTATCTAAGCATAGAGCCATTATCACTCTGCTACTTCCCATCCTTGCAATCCTTCAAGTTGGTCCATGCGCAGTATGTAACATATATGTGTTCATTGTTTCCTTAAAAGGCTGGTTCACCTTTGTTAGCTTTTGGTATGTTATAGAACGGTGAATTCTAAGCAACTTTTCAATTGGGCTTCATTTATTTATTTTTAAAGTTTTTGAATTATTTGCCTCCTTCTTATGACTCTCTCTCACTTTCAAATAGGGATCATTGACCCCATCTAAAAACACATGCTCTGTAAGGCTACAAATATATTTTATTACTCGTCTTTCTATTTAGGCCCCCTCCTATTCACATTCCAGTCTCTTATTCAAATCAATGCATGGTTGCTAAGGTAATTTGGACCCTAGAAACCAGATTGCTGAAATTGCAAACTGGAGAGCTGCTGAATAAAAAGCTATAAAGGTGAACAACCCCTTTAAACAAAAAAGGGCTTTCAGATGTCGGATTTTTCGGCCGACATCTGTCAGGAAATTGATCGGCCAGGTCAAAAAATCTTTGTCGGTCCCAGTGCAATCTATCTATTTTTGCAATGCCAAGCAGGCAGCTCCCCTTTGTTTTCCTGGCAAATTGGTCTTTTTAGTTGATTGTAAATTCGTACGATCGTACGGTCGTTCCGAGAAAATCGTGGTCTCACGATCAGGATCTGATCTTTTAAAAATTTCAACATCTATGGCCATCTTAAGGGGTTTAATAAGAGAGAAAATGATATTCGGTGCCTGTCATGTAAAAAACATGGGATGGTCCAGTTTCCTGCTGATGACAAAAAATTTATATGGTGACCACAAATGTTGGTTCTGAATGAAAGATTACATATGCAATTTTGCGCATGTGTTATTTTGGAGTATGATAAGATGGACTCATGTATGTATGTATATATACAGTGGTGTGAAAAACTATTTGCCCCCTTCCGGATTTCTTATTCTTTTGCATGTTTGTCACACAAAATGTTTCTGATCATCAAACACATTTAACTATTAGTCAAAGATAACACAAAATGCAGTTTTTAAATGAGGGTTTTTATTATTTAGGGAGGAATGAAATCCAAATCTAGATTTTCATGTGTGAAAAAGTAATTGCCCCCTGAACCTAATAACTGGTTGGGCCACCCTCAGCAGCAATAACTGCAATCAAGCGTTTGCGATAACTTGCAACGAGTCTTTTACAGCGCTCTGGAGGAATTTTGGCCCACTCATCTTTGCAGAATTGTTGTAATTCAGCTTTATTTGAGGGTTTTCTAGCATGAACCGCCTTTTTAAGGTCATGCCACAACATCTCAATAGGATTCAGGTCAGGACTTTGACTAGGCCACTCCAAAGTCTTCATTTTGTTTTTCTTCAGCCATTCAGAGGTGGATTTGCTGGTGTGTTTTGGGTCATTGTCCTGCTGCAGCACCCAAGATCGCTTCAGCTTGAGTTGACGAACAGATGGCCGGACATTCTCCTTTAGGATTTTTCGGTAGACAGTAGAATTCATGGTTCCATCTATCACAGCAAGTCTTCCAGGTCCTGAAGCAGCAAAACAATCCCAGACCATCACACTAACACCACCATATTTTACGGTTGGTATGATGTTCTTTTTCTGAAATGCTGTTACTTTTACGCCAGATGTAACGGGACGCGCACCTTCCAAAAAAGTTCAACTTTTCTCTCGTCGGTCCACAAGGTATTTTCCCAAAAGTCTTGGCAATCATTGAGATGTTTTTTATCAAAATTGAGACGAGCCTTAATGTTCTTTTTGCTTAAAAGTGGTTTGCGCCTTGGAAATCTGCCATGCAGGCCGTTTTTGCCCAGTCTCTTTCTTATGGTGGAGTCGTGAACACTGACCTTAATTGAGGCAAGTGAGGCCTGCAGTTCTTTAGATGTTGTCCTGGGGTCTTTTGTGGCCTCTCGGATGAGTTGTCTCTGCGCTCTTGGGGTAATTTTGGTCGGCCGGCCACTCCTGGGAAGGTTCACCACTGTTCCATGTTTTTGCCATTTGTGGATAATGGCTCTCACTGTGGTTCGCTGGAGTCCCAAAGCTTTAGAAATGGCTAGAAATGACTCCAGATCAGACAGTGTGGGTCGTGGACGCATCCCAAGGGCAAATAAATACCCAAATTAATCTCCAAGGTACTTTGATACCTCTGCAGGAAAGGAATTGAAAAACAAAAATACTGCATTATGTCTTTATCTGATTGTGTTTTATTTTGTTATTGCTAGTCCCTCAGTCTGTCCAAATACCTTTTTAAGTTTAATCATTGCGATATTTTCTGGTAGGAGTTTTAAAGGTGAATACATTTTTTTGGAGGAAAAAAAATTAGAATTTTTCATGATTTATTAAACCCCGAGGATGCTAACTCTGAATAAAAAATAATCCATCTCAAGCCTACCGAGGTCATGTAGAAGTCAATGGCAGATGTCCTGTTTACAATTGGAGAATCCTGATTTACGTTGGATTTTGTACAATAATTTGATTAATTCCAGGTTTTCAGGCGTCAAATTAAAAAAAAAAAAACACCTGATTTGGATTATTTCACAATATATTCCCTCACCAGATTTTTCACGTAAAATTATCAAAAAATACGGTAAAATTATGGATGGGAATTTGGTTGAAGTGGTTTTAAGAAAATAATGAGAATTGTTAAAATTTTAGTAAATAACCCCTTCTGTTTTTTAATGGTTATATGTTATATTTTAGTTTTTTCATGTATTGCATTTATTCCTAGTAATAGTTGTCCTTTTAAAATTCCATATAATTTGTATTTATATTCAAGGGTGGCCCTTTGAAATGGAAATTAAAGCAAGCAGTCAGTCTTGATTACACTGTGTGCCTCATTTAATCCCATACACTGCTACATTTTCCAAGGAATGATTGTGGTTGAGCCATTTGAAGCTCAAAGGTGACATGTAATTGAAACATAAGATGGTACTGTGGGCTAACCGATTTGTAAAGAAGTATGGATCAGTCTTTGAATTGTTCCTCATTAGTCATTAACTTCATATTTGGGGCAAGGGTGGGCTATTTAATTTTCAGTTGAAATCACACCATGATTTTACATAATTTTCAAAATGGTATTTAAATTATATAAGTGAAATACCATTCTTAAAAAAAATATCCCTTTGTACAGTTCTTCCATATCGATTCACAAAATTTGAATTCTGTTCTCACCAATAAAGTGCCAAACCAGTTATGCAGAACAAACTAAAGAACCCTTTTTGGTCTTCAGGTCTAAGGTTTTCATCAATGATTATAGTTTTCTTTGTATTGTCAACAAACATAGGGAACCTCAGCTGAATAAAATCCATGGTGCGTGTGCCAGAAAGCTGAAGTTTACAAAAAGTCTAATCTATTCATTACTAATTGCTCAAAAGATGAAAAGGTGGCACTCCGGTGAGATAAAAAGGTGGTTATATTCCAACAGGTCACTGACCAACATCACCTGATGCATTTCGGGAGTAACTCCCTTAATCATAGGCTATTGTATTAATACACCTTATTCAGTAGTGATGTACGCAAGAGTTCCTGAATAGTGATGGGCGAATCTGACCCATTCCGATTTGCTGAAAATTTACAAAACGGCAAAAGATTTGCCAAATGCATTGGTCTATGTGCGCCTAGAGAAAATGTTTGCGCATCGCTATTCCTAAACATTGTTGTGATTTCTTGATTCAAATGTGTCCACTTCCTGCTAAGTGGCGGGGGGAATCTTTCTCCAAGAATGTTTTTTTAAAAAGAAAAGCTCTATATCAACAGCTAAACTTTGTATTTCTTGATTGGAGGGGGTGACAACATTGGAGTTTAAGAACTCTTTTTTTGGTTTTAGTACCCAAATGGTCAAACTCAAAGGCTTGAGTGTTCTTAAATCGGAGCACTGGGTTAAAATTGCTTGACAGCCTCATCCATTATAAAATCATGGGGAAAAGTATTTTGGTTTTTTTTAAACAATCTTGTGCCGTTTGAGACTAGTTGCAGACAAGTATCTGAAGATATATGATGAAAGGAGAAATCCATAATGTGTGAACAAATAAGAGTTTCCATATCGAGAATTCATCCCCTTTCATTTGCCCCTAAACAAATACTCATGTTGCTCTTCAGCCATACTACATAAAGAAGATTGCGAGATTGGCAGCTTTAATTTATTTGATGTGTGCAATCACAGTCCATGTTAAATTCAAACCCGCTTGTCCAATCAAGGATTCAACATAGAAGGGAGTAACAAGCACGCTGCACACTATAATAAAGAAATCTGTTGATTGAAAACAGTTTGTAGGTTTTGGAAATGATAGGGGATGTAATTGGTAAGAAAGAAAAGGACAGGGCTTGATAAATAATGGGAAATTGAGCATATTTTTTCCACCGATAATACTAACTCAATTTGGTAATATGTTGGCACTGAGTTTTGTACATACCTTACAAATCAGTAATTATGTCTACAACATTATGGTAAAATCGGCATTGCTCAAGAATTGCTTTTAGACTTTCATAATGTATCTATAACTTGATATGGAGAAGGAGATATTAAATATAAGGTATTGAAAAGCAAGACTAGTTTAATCCAGTGCAGTAGCAGAGTTTGCTGGAATGTGATATATTTCTGGTTAACCTGAGGCCATCAAGAAAGATCTGTAAAATCTCGGATTATTCTTGATTTTTTTTTTTTTACATATTTTTCCTCACCTGTCACATTCAAATATTTAATAAACCTTTCTGAAGTTATGGCTGATAATCACCGAAGTGTGATGCAAGTTACAGATGGGTTTTAAATTATGAACCTTTGCTGGTGCCATTCTGTGATCAGATAGATAACCCAGATAGAATTCTACACATTGATAAATGGGGAAAATACTTGATAAATGATCCGTGTCTTTGATATATCAACCTCACAGTTTTGTGTTTTTAATGACAGGCATGGTTATTTGTTATCTGGAAACCCGGTAATCTAAATAGCGCTGAATTACGAGACGGCCACCTCCCATAGACTCCAATATTTCAATTTTTAAAAACTGTCTTCCTTTTTCTGTAATAATAAAACAATACCTTGTACTTGATCAAATGCTCTAAGCTATAATAATCCATATTGGTGGCAAAGCAATCCTATTGGGTTTATGTAATGTTTAAATGATTATTTAGTAGACCTAATATATATATAGAGATCCAAATTGCAGAAAGATCTGGGAAACCCCAGGTCTTCACAATTCTGGATAATATGTTCCATTCAACAATGGAGCTGTAAAATCTTCATCAGTGAATCCCAAAGCTCAGGACTTGGGTTTCATTGGCATTATTGCAAAACAATCTGCGTAGCTCCATAGGGTAACTCTTCAATAAGTTGTTTAGTAAAGTGGTTACCGCATATTCTTCTTATGGCAACTTCTGACTAATTGTAGAGTCTACTTTCAGATGTACACATGCAGTTACCCT
The DNA here is from genome assembly GCA_038501925.1 of Xenopus petersii. Classification (NCBI taxonomy): domain Eukaryota; kingdom Metazoa; phylum Chordata; class Amphibia; order Anura; family Pipidae; genus Xenopus; species Xenopus petersii. Next base: position 31,260,197 of record CM076675.1, on the reverse strand, counting down.
TCTAAAGGCGTATCCCTGGTTAGTGTCTAACACTATTAAATAAAGTTTGTCCATGTACGTACATATACACCTGCACTGTAGGGCTTTCGGCGTTAGGGAATCTGCCAGTATACGTAGTCTTTGCCTTTGGAAAGTATTTAGTATTTGCATATAACAGTTTGAATATAAAGAACATCAAATGCACCAAGGCTTATTGTTTTTAAGTACATGGTAAGAAATCTATATTAAATTGTCTGTCTGCAGAAATAAAATTGCACTGCTCGATATTGCACTGCTAAGTGGTTTAATGTACATCATATTTAATTTCAGTCTGAATAGAACATTTGCACAGAAGTTTTACAGATACGCATCTACTTCTCCTATAAGCAAATTAGCTCTTTGTTATGCTTATACTTATTCCTCTGCTTCTTAAACCATCTGTTTTTGTCGATACAAATATTGGTGGATGCTGTTGCCGCAGTCCAGGAAAGTCCATGCATTTAACCACTTCACTGTAATCTTTCAAGTTTAGTCAAAAAAAGACAAGATTCAGCCTAACGTTTGCCTCTGAACCATGCCTGAACAAAAGGACCTGTTAAATGAGCAAAACAACGCTGCCAATCTAGACACATAGCTCAGGGCTAAGTATAGAGAGATTTGCAGGGATGATATTTAACTCTAACTGGTAAGAGAAAAGAGGAGGTTGTTTCTTTTTTTTTTTTTTGTGTGTAATATGCAATAGTTACAATAAACACACGATATCAAAAATCTCAAAGGATTCACTTGACAGTTGCTTGATAACAGCTTTTTCACTCCATAGTTTTGACAGTTTGTGTGTGTTACCATACCTAGAATAAACTAAAACATCACTGTCATTTTGTATCTCCTTTGCTCATTGTTCCTTTTATAGCAAAAGATGGATTCCCTCTCTCTCTACGGGGGGAAAAAAAGATGAATTTGCCAACTTGGCAACTTTATTCATTGACACTGGCATTTATTTGTTTCTATACACACTTGCATGGTTCTAGCTCTCTTTTCACCTCTAAAACATACTACTAGTCTAGCAATAAGAGTTTGCTTTAATAAAATTTGGTCATGTTTCGTCACAGTCAAACATTGTGGGGGGAAAAATATAATCGTGAAAGTTACATACCGTATATAACTTTAATAAAGTCTGTATTATTTTCCTATTTCAAAAATGCATCCCTGTGAGATTATCAGTCAGATCTGCATTTAGATAACCAATTTAATCACATTCCAGTAGTAACTTCACAAGTGCAGTAATAATCTAAACTGTAATACAAGTGCTGATTTAGTGAAAACTATTGATAAATTGTATGTAAATAGGTATCATACATTGTGGTCGACCAGTATATAATATGCCATCTGGAATTTTCATTGTGGGATTTGAAGTTACTCTGCTTTCCAGAAAATCTGTGCACCACCTTCTATGGAAAATAGAGGGAATTCAAGTCCCAGAATCCATCACTTCACAATGGAACAGGGTGCGGGAGGGGTTGCATGACTCACTGAGCCTAAAGCTGGCCATAGACGCAAAGATCTGATCGTATGAATCGAGGATTTGTACAATTTTCGGACCATGTGTGGAGAGTCCCGACATTTTTCGTCTGGCAGAGATCGATCGTTTGGTCGATCGGACAGGTTAAAAGATTTCTGTCGGCTGCTGATAATATCTCTGCATGTATTGGCGATCGTACGATTTTCAGTGGGAGACTGTCACTAGTGTTGTCAGACATAACTTTCATACGATTGCTGTCAGGGGCAGAACATCGGCTGATCTGTTCTTTTCTACTTTATTTGATCTGAATGGTTAGTGGCAGGTCGGGAGATGGGGAAGTCCGATCGTACAATGATTCGTACAATGATTCGTACAATCGGATCTTTGCGTCTATGGCCAGCTTAAGGGTAAATCCACACAGGGCGTTTTGGGGAGATTTGGTCGCCTGGCGACTAATCGCCTCGTTTTTGCGGCGACCAATCTCCCCAAACGCCTTCCCTGTAAATGCGCCGACAATTTGTCTGGTCTTATTTTTCTATATTTAAATGGGGTTGGTTTAAAAATTCTGTTAGAGGAGGACATCATCTGAGCATTGATGTCCTCTTCCAATGGATTGCTGTAAGCCCTCTCATATGAACCTACTGTTAGCCTTGGGGCCAAGTGATTGTATCATCCTGATTTGATTCAATGGGTCGGTGGTTATATTAGGAAACGATCCCCCTCATTTAGTTTAGTGCCAAATAAGTGGATATATCGGTTAGGGCAAGCTTTATGGCAAGCAGCACCTGAGTGAGTGTATTGGGGAGCAAGCTCACTGTCTTTTGCGGCAGCTTTCTGTTTTGAAACACTGGGATTTTTAGGTGAGCTGTGTTTCAATATATATATATATATATATATATATATATATATATATATATATATATATATATATATATATATATATATATATATATATATATATATATATATATATATATATATATATATATATATATATGTAATAGACTGTCAAAATAGACCTGTTTCTTGTATCTCTGGATCTTCATCTGTGTCCTCTCAGCAGCTTCTGCTCCTGGCAGGCACTAGTTTGCTATCATTCTATCCTAGAAATCCTTTTTTTTTTTTACCTGAAGTTACACACATCTTTTACAAACGTGTCAGCGGTTTCCAGTTTTATATAGAAGGGTTATTTTACCATTTAGACACATTTATTCAAGCAGAGCAAAGCATCCAGTGTCGTCATGTGGCATGTTGCAGACAAATTCCAATTACTTTCCACCTTCCAGCTTTTGTTAAACACTACCAGCTAGCTGACAGTAAAATTATAAATACAGGTGTTGTCACACTACACTATAATCAGAATTGGTAATTTACATTTTCAATTGTGAAGACCCTTCTTATCACCCCCACGTGGAAAGAGGAATAGAATTGGAATTATTGACAGAAAAAAAATAAGACTTTTTGAAAGCTGTCTAAATCATTACCTGCGTTTTAAGAAGAAAAAGAAAACGAAAGCTGTCCATGCTTTAAGAAACATTTTATCACATATTTACTCATTACTTTGCTGGTAAATAAAAACCATGTGTTTGACAAGTGATTGGCAGGATTGAATAGGTTTTCCCAGCATCACAAACAATGCTGGAGTGTAAATATGTATTTTTCTTTTTGTTTCGCTGGTTCTGTACCTAATGCACGCTTGATGATAAATTCATCTAAAGACTCATCAAATGTAACTTTTTACTAGACTTCATATGGTACTTAACATGCCAGCTCAGATTTCGCTGCCTCTCTCTTTTTCTTGTTGTTTGTGTACATGTATGCTGTTTGGAGAGGGACGTACCTTCTTTTCCTTTCCAGCAATCCTCCTTTATTATTTATTATTTTTGCTCTTCTCTCAAAGCGTTTAGTGTCTGCCAGATTTCAGTGATGAGCAGTGAATTGCTTTTAAAATGGGCATTATGCCAGTTCAGCGGTACAATGGAAAACCAATCTTCCACCATTCTACTTTTAGATGCTGTTATTGTAGCGTTTTAGATAACTGCCGACACCAAAAAAAAAAAGATGTGCTCAATTCCTTAGTTAGTCAAGTTAAATCTAGAGCAGCATTAAAATTACTCTGAAAACTGTTTGTCAAAGGTCATGTTGTACCTAAAGCTACAGCATATAGGATAAATGTTTTGTTTCCAAAGGGGAGTTTCTTCCATCTACTTATACCCTGCAACTTGGCTTTACATCTTAACTGTTGGGTATATTTCAAAATTCAAATTTATGCAACCATGACACTTCTGGCCAAGCTTTTTCTTTTAGAAGTACCTGTAAGTGCTCGAGAAAAAATGGTATTGCACATTTGTAGAACGGTTTTTCCCTCAAGCACAAAAATTAATGCATCTGCTTCTATTTGTATGTATACAGTCATATAAAAACGTTTGGGAACCCCTCTTAATTTTTTGGAGTTTTGTTTATCATTAGCTGAGCTTTCAAAGTAGCAACTTCCTTTTAATTTATAACATGCCTTATGGAAACAGTAGAATTTCAGCAGTGACATAAAGTTTATTGGATTAACAGAAAATATGCAATATGCATCATAACAAAATTAGACATAAATGTGGTTACCCCAACAGAGATATTATATCAATAGTTAGTTGAGCCTCCTTTTGCAAATGTAACAGCCTCTAAACACCTCCAATATCCTTTGATGAGTGTCTGGATGGAGGAATTTTTTCTGCCAAACATGGACAGCCTGCTTCAAATCGCCCCATAGATTTTCAAGTCGGGGGACTGTGATGGCAATTGCAGTCTGGGTAAATGAAAATGATTTTGAAGTGTTTCTAGGGTCATTGCCTTGTTGGAATATCCAACCCCTGCATAACTTCAACTTTGTGACTGATGCTTGAACATTATCCTGAAGAATTTGTTGATATTGGGTTGAATTCATCCGACCCTCGACTTTAACAAGGGCCTCAGTCCCTGAACTAGCCCCACAGCATGATGGAACCTCCACCAAATTTAGTAGTTGGTAGCAGGTGTTTTTCCTGGAATGTGGTGGTGTAGCCTTCCCCTAAACCATGATACGGAACAACCTTTGTTTTCACATCTTTTGAGAGTTGCTTTGAGGATCCCATGCTGTCACTCTTCAGAGGAGAAGCACAACTTGCATTTGGCCACCTTAAAAACTGTAGTGTACCTTTTCTCATGATCTATGACCTATGAAGTTCAAGGCTTAACGAGCTAATCCAACCAATTTGGTGTTGCCAGTAATCAGTGTTAAGCAGTTTCATGCAAATTAGCAAAATTACATGGGTATCCAAATTTTTGCACAGCCAGTTTTTCACATTTGATTTAATATCATACAACTGAATACTGCTCCACTAAAAATCTTTGTTCAGAAAACACCCCAGTACTCGGATGTTCCTGGGAAATAAAAGACACCACTGTTATCTTTTTTTTTGTTGAAAGTAGAGTGAATTATTATGCAGGCTAAGAGTGGTTCCCAAACTTTTTCATATGACTGTATATATAGCATATATATATATTGTATAAACATTTTTCCTAGTCTGTCCTTCTCCTTAAAGGAGAACTAAAGCTTTACTAAGTAGGGCAGAAATGTTGTACATTGTTTTGAGCTTCTATTCCAGCCCAAGGCAACCACAGTGATTTAGCAGTAAAGATTTGTGTCTCCAAAGATGCCCCAGTAGCTCCCCATCTTCTTTTCTGCTGATTCACTGCACATGCTCTGTGCTGCTGTCACTCACTGAGCTTAGGAACCCACTACTGGATATATATCATATAAATGTAACAATATAAGGCTGAGTAAAAAATAGTTATTAGTACATACAGCAGCTCAGAAACCACCAGAATTAACATCAGATTTTAATAATGAGCCCTGTAGCATCAGCTTTTATGACAGACAACCCTAATTTTTTTCTGCTTAATGATTTGTGATGACTCCTATGCTTTGCTTCTTAGCAGCTGCTCAAAGCCCACTGAGCATGTGTGCTGCAGACACAAACAAAATCCAAAATGGGAAACTCCTGGGCCATTATTATGTAGGGATGCTGGTTCAAGAAGTTCACAATATAAAAATAAATATAATAACAATTTTTTTCAGAAATATATTTCACATGCTTGATTTCCATTTTTTCCCCATAAATGGCTTCTTTAGATAATTGATTTTTAATACACTTATTTATGTAGCGCCAACTTATTACACATAACTATAGAATGTAATTATTTTCATCAGTTCTTGCTCCAGTGGAGCTTATTATCTCCTCTCTTAGAAATTAATGTAAAGCACTTCATAACTATAAATAAATGATGAGCTAATTTACTTTTCACAAGCATTTATATACATCCCTAGGACAGTTTTATTTAGTTTAATTTAACCATTTCAGAACGGCATATGCTCCAGGAAAGAAAAATGGCAGTTTACCTGTTTGAGCCTGGAAAAAAAATTGGAGTCAATTCAGGGAATATGTAAAATCAGGGTTCTGCTGAATGTTTATATGTTCTATTGCTACTGATGATTAAAGTTTGTATATGTGGTCTAGATGACGACATGCTGCTTCTAACATACAGTAGAGTTTATAGAATCAAAAATGGTATACAATACCTACCAAGTTATAAAACGGTCTTTACATACATATATAGATATATATAGATATACATATATATATATATATATATATATATGTATGTATATATGTATACTGTATAGAGAGATAGAGATATACGGTATATATATATATATATATATATATATATATATATATAGATAGATATAAAAAGTTTTTTTTAAAATATTTGGGTGACTCTTCCACAAAACAGTTGGCAGAAATGTTTATTGAAATGTGCACCTACCACCCTTCCCCCTCACAAAAGTGGACTTTTTTTTAGAGTAGTGTTCTGCTGTCCAAGTTACAGGTGTAGTTCCTGTTAATAAATTTAGCTTCATGTGAAAAAAAAGTGATTTTTAGCTGTCTAATGCTTTGAAGTTATGACTCGGGTTTGGTTCGGCTGATTCTTGTAAAAATTCCTGGGATTCAGTTGAATTCTACATTATTTTCTTGCCCATTGAAGTGGGTACGATGTTTTCGTACAAACAGTAAAAAAGTTCAGATGCTTTCCCAAATTGACCTCGGTTCGGAAAAACTTGTGCAAAAGCCAATGGTGTGAGATAAGGCATATTATACGAAACATATTCTTACAGCAATTCACAATATGGTTAACATGGTTGCCATTATGTTATCTGTCACACCATTCCTACTTGCCGTATTCAAAATTACCCGTTTGTTTTTTCCCCTGCAAAATAAAAACTACATTAAAAAAAATATTTAAACTACATTTAAACTATATTCAACTACATTGGTCTATCTGTCATCTCGGGTGAGTACTCGCTACAGCACGAGAGATTGTGATATGTTTCAAAATGTCATCCTGTATGCTGTAACGGATGATAATTCATTGTATTTCAACAAAGAAGGTCTAAAACAATTTTTAAAAAAGCTGTTGCATGCTGCCTTTGTCAAATGACACACCCCCATGAGATTAACAGTAGAAATATCAAAATTACATTATTTTTTCAATTGTATACATTTGTCTTTATGGAAGGATGAGATTGATCTGTTGAGATAATGCAAATATTCTTAAGGCTAATGGCACATGGAGTACTCTGAAGCTGGCTAAAAAAGCGCCATATATTGCCAACACCACCTCCCATTGATTTGAATGGGAAACACCTGACATGTTAGTACTGGTGCTTTTAGACCAAAAATGGTATAAGTAAGTATATTATCGTTTGGACCTTCGACCCTCTCTATATACTGCTATACTGACATCATAAACATTAACTTTAAACCAATTAATAAATGAATGGTTGTAGAGAGGGCCACATTCTATCTCATTGTCTCTTTAATTTATTTTTAAAAGAACTTTGTGAAATTGGAAATCCTATAAAAGATCCACATTACATAGAATCAAGTTCAGCATCAAAGTAACTGTCTCTATTCCACCATGATATTGTTCAGTTTCACTGCATGTTCTACTTTGTGGTTTCCTTGCCGCCTCCATTGACCCTGTTCTGCCCTGGAATGTGCCACTCCCTTACCTTGCCTGCAGGCTTCTTCTTTTTTTTTTTTCATCTCAAGGAATAAACCTTCCAAGATATTGTAGCTTTTGTTCTCCGAAGGTGCGAAAATGTATATTTGTTTTCTGTAATTTCCCTACATATGTCCCCCCAATACCTGCAATACATAACAAATATTGTGTTGATACATAAAATGTTGTTAAGACCCTCTTTTTTGCATTATGGGGTTATCAGCCCACCTGATGTCAGAAGGTGCAAAATTGGTAATGATTAGTGTTCATCAATACCATTTCATCCGGAACACTTGGGTCAAGATGCCAATGATCAGCACATTTTGCAGTTACTCATTTATTAGTGATGTACGGGGTGACCCATGAGTCCAGAGGGTTTGGTTAGAAATGTGGGCAACCATTGCAGGTTTGGTTTGGGTGTGGGTCAGACCGGGAAGTACACTCTTCCTCTGCTTTGGAACATTCTCCGTCTTGGAACGAGAGGTTCGCACAGAAGTAGCGTACAGAGCAGAAAGATGCAGTTATGGATTGGGTGCAGGTACTACAATGGCAACATTTTGAGGGTTGTTTTTTTCCTGATCCACACATCAGTCAGCCCTGACCTCTTTACATTGGCAAAATAGCTATTTATATGTATCAGAGAATCAGCCATGTAGATTGCGTAGGGTTGAGAGTTTGCCTGTTGTAGAGTTTGCCTGTTTAAAGGAGAATTCAACCTGTAATAAAAAAAAACCTCCCCCCTACCCTGGGTAAACCCTCCTCCCCTCAGCCTATCCCCCCCCCCCCCCCCGGGCAAATGACTCGAATTTTTCACTCACCCCTCCGTGCAGATTCTGGCCTCAGAGTTCACGGCAGCAATCTTCTGTCTGCATGCGCAGTTGTTCGGTACCGTTGAATTCTCCTTTAAAAATAAATCGTACCATTGTCACTGTGCGCCGTATTTAAAAGTTGGGAGCAGCACAAACATGAAAACAGTTTCTGGCAGTACCAGTTAAGGAATGTGGTTGATTTGGTAGCTCCTATGTGGACTGGCAGCCGACAGGAGGAGACTCTGTTTGACAGTACACCTTGGTTTCATGCAACTAAAACTTGCCTCCAAGCCAGGAATTAAAAAATAAGCACCTGTTTTGAGGCCACTGGGAGCAACAACCAGGATGTTGGTGAGCACAAGCCACTGTTTGGGGATCACTGCCTTAGACCATAGGCCCACTCACCAATTTATTTGTACTCCTCTTATCACACAACCTCTTTATTCTCCTAGTATCTTTTCTTTACATACTGTGATCCACACTTCTGAATCTTTGACCTCCTTATTTTCATAACTAAATGTGTGTTAGGCCAAATCGTTAGAAATTGAAACACTCTGTGACACCCGAGCCCACCAGGAGTTTAGTGGTATCACAGTGGGCCAGTCCAGCACTTCATTTAAATGGGAACTGTCATGAAAATGTATTTATCAATTAAATATTCTGCATCATTTCTGAAATAATCAAGTTTATCATCACTATTCCTCTCTCATCATCTGTTTCTCTTCATTCTGTCTTCTTGCAAGAGTTGGTAGTCAAATAGTAATTGACAGTTAGATCATATAAGGAGGCTCCCTTTCCTAGCAGATGAATTAGAGTTAGTCAAATAACTGATTCGAGTACAAACAACATCTAACAAAATAACTGCCTTTTGCACAAATTCTGCATGTAGAGAGACAGGATTTCTGGTGATTTTAAAAAATAAGCTCTAATACATCTTCTAGGCAAAAGGAGCCCCCCTATAAGATATATTGGATGATTCATCTGACACCCAACTCCTGAATGAAGACAATATGAGGAGAAACAGATGCTGAGAGAGGAATAGTGAAGATAAACTTGATTATTTCAAGAGCGGTCCAGAAGTTTTAATTGATTATATTTAGGAAATGTCTTGTTTCAGTATGCTGAAGCTTATATTACATTTTCATTTTCACAATAGTTCCCCTTTAAGGTAAGAAAGGCATATAGCAAGTCATCTGGCGTGATGAGTAAGATGAAGCACAACTTACGAGAAAAATAAAGCATCCCTGTGGTATTTGGAGAACCACCAGTTTGCCCGTACATGAGTTAAAGCTTTGTATAGACTGATGTACAAACCACTGTTGTTTGTATCTTGGCCCAAATCCTTTGAATACTATCACTTTTTTTTTTTTTTTTTTGCACTATTCATTTTTTTTTTTGGATCCTTGTGTGTACATATATTTATTTATACACATGTATGCAACATGAAAGTACCTTTAAATTGCAGCCTAGAAGGTGAGACAGTTGCCCAAATCTAGATGAATACAAAGCAGCGGAATCATTGTCATGCATAGATCCGTCTGTCGTTCTGACACATGCAAAATACAATCCGTAGCTGATTGCAGGTAACGGAGTTCGCAATTCTAGTCGCAGTTTGATCTTTCTCCATAATGAAATGTAATGGCAAGAATTAAATATCCAGTCGCAATTGGTTGTAAATGATTTTGATATTTCTGTCACAAAGAAGCGAAAAGCAATTGCTCCCCTCCCCCCCTCCTGCTTTTTTTTTTTTTCTTTCTTGAAATAATACAAAGTGTGGGCAGAATGATTACTTGTATGCAGTAACGTAATTGTGTTGCATTGATAAAATAAAAATTGTCCTTTTTGTCTCTGTCCTAATAATGTTCAATTTGCAGGCTGGCTTCTCTGCCACCTCTTCACTGCTTCGAGTATTCTCGCTCTCCTCCCTTCCTGCTGTAAGAGCTCACAGAACTGTTTGAAATCCACTGGTACAATTGTCAAATCAATTATTCATTCTCTGCAATTATACTCGCACAAAGAACATTTTGCTGGTCTGAATGATGATTAAATTAACAGCTATTCCAGCTGCCTGATAACATCTAATAGAATATTCATAAGCCTAAAATGGAATGAATTATCTCCATTAACTTCATCATGCTCACTTAATTACATGCTTGTTATTGTATTTACACCTTGTTAGATACCGCTGAAGCTGATCCAGTGGCTGGCCGGGAATCGGAAGCGTCTGTCACGGGGCAGATGAAGCGCGTTTTGTAGGAAACGCTATTTATTTTAAATGCTCCACCTGCTGGGAGCCGGGGTTAGTCAGCAGCACTGAGATGAATTGGGAAACAGGGTGTAAAAAGAAATAATGTGCTTCTGACAGGCTCTGTGGCTTTTAAGTTGCTCTCATTCAGCCACTTCACAAAAAAATTATTTTATTCCATCTTTCAGTGATGATGACATGATTGCTTTTGGGTAATCATTTACCATTCTGATTTTATTTTTTTTGAAGTAAATTGTCTGAAGTAATAGGTTCTTGGAATTACAGTGTGCTGTTTGCTTCCTTTTCTCTTATTTTCCCCATCTCCTTCTTTTTTTCTTCCCCCCCCCCCAGAACTTTATTTAAGTGTTTCCCAGCATTTAACGTGAATACCTTTTTTGTTTTATTTTATTTTTTTTTTTGCTTGGGCTCCTAACGTTATTTATACAACACTGTTTAATGGTGCAGCAGAATCTTTCTTCAGTTTAAAAGAAAAAAAAAAACCCTCCAAATTTAAAGGATAAAAAAAAGCCAACAATCTAGGCATGGTTGACGGTACGTTGATGTGCTCAGCAAGGGGGCTATATGTGCAATTTCTTTCAAAGATGACAAAAAACCCAACACCTTTAGCCCATCCCAGACAGAAGCGGGGCGTTTGCTCGGAATGAATTTGTTAGTTATCTTCCAAGGTGACTTGCTCTCTTGAAATGTAGCACCGGATTTATTTTCAGCCTCTCAGATTTAAGCAATGAGGGATACACTGTTATAAATACCAGCCGCCCCTCCGGCCACCTTAGTCATTTTTCCTTTATTAGTATTTGCTTTCCAACACACAACACGTTGCACCTTTTCCCTCGCCTTGCTTCTATAATTCTTTTCCTTACAACATCCTTTATAAATATGCGTGCGTTTATTTCCTTCTCCATTATGATCTGTATTTGCAAACAATTGGGATGGAAAAAAAATGATAGGTTATTTTGTCAAGACTTGTCAGCCTTGCTTTTGCATATAGTGAGCTAAATAAGAACTCAAGTGACTGTATGCATATAAATATACACTACATACATGCACTATATATATATATATATATATATATATATATATATATATATATATATATATATATATATTCAAAATGGACCAGCACTCCAAATCTTCAATCAAAAAAAGGTTTATAAAATAAATATATATATATATATAGACACAAATTTATATTATGAGTCGCACACTGTCATTGAACATTTATGGTTTTCTGTTACAGTGTGACATGTCAACGCATAATGAAACATGCCGTCGTCACACAAAGTGTCAAGACACTGTCACAGGAAACAAACACACAACATTTCAAATAGACTTTGTCATATGAAGCTTAAATGCACAACGTTACAACCATGTATCACACAATACAGACAAAAAAAAATAGAGCCAAAGATCAGGGATCGGTGCATTTCGAAATTTTTTGTCGAGAGGTAGAATCCTAAATACATCTGTGATGTTAGGGTCTCTTGACAGTATAATGGTTACTCACCACACTAAGGAAGTGGCCCAGGTGCACCACCCTGAGCCCTCAGCACAGGGGGGCAGACAAACCGATGAACCAATATGGAGCAGGCACTCAAATGAAGGCAGACTTCCACCATGCAAATGTTCAAAAGTTAAAAGAATTTGTGTCCACAGCCTGACGCGTTTCGTGTCCCAAACACTTACTCATAGGCTCCTAGGAGGTAGAAACCAGACTCAAAATGTTTTTGAAAAACATTGTAATATATAATTGTATATATAACCTAGTCAACTCTAGACAGAGATATTTGAGTTCAGAGTGGCTTGAATAAATTGGTAAAGAAGCAATTGCTCTGAGCCCACCATCAATCATTTTAAGTGCAACAGCTTTTGACTGGTGTCCTCTCATTTTTTTTTTTTTTTAATTTTTGTTTAAATTGAATGACAGAATGTTTGGCACAATGCTATTGAAGTATGTGCTATTTATATGGCACATACTGTCCGTAAAATTATATTACTGGTCATTTCAGTACCTGCTCCATACTTCAGTCATTGCAACTGAGTAGTAGGGCTCATTTATAAACTTCGATCAGGGCAGATTGGTTCACACAGTGAATATATTTGCCCTGCGCTGGGTAAGAGTGTGCAAACAGAATTGTGCATTTGTTTTCGCACTATGAACGTCCATAAGAGCTTTTTTAAAATGGCAAAAATAATATCTATGCACTCACTCAATTTAAACAACGGCACGACTTTGATGGCGTAGAAAATAGTCACGAAACAGTAGCAAATTGTGAATTTAACTGACCGTCAATGCCAGGGCCGCCATCAGGGGGGCACAGGGGGTACTCCTGTACCGGGCCCCGGCTGTGCTGCATTGCCCCTTGACCGCTCCAAAGCCGCAGCCTCTTCCGTCCTTACTGATTGAGATAAGTTCTGTCCAATCGTCGCTGAATTCTCTCTCCCAAACTGTGCAACGACTGAATGGCTTTCTACGTGAAGGCGTTTTACCTTGGATTGGCGTGGCCTTGAAGCGATTAGGAAACAGTGCACGGTTCAGCGCAGAGCAAGGAGGTGTGCAGGATGGTGGCTGCTTGTAGTCTTAGGGTACACAGTGGGGATTGAGAGAAACCGGAGAAGGAAACCAACTAGGCCTGGGAGATAGGGAGAAACCCTGCAATCATCTGGGGAACGGAATACGCAAGTTGCCCGGTGAGGAGGCGCAGGTAATTGTCATATGTCAGGTGTGTGTCTGTAGATCGAGTCTGTTTGCCAGCACTTGCTGCTAGGTGTCCCTGTTATGATGGTGAGAGTGGGATTTTTTTTACTCCCTACTAAACTGTCAGAGCGCACCCTCACAATCAGTAAGACAGAGAAAAAGTCCCTTTAAAATGTAAAGAGCATAATGCTAAATGCAGCTGTCTTCACTGCCGGTAATCTTAGGGTAAGGTAAAGTGGTCATTGGCTTTGCCCCTTCTCAATCAGTGGGACCCTTGTGCTGCTCTACATTATGTCACTGTATGTCTGCATTCTCCCTGCTGCTCAAGTGCAGCCCCCAGAATCTCGTTGATGTAGCTGAGGGCTGCAGGTGGGATATTCCTGCTTTGCATGGGTATACAATGTTATCTCACTGGAATAAGCTTATTTAGGGCAGGCCTATTGAGTACAGCATTTGAAACAGTGACTTTAGCAGTTAGGCAGGTTAAAAAAAGTTAACAGGTTGAACTTGATGGACGTGTCTTTTTTCAACCTAACTTATTATGTTACTGTGAAAAGCTGAGGTACCGAACAGCTGAAGTCCTGAAAGCGACAAAGAGCCGAAGTCCCTAAAGCGGCGAAAAGACCCGAAGTCCTGAAAGCGGCAAAAAGACCCGAAAGCCGTGAAAAGACCCCAAGTCCCGAAAGCGGCGGAAAGACCTAAACTCCCGAAAGCAACGAAAAGACCCAAAGTCCTGAAGCAACGAAAAAAACGAAGTCATGAAGACAGATGAATTTAAGTCCTGAAGCAGCGAAAAGACCCTAAGTCACGAAAACAGCCGAAATTGAAGTCCTGAAGCGGCGAAAAGACCCAAAATCATGAAAGGAGGTGAAGTTGAAGTCCTGAAGCCACGAGTTCAATTTTACTGAACACCAAATTTTTTTTTTTTTAATCCCCTGGTCACCAATGTATTATTTTAATATTATATAAGCCCCTGCCACCAATGTTTTTTTTAAAAAAACAAAACATTTTTTAACTTGTAAGGGGGGCCCTGGTGCCAATGTTTTTGGCCTGACCACCAATTTTCAAAAAAAAAAAATTTTTATGGGGGCCCTAGTGCCACAGTTTTTTTAACTTATATGGAGGCCCTGACCATCAGTAGCTTTTTATAATTTGTGTGTGTTACCTTTTTTAGCGCTGATGTCTGTGTAGTGTTTTAACGGTGTTGTAGAGTGATCCGTGATTTCAAAAATTTTCCTGTACGGGCCTCCGTGATTTCTAATGGCGGCCCTGGTCAATGTTATTTTTGCGCACAACAACCTCGCACACTGGGCGCACTTACGCAAACACCCATCACATTTGAGAACAAAAAATTTATGGGCAATGCGAATTTGCAAAACTCTGAAAGATGGGCACAGCAGTGCAATATTTGAGAGTTCAGTAAAAAGCATGGGCAATACAACCATATAATGGAGGGAGATGAACAAGATCAGGCAACCATGAAAGCATGAACTTTTACAAATATAGGAATGTTATATAAAGAGCCAACATGCCAGTGCTTTACAGAGATTATTTATGTGGAAGAAAACTAGAGTACTGGAAGGAAAGATACATATGCAGTTCTTGCCATTAAACCAATCCTATGCCGGAAGTGGTAACACCGATATCTACTCTTCACCATAAAATACCTGGTTGGACATTGAGGACCCGTTTTGGCTTGTACAGAATATATACCCAGAGGGGTACTTACCTCTTGCCCCTTTTATTTTACCTTTTGAACTGTTGTTCAACTGCTGTACAGACGTTGTTCCTGTAAGTAGACTTGGAGCAAATAGACAAGTCAACGACTAAAACCGATAAATGCAAATTATTTAGGTTCTTTTTGTACCTTCGTAGAAATGTGAATTTCTACTTGTGTGAGTAGAGAAATTCAACTAATTGAAGCTTCCGTACTCTTGTGTACATGATCTTAACACATCAATACCCAATTAGCAATTTGTTTAAGAAGAATTAAAATTACCATAGTTAGTATATCCATATTTGTCTCCTGTTTTGTTTTCTACAGATAGCATTTTCTTTCAAATGTTAATAGGAACAGGAAAATAAGCTGCAACTGCCTTGACATATTACAGCTTGTTTTGACACCAAAATATTCTATTTCATTTCCCAATTGAAAGACTGTTTGCCCCATGATAATTTTATTTTTACTCGTATTAAAAAAATAACTCTACATTATCCTCTCTCTCCATAAAATGGTTTAATTTTCTATCTGCTTACTGTAATTTCATCTGTTAGTCAGTATCCAATAGCTGCTATTATTGAACCTCTTGACTGCATTGCATGTAATGTTTATCATTGTTTGCAAGCAGTAGAGGTCTTGGTGCTCAATGCAAATATTGAGCCACCACCATTCCCAGTCCTGGTTCTTTTATTTTAACTGGCATGTGTTTTAGAAGAGATGGGAAGGCAATTATTGACCCTGAATCCCCTGGACAGTCCTCCCCAACTGCAGCAACAAGAGTTCTGAGAACAGCCCTGTGCCTTAAAGGAGGAGGAAAGCTACTAAGGCAGTTTATTGCCAATGGTTTAGCCACAACAGTGCAAGCTAGAACTCCATTTTTATTCTCCATATCTGAGTTAACAGCTCTAAGCACTGTCTCTGTTTGTTTAGGATTGCAGCTGCCATATTAGCTTGCTGTGACATCACTTCCTGCATCAGTCTCTCCCTGCTCGTTCATAGCTCTGGGCTTAGATTACAGCAGGGAGGGGAGGTGTTTGAGAGGAGCAAACTGAGCATGCCCAAGCCCTGGAGGTTTAAGCTGAAAACAGGAAGCCCATGTATACACAATAGAAGGAAAGAAATGTGTTTCTTTTGACAGAAGACTCTGAGCAACATTACTTGAGGGTTTACTAGTGTATTTATATATACCTTTCTGATAAAAATTACTTAATTTTAACCTTTCCTTCTCCTTTGAGCAGTGTTGTCCAATGGAGTAGGCAACGGCCATGTTTGGCTTCTAGTCCCTGGATCTGCTAATGAGAAAAGCCATGCAAACTGAAAGCTAGTCTAGTTTGGCTTCTAGGGGCAAATTCATTAAGCAGCGAAAATGCGCTAGAGATGCCTTCGCCACACTCAGCCGCACTTCGCCAGGTGTAGTTTCACCAGCGCTACACAAATTCACTAAAATGTGAAGTTGCGCTCAGGGAGGCGAACGGTAGCGAAGTTGCGCTAGCGTTAATTCGTCAAGCAAAGCGAAGTTACGCTAGCGATGCCTAATTTGCATACGGTGCCAAGTTAAAGTTCAATGGACGTATGTGTAGCACCAAATACATTACACTACAAAAGCCTGGGAAAGCTTCATAAAATGAAATAGATTTGTTATTTTGCCCTATACATGTGCCCACTGTATAGTTTAGGTGCCATATGTTAGGAAATGTAGGGGGGAAGGAGGGTACCCCCAAAAAAATGTACAATCTTTTTCAGCCTATCACCCTTAAAAAAGGAAAAGACGCCAGCGTTTTTCAACTTTTTTTGAAGCAAGCCCTATCTACTCTATTGCACTTCGCCTGGTCTCAGTTGGCGAAGGCAAGTCTGGCGCAAGAGTTAACGGTCATGAAAATCCGCAAGTAAGTGAATTAGCGTAGTTACGTCCCTTCGCCATAGCGCAACTTCGCCTGGCGTAAGGGTGCGAAGTAGCGTTAGAGTAGGTCCACTTCGCTAGCGAATTTACGCCAGCACCCGTTAGTAAATCGGCGAAGTAACGAAATGATGTCACGCAGGCAAATTTGCGCTAGCGTTAGCCACTTCGCGCTTTAGTGAATTTGCCCCTAGTGTGTAAGTTTCTGGTTGATAAAGCAAGGGACCAGGATTCTATGCATCAAACAAGGAGGTGGTCAACTCCACTGCTCAGTTGAGCCTTAGAAGGCAAGTAGAGCTGTTTGTGGGGGTCTTGTTTCAGCTGTAAAAGAGTAAGGCCTGTGATGGAACCCTATGGTCTCTCCTAAATCCACATTTTAGCACTCCACTACAAGATGTCAGTTTTTTTTAATTTCAACGGAGAGCCTGAATTTAAAGGAACAGGGTAGATCTTGTTAGCTGTACAGCGCAGAAGTACTTATATTTTGTGACCAGCTTTGCATGACAGTAATAGTGCCATACGAATAAGAGGAGTGTATATGTTAGGGGAGTATTGACTAAATCTTATTCCAAACTGTGGGGTTGTTTCCCTGCCAGGAGGAAGAAGGTTGTGGGGTCTAATAAACTAGATAACTATTAAAAGTATTTTCATATGTCTATCTTATGGGCTATGGTGGTTTTGAAACCAAATATTGTTAAAACCCACCGATCTTTATGGATTTGGGGAGTTTAAAGGCAAAGACCTTGACATTTTGTATTGAGTGTTTCCTGACTCCCTTATGAGCCTTATAGTTGTGTAAAGTATGGACGAGTGATGCATGAACCATCTAGTGCAGTGATCTCCAACCAGTGGCTCTGGTACAACATGTTGCTTTCCAACCCCTTGGATGTTGCTCCCAGTGGCCTCAGCAGGTGTTTATTTGTTAATTCCTGACTTTGAGGCAAGTTTTGGTTGCATAAAAAACTGTTGTGCTGCCAGTCCACATAGGGGCTATCCAAATAGCCAATCACAGCCCTTATTTCGCCCTTTTTTATGCTTGTGTTGCTCCTCAACTCTAGAATTGAATGTGGCTCAATTGTACAAAAAAAGTTAATCCCATTAACTGATATTTTTTAGTTTTTAAAAATCATCTGTTCCCTAAATGATGTGCTCATGCATGCAATGTCCTCACCTTGAAAAGTGTTGTGTTTGTAGGAAACATTAATGCCTAAACTACAATCCGTGTTCATCAATTCCATTTTCACTTGTATTATATGTATATGTTATATGTATGGCAAGAGCCCGGCATTCCCAATGAACATTGAGTAACACTTTCTAAATTTTCACTTTTTCCTCAGGTCACTTAAAAAAGAAGCTTTTTCAAGAATCTGAAAACCAGTACAAGAAGTTAAAGAGCACCGTTGACCAAGTACTTTCCCGGAGCGGGTATTCAGAAGTGAACCTCAGCAAGCTGTTCCAGACACTCAACACCATTAAATAACCGGCAGATTTACTGAATAATGTCCTCTATTAGAGGTTTGTTTGTTTTGCTTTGTTCAACAGCTTCTGTTGGATTCTAGACAAAAAATATATTTTTCTCCTAATAGTGTAATGAAATTGTGATTCCCTGGCAAGGATTTTCCATCAGGGATTAAGAGACACAAGGATTACGAGTGTATGTGATCCATAGTGTTTTGGTATATGTAGTTTAGGTGCTTTGTAAGAAAAGTCCAGCTCAGTAGGACAACTGTTTCTTTTCAGTTCATCTGATTCACATCACAATCCTGCTGGTTTACAAGAAAATGGAACTAAAATATAATCAAAAAAGAAAATCTTTCATGGCTTAAATTGCTGAAATTGCCATTCCCTCTATTGTCTGCTGTAAAAACTCTTTTTATTGTCGATTTTCTAATAGACTGCTATACAATTATATCTAAAATATTATTAAATATAGGGATGCACAGAATCCAGGATTCATTTAGGGATTCGGCCAGCAGGATTCAGATTCGGCCAAATCTTTCTGCCTGGCTGAACCGAATCCTAATTTGCATATGCACATTGGGGGCGTGACTTTTTATCAAAATACAACGAAGTAGAAAAAAGTTTTCCTCTTTCCACCCCTAATTTGCATTTGCAAATTAGGGGTGGAAAGGGGGAAAACTTGTTTTTTGACAAAAAGTCATGTGATTTTTCGGTTTGGTATTCGGCCGAATCTCTCATGAAGGATTCGGGTTTCAGCTGAATCCAAAATAGTGGATTCGGTGCATCCCTAATAAAATATGAATAGTTGTGTGTGCATATGTGTGAAATTGTTTAGCAAATTTATTGTTTTTGCTTTGTCAATGTCTTTGATAATTGTAAAGGTTTTTATACTGTTTGAGCATGAAAATAAAGCTATTTACTAAAACATTAATTTTTCTTTGTAGCAAGAGTAATTAAACCTGACCCTGCAAGCCAACCTGACATTCAAGCATTTTATTTGCCATTGTCTGATGCGAATAGGAGGAACATTTTAAAGGTCTTGAGGTGAATGAATGCCGTTAATAAATATTGTGAAGTCGCTTAAAGTGATTGTGACAGTGCCATCCGTCATAGCAGATGTGTTAGTGTCATTATCAAGTGGGGAAAATAACATGCTCAACTCTGCAGCCTAAGGAGGACAATTCTCTCAGTTTAGAGGTGGCCATAGATGTAACAATTGCGATCTTTCTTGGAAAAGATGTTTCCAAGAAAGATCATTCGTTTCAATACACACGTGTAGAGCTGAATTGTCAGATATACATATAGAGACAATAGAATTCCACCTGTATCTGACGATTTAGCACTAACAATGGGCAATGTTTGGGTGCCATCAAAATTTTCCGTCCAGCCCGATCGACAAGCCAACCGATATCCAAGTCTTCTGCCAATATTGATAGGCTCTTTTCCCACCATACATTCGCGTAAATTCGTTTCATACAGTATTATCTGTGCGGCTATGGCCACCTGGGTACCTCAATTGACATACTATAGGCTTTCCATATTGAAAATATCTTTACTCCAGGTAGTAGGAGAGTCGTGCTGCTACCAGAGAGTCGTGCAGCTACTGGTCTCTCCTTAAAGAATCACAGCTATATTAAGAGTTTATTTAATATGATCAACTTTATGGCAGCTAAAAACCTCTCAATATTGTTTGTTACCAGATTCCCCATAACCACAAAGAAAACTCTGCGTTAAATGGTAACTATCTGATTATGTGCTGATAATTTTAAGATATTTCATATACCCTTAATTGTACTAAGGTTACATTTCATGATGAAGGACCTGGTGGTGCATGTGGGTATCAGGCCGCAGTCTAGTCAGTAAAGTAGTTTGCAGCAGTGAGAGCTAGCACCATACTGGCACATTAATAAAAGAAAAATTAATGTATATTTATGGGCTCTCTGATAAAAAGGTAAGGTTTTTGGCTTACCTTTATAAAATAAACTGGCCAAAAAGATAAAAAATCTTTATTAAAGAACATGTATTAGCCTAATGTGTTTCATGCCTAAATGGGCACATATTCATAGGCCTATGAGTAAGTGACCATTAAGGCACAAAACGCGTTAGGCTAATACATGTTCTAATAAAGAAGTGGACCTGGACACAAAAATCTGTTTAATAAAAGTCCTTTTCAAATGAAATCCAATTTCTAATTTTTATTTAAGTGTTCATAGCTCATTTAAAAATCTCAGCTGTCAAACAAATATAGTTTTTTCCTGTTGCTTTATGGGCCTCTCTACACTATAACCGACCTCTTTCCAGTTAACTGACCAACACCCAGTGGGGATATATAGTGAGACGTGATATGCAAACTAAAGACAAATTTTGTTTCTATGCATTTAGCGCAAGTTCAAAATCATAGTGGTGAAACACACGCTGAACTCTTAAAAATTCACCTGCACTTGGAAAACGTGCCAATAAATTCAGTGTACAGTTGTGTTCAGAATAATAGCAGTGTGTTTAAAAAAGTGAATAAAGCTCAAAATCCTTATAATAGTTTTTATTTCCATATACGCAAATGCACTGGGAACGCTGCACATTGTATTCCACGTCAAAATATAAAGAGAAATGTATCAAATGTGTGTTGTTCCTTTACAGAAAGTTAAGAAAAGTGAATATTCAGGTGTTCCAAAAAATACGTTTTCCCCTCTCCAATCAACTTTTGAATCAGTCGGTTGTTCTTCTGAACAATGTTTGAAAGGAGCCATTTGAGTGACAGTTTCAGAGAGAAATGCACTATAACCAGCAGCACAAAGTTTGCTCCTTCCTTCCTTAAATAAGGGCCTGAATTGACACCTGTTTTTTCCAGACATGACGCGTGCCTGCTTGCCCCTTTTGTGACGTCATCAGCAGGTCGGCGCAGGTCTAAAAGGAATCCGGAAGTCAGGCTCAGGCAGGCGCAGGTGGCGGGAGAGCAGATATTGGGCGGGTGCAGGTTGGGTAAAACCCAACCCGCACATCACTAATGTGCAGCAGTTCTGAGAAACGCTGTTTGTACAACTAAATATTAGTTGTCATTCAAAGGAAAACAAAATTTTTTGGTTCAAACAATGAATGTTTGAGTTTGTAAAGAAGAATGCATACACATATATTTTTGGTACAGCCTAATATTCCCTTTTCTTCACTTTCTGTAAATCAGGGGTGTCCAAACTTTTGTCTCGCAGGGCCACATTGGAAAAAAGAAAAATTGTCTGGGGCCACACATGAAATACACAAACATGTTTGATTTGTAAAAGTAAAGGAAACACACAGAAAAGAACTACAATGCCAGTTGGATAACCAGCTATACACTGGAATATGGGACACCTGGATATTAAATAGACTTATTGTTATATATTTATTACTAACTGGGCAATGGGCAGAGTCCCCCCTCCTCCTATATCCTTTGCGACATGATGTTTCCCCGGGAACCAAGCTGGGCCACATTCATATGCATCCCGGGCCACAGTTTTGGACACCCCTGCTGTAAAGGAATAACACAAATGTCATCAATTTTTCTGCCTGGTTTGATTTGGAATAGAATGTGCAGTGTTCCCAATGCATTTGCCTGGATGAAAAGAAAACCTATTCTAAGGATTTGAGCTTTATTCACTTCTAAACACACTGCTATTATTCTGAACACAACTGTACAGATGCACCCAAAATCTTACCCTAACTGACCTTCAAGCTGAGCTTTCAGATTTATCTAGGACAACAAATGACACTTCATCCCAATTGTCACTATATTTTCAGTCCATGTCCCACAGTTTGCCTGCTGTAGCCACATACTCTAATTATAATCTATTACAGTGCTATTTAGCTTTCAATTGGAACAGTTATATTGAGATAATGATTTCATACAAATAAGTCTGTGGGATTCTTGGGCAGGCTGGAGGGACATGAATGCTTTCCTTTTCAGCAAACCTTTCTAATTGGTGTTTTGGGATGTGGATACTCGTTTATTTTGTATCCCTTAGCTCTTTCTATAACTCCTCAACAATTTTAAGTCTCTTTACAGATTCAGGTCCTTTAGCAGTTACATTATGGAGCAGATTTATTAAGTGTCGAATTGAAAATTAGAGTTTTTAATGGTCAAAACTCTCAAATGCGAATTGTGAATTATCCAAACTTGATTCGATTTTTTTATTTGAATTTCAAGATTTATCATACTTATTTTAATCAATCGATTCGAGTTTTCGAGTCGGTAAAATTCGTCCAAGATTTAGATATTCAATTTATTTTATAAATATTCCCCCGGTCGAATTTCGAGTATATTCAAATTTAATCGAGTTTAAAAAAACTCGCAGAAATTCGACCTTCAATAAAGGTGCCTCCCCGTGTTCCAATATTTTATGTGAATAATTTGGTGTGGAACTAGGATTCTGTTCTAGTAAAATGCTATATTAAGAAAGCATCAAATACAACTGCTAATTCTGCTCAAACACAAGTAGATCTGTAGACATTTAAATAAGGTATTATTTCTTTAGGATAGTACAGGTATGGGACCTGTTATCCAGAATGCTCAGGGCCTGGGGTTTTCTGGATAATGGATCTTTCCATAATTTTGGATCTTCATACCTTAAGTCTAATAGAAAATCATGTAAACATTAAGGGGCCCATTTACTTAGCTCGAATGAAGGAATAGAGGAAAAATAGTTTGAATTTCGAATGTTTTTTTTTTTGCTTCGACCTTCGACTTAGAATCGAACGATTCGAACTAAAAATCGTTCGACTATTCGATAGTCGAAGTACTGTCTCTTTAAAAAATTCTTCAACCCCCTAGTTCGCCACCTAAAACCTACCGAGGCCAATGTTAGCCTATGGGGAAGGTCCACATAGGCTTCCTAACGATTTTCTGATCAAAGGAATATCCTTAGATCGATGGATTAAAATCCTTCGAATCATTCGCCTCGAAGGATTTAATCGTTTGAACTTTGATTGTTTGATCGTAGGCATAGCGGTAAATCCTTTGACTTCGATATTCGAAGTCGAAGGATTTTACTTTGACGGTCGAATATCGAGGGTTAATTAACCCTCGATATTCAATCCTAGGTAAATGTGCCCCTTTATAAACCGAATAACTGGTTTTGCCTCTAATAAGGATTAATTATATCTTAGTTTGGATCAAATACAAGCTACTGTTTTATTATTACTGAGAAAAAGGAAATCATTTTTAAAAATTTGGATAAAATGGGAGAAAGTCCGTAATTCGAAGCTTTCTGGATATATAATTTGTATTATTTGGATAAAAAAGAGTCTATGGGATAACGGATTTCTAGATAATGGATCCCATACCTGTACTGGCAATGTCCTCCCACCGTCCCATAGATTTATTAGAGCCCTCCATCTAATTTGGGGCTGTCATGTCTCCCACGTCTCTTGAGGATTTTTCCAAAGATTCATTTGTTTCTGTCTGTCTATTTTCTTTACCCACTTCTTGGGCAGAAGAATGAATGTTGGCTATGGCAAAATATTGCATAATTGTAATTTTATATAAAATCTTTAAATGTAACCTGGTCATCAGAAAAAAAGGGAACCTTTAATTTAGCATTCTTGCCTCGTTTATTTGGGAAGTCATTCTGATGGGAACGCTTCAGCGCTAATGCTTCCCTGTTCCCGGATAACCAGCGACGGATAAAGAATGTAATGGTGGGATAAGAGGAAGATCAACCACATGTTTGTAGTCCCCTGTTTTACACCCTAGTGGTTCTGCTCTATATCCGCTAAATATTTCTTAATTACCCAATTCTTCCCAAACCCCCTTCTAGTTGTTTAATAGATTAACTCAAGCTTCAGATTTCAGATTAAAATACCTCCGTCCCCAAATGCAGCATTATCAAGTTGTTGGGAGGCTGTTTTCAAACCTTGGTGTTGAATAGCTACAGCTCTGCATTAATTTAACCACTAAGCTAATAAGTAGGTTTCGTTTTGTTATGCTAAGCTTTATTGCTTTTCTTTTGATCAGAATGGTGTTGTTGAGCAAAGCAGCAGACAAGGCATTCTTTGATGAGGGAATTAGCGCTCTATTCTTCCTCTATTATTCATAGCACAGTAGAATATGTAAGTACCTGAGGGTGTCAAAGGAGAGCAGCTCTATTGCAAAGTGCTCGCCTTGTTTCTCTCAATGGCTGACTATGAGATGATAAACCGCTTAATACACTGCACTAATTGGATGAGAGCAGAAAGAGATGGGAATAAAGGCAATGCAAAAGGAGAGTGCTACCAGCCTTCATTCACTCTCGCCTCCTTCCCCGCACCAAAGGAGGCACAAGCTTTCTATAAGCAGACTGGAGGTTTTGTGTGGAGATAAAATGAACGTGTTAGTGGATTCAAGTAATACACTAATTATCGCACAGTATAAATACCACGACTGGTTTTATTACTGGGAGGTAAACTTCTTTTGAGAATATTATGGGATTGCTGGGCAGTAGAGCAGAGCCTAATAAAAGCTGGGAACCAATCGCTTTTCTTTTCAGGGGAGGGGGGAATTCTCATGCAACATGGATGCTGGAAAGCGGTGGCGTCCCATATTTGCAGTTTAAAGGGGAACAATTGCAAAAATTAAAATATAAGATGTCTGCATACTGAAATAATCAACTTTCTAAGTACAATAAATTAAAAATTCGACATGGTTTCTGAAATAATCAGGTTTATCTCACTATCCCTCTCTTGGCATCTGTTTCTCTTCATTCTGTTCTTCGTGCAGCAGTTGGGTGTCTGTAACATCCAATTTATCTTCTAGAGGGGTTTCTTTTTCTAGCGGATGTATTAGAGCTCACACAAAAAATTTATACCAGTACAAACAAAATCTAACAAAATAACTGCCTTTTGCACAAATCCGGCATGTAGAGAGACATGGGGGCAAATTCACGAACCTCTGAAAATTTGTCAGCGACGGTTTTGCTCTGAGCGCAACACGCCGGAATAATCCAAAGTTGCCTCCAGGGCGCCAAATGCTGGAGAAGTTGCGCTAGCTTTACTGCGCCAAGCAAAGCAACGTTGCGCTAGCGTTGCCTAATTTGCATGTTGAATGGACGTTTATGTTGCAGCAAATACATTACATTACACAAGCCCAGGGAACCTTAATAAAATAGAGTTGTTATATTGCCCTACACATGAGCACAATGTATAGTTTATGTGCCATATTTTAGGAAATGTAGGGGGGAAGCCGGTTACCCCAAAAAAAATTTACGCTCTTTTGCAGTCCATAACCCTGAAAAAGAAAAACACACCAGCGTTTTTTGGGACTTTTCAACTTTTTTTTTTTTAGGAACTCCTATCTACTCTATTGCTCTATTTGTGTAGTTACGTCCATTCGTCAGAGCGAAAATTAGCCAGTCGTTAGGGAGCGAAGTACCGCTAGAATCTCCTTCGCTAGCAACCATTACTAAATCGACGAAGTTCCGAAATGACGTCACGCTGGCGAATTTTCGCCATGATGTCTGGTTATTTTAATAGAGTGAGGTCTAATACATCTTCTAGGCAAAAGGAGCCCCCCCCCCTATAAGATATATTGGATCTAACTGTCAATGAATATCTGACACCCAACTGCTGCATGAAGAGAGAATGAAGAGAAACAGATGCTGAGAGAGGGATAGTGAACATAAACGTGATTATTTCTGAAACGGTACAGAATTTATAATTGCATTTAGCAAGTTTTTTTTATTTCAGTGAGATGAAGCTTATATTCAATTTTAATTTTCATGATAGTTTCTCTTTAATTCTGTACCCTGGTTTCTAAAATCCTAATCAGGCCCCTTGATCGTCCATACGTCGTCCCACAGCAGCAGAAGGTTGCCGGGAGTTGTCATGCCCAGTGACAGGAGCGGAGCAGTTTTTATATATCGTTGTGCACATCCCTAAATAATTCCTACTTACATGAAGTTCATTTTGGCATATCATTTATTTTGATTCCCATAAAACTGAAGCAATCACTACCCCCCCTTTCCCTGCCCCACCTCCTGCTATACCTAGAACAAGTGAAATAATTTACACCTAACGCTCC
Source organism: Xenopus petersii (assembly GCA_038501925.1). Classification (NCBI taxonomy): domain Eukaryota; kingdom Metazoa; phylum Chordata; class Amphibia; order Anura; family Pipidae; genus Xenopus; species Xenopus petersii. Next base: position 31,233,735 of record CM076675.1, on the reverse strand, counting down.
GCAGAGACAGATTAGCTACATTGTTGTTAATAGTTACAAAACTGCGCTAAAGCAAATAGAGATCTTTAACCCTTAACGTGCTCAATAAGGACTTGGATTTCCCCTGCCGTTTGCCTACAGCTTCACCTCTCACCCTGGACATAAAGAGGTTAAAGAAAGAGATCTGTAAATTTCCTTATAATTGGCATAAAAAAAAGTGTAATTTACAGGAGGCAGAAAGATTTTAACAAGTTACAAACTGATACTTGGATATGTTACTTTGAAATATATATGAAATACTTTATTCCTGCCTGTGAATTCAGTGGTGTATGTCTCCTGATCGGACATGTATGTACGGTATGTATGTAAGTCCATGGTGTGGTACTGGGATGTTCAGCGCTGTACAATTTTACAGTATATAAAGAGTATACAAAGGGAGGACAGCCTTTATAATAAGCAAGTATGAATATACAGAATACAGAATTAAATGCCATGTTGTACTCACTGCCCTGCAGAGCTTGCAATCTATATAAAGTATATAAAATACTTAATTTTTTTATTCCATTGAAGCTAGGGATGCACCGAATCCACTATTTTGGATTCGGCCAAACCCCCGAATCCTTTGTGAAAGATTCGGCCGAATCCGAACCCTAATTTGCATATGCAAATTAGGGGTGGGAAGGGGAAAAAAATTTACTTCTTGTTTTCTGACAAAAAGTCACGTGATTTACCTCCCCGCCCCTAATTTGCATATGCAAATTAGGGTTCGGCTTGGCAGAAGGTTTCGGCCGAATCCGAAACCTGCTAAAAAAGGCCGAATCCTGGATTCGGTGCATCCCTAATTGAAACCCAAATGTCTTAAGGTGGCCATACACAGGGAGATCCGCTCGTTTGTCGATGTCGCCAAACGAGTGGATCTCTCCCCGATATGCCCACATTGAGGTGGGCTTTATCAGACTGATCCCATTGTGGGCCCTAGGGCCCAAAGATCTGATCAGAATGGAGGCAATATGGGCGGGACCGCATCAATGAACCCTGCCCGAACGGCGTCTGTCCGACTTTCAGCCAGATGTCTATCAGGGAAGCCCCTTGGATGGCCCCACACACGGGCCAATAAAATGCCGACTCGGTCTGTTGGCGGCTTTTATCGGCCCATGTATGGGGGCCTTTAGTGCTTTAAGGATTATTATGAATCCTTTTTTTCTTTAAACATATTTATTTAGCTTTTTGGTAGTTCCTGATTTTATGATCATGTTTATTTTGAGTAGTCATCGGAGAATAAATTCGCTGTGAATTTCCAGCGAGTAAATTCTCAAAACTGCCGCAAAAATTTGCAAAAAATCTGGCACGTTGAAAAAATTTGGGCATGCATCAGAATAGTTGCGTGCATAAACATTGTCGTGCGTCAAAATGATTCAGATGCCCATTGACTTTAATGCATTTGGTCAAAAACAATAACAATTATCGTGGGCAACCACATTGACGCATGTCAAAATAATTTTTTTGACTTCAATGCGCTTTGCGAATTTTTCACCGAAGCTATTCAGGACAAATTCTCCCATCACTAATTATGAGATTATTTTCAGGAGATTACAGGAAAGATTTCCGCATGCTGATTGAGAAGATATAACTGCTAAATGATTTAAAATATCTGTTGTATTTAACAAAATTCTGTGAGAGCGTGCCCGGGCCTCATAAAGGTGCCAAGAACCGCTATTGCCAGATTGCATTTGGGTGAGGGCTGCACTTGGTACTGGATGGATTCTTTGGTTGACCCCAATCAGTGCATTCAAGTTCTGAATAGAGGGGAAGCTTAGAATGTGCAAACTGCCAGTGGTTGTCGCAGGTATCAACAGCAGTGTGTGGAGCCAAGAAACAGGTTGAGTTTGAAGCAAATATTAAACATAACGTCCAGGTACAGGCTTAAAGGGGTTGTTCACCTTCAAAACTTTTTTCAGTTCATTTGTTCTCAGATAATTCACAAGAAATAGACTTTTTCCAATTACTTCCTATTTTCTATTTGTGACCATTTTTCTATTATTGGTGTAAGTGTAAAATTAAATTTCTTACCTTCTAAAGCAGCTCGGGGGGGGGGGTCGCCGACTCGTTAACTGTTTAAAATTGATACATTTAGTTGATACATTTGTTATATTTGGCCCTGCTGAGAAGAATCCCTGAGCTTCATTAAAGGTAGGGATGCACCGAATCCAGGATTCGGTTTGGGATTCGGCCTTTTTCAGCAGGATTCAGATTCGGCTGAATCCTTCTGCCCGGCCGAACCAAATCCGAATTTGCATATGCAAATTAGGGACGGGAGGGAAATTGCGTGACTTTTTGTCACAAAACAAGGAAGTAAAACATGTTTTCCCCTTCCCACCCCTAATTTGCATATGCAAATTAGGGTTCGGATTCAGTTCGGTATTCGGCCGAATCTTTCACGAACGATTTGGGGGTTTAGCTGAATCCAAAAAAGTGGATTCGGTGCATCCCTAATTAAAGGAGTTGTTCAACCTTTGAGATAATTCTTAGTATGCTGTAGATCAGTGATCCCCAACCAGTAGCTCATGAGCAACATGTTGCTCTCCAACCCCTTGGATGTTGCTCCCAGCGGCCTCAAAGCAGGTGCTTATTTTTGAATTCCAGGCTTGGAGGCAAGTTTTGGTTGCATAAAAACCAGGTGCACTGCCAAACAGAGTCTCAATGTAGGGTGACAATCCACATAGGGGCTACTAAATGGCCAATCACAGCCCTTATTTGACAGCCCAAGAACATTTTTCATGTTAGTGTTGCTCCCCGACTCTTTTTAATTCTGAATGTTTCTCATGGGTTCAAAAGGTTGGAGATCCCTGATGTAAAGAGTGATATTCTGAATTTGCAATTGGTTTTTATTTTTTACTATGTAGGGCAGAGACACACGTGGAGATTTGGGGAGATTTAATCACCTCTTCTTCGCGCGACTAATCTCCCCGAACTGCCTTCCCGCCGGCTAGAGTCTAAATCGCCGGCGGGGTGGCACTCAGATCACTTCGTTTTCCGCAGTTTCCTCATGAGGAAATTCGGGGCGACTTTGGAAAATGAAGCACTTCAAGTGCCATCCTGTCGGCAATTTAGATTCTAGCCGGCGGGAAGGCATTGCAGGGAGATTAGTCGCCCGAAGAAGAGACGATTTATCGCTGGCCAATGAATCGCCACCTGTATCTCTGCCCTTAAGGTTTTTTAGCTTTTTATTCAGCAGCTTTTACATTTGAATTCTAAGCAATCTGGTAGCTATGGTCCCAATTACCCTAGCAACCATATGTTGGTTTGAATAAGAGACTGGAATATAAATAGGAGAGGGTCTGAATAGAAAGATGATAAAAAGCAGTAACAATACAGTTGTAGCCTTACAGAGCATTTGTTTTTTAGAAGCATCAGCGACGCCCATTTGAAAGCTGCAAAGAGTCAGAGAAAAAAGGCAAATAACTATAAAACTATAAAAAAAAATTGACAAGTTGCTTAGAATTGGTCATTCTATATTACTGTATATTAAAATTTACCTTAAAGTTGAACCACCCCTTTTAAAAGCAGCTGTTAGAATTGATACAATAGTTGCTACAATTCCACAGATGCTGCTGAGAAATGTATCCACTTATTGTATCAACTAAATGTAGCAAATTGTAACCGTTCAGATGCTTCTGGATCACTGAGCTGCCAGACTGAGACACCAGAAAAAAATTACATTTTAGGAAAATGAAAATGATAAAAAAAAAAATAAAAGATGGAAAGCCATTGAAAAATGTTTTTGTTTATGGTGAACAATATGAAAACAACTCAACTGAAAAAGGTGTTTGGAATGTGAACAACCTTAATTACAGCAGAAGAATTGGTCTTAACTAGGACATCTACTGGCCCACTGATCCCCAACCAGTGGCTCTGGTTTAACATTGGCAGCCGATCACTGGTGAAGTTTCTCTAGCGTTAATTTGTCAGCCCGAGCATTTCATAGCGAACATTCGCTAACGGACGTTTCTGCCAAGAGAAACTAGGTTAGTACTTACACGTAGGTCAATTTGAATGGGGCTGGTACATATAGGTCGTATATACGTTGGGGAAATTGCTTGAAGTGGCCGGTTATTATTAAAAATGTTTAAGGAAACAAAATAAAGACTAAAGAGATCCTCTAGCGCCCTAGACATGAGCCCATCCTAAAACAAATCATTCCCCTCAAATAGTTAAAAGAAATGTTATAACAAAATTAAACAGGTATAACTTTTAAATACAATCCCACTTTAAAATATAAAAAAAACGCCAGGGTTTTTTTTTTGGATCATTTTATGACTTTTTGGCACACAGGATATGATGTCACTGACATAAGATCGAGGAAGCTGTAGCTTCATCTTATCAGTTTGCCGGGTCTAAGGTGGCAAAGGAAACTCTGGCGAACGTTATGGAAAATTCGCAATTTAGTGAATTTGTGGAGTAACGATTGTGAAAATTCTCCTGGCGAAAGCCACCTGTTCTGGAAAAAAATTCTGGCCTTCCTATATTTTTATGGTTTTTCCCTATAACATTGGCATCAAGAAATATTTTTACTGGCCAGGCCAGGTGGCAACCCTACCTGCAGATGGGTTTTCTGTCAAATTTTTCACCCTTCAGTAAATCTAGATTCCACTCCATCACTAGTACAATGAGTGCTATAGCTCTCTCTACACTAGCAGCAGGCTCGGACTGGCAATCTGAGGGGCTGCTAAAAGGTCCCATAGAAAGTCAGCATTTAGTGGGCTGGTGGGGGCTGTTTGGGCCTCTGTGTACCTGAAATGTCAGGGCCTATTTTAATTCTCAGTCCAGACCTGACTAGCAGAGCCGAATTTTCAATTTAAAAAACGGAAATTCGTCTCCTGAAGTTACAAGCGACAACTTTTTGCAGCTCTTGGTAAATGGCCGCTCACTGCCGCCTGAGACAAGGTTCTCACCTTTCCTCATGGCAGGAGAGGCCCTGCTTCTCTTAAAGGACCAATAACATCAAAAAAAAAAAAATTAAAAAAAATCATTAGTAGAAATAGAAAAAAAAACACCTAGACAAATGAAATTTTAAAATCGCAAAGCCTTTATTAAGAAATAACTTCCCGAAACTCTGCTTCTGCTCCTCTTCAGAAAAGGCGACAGGGCGACAATCCATAGTGCGCTGCTCAATTTCTCCTCCCTAGCTATCTCCTATAAGGAAGGCAGGGGGGATAAATCGAGTACCGAACGATAGATGCTTTCTGAAGAGGAGCGCAAGCGGAGTTTAATTCTTATTAAAAGTAAGCAATTTTAGCGTTTAATTTGTCTTGGTGGTTTTTATTCGATGTATACTAACAAAAAATTTTTAAAAAAAAATGTTGATGTCACCGGCCCTTTAAAGAAATATTACCAAGCATAAACGTATAAACACTGATAGTCTATTGGTGGATTGGGTTGTGGAAAACACACACATACCATTTTTATGTTTTCCCTATTGATTTATCTAATGGAAATATATTGAGTTGAATATATGATTGTTTTCCATTTACTTTGCTTCCTTAAACTTTTGTTTGTAGTTTAGCCTTGCCTAAAGCTGTCGTTATCTCTCGGGCAGGATGGCTACAAGCTTCCTTGTCACTTTCCGTAGGCCTCCTATTGTTCTATAATCCCATTACAAGAAGCTAGAAGACTGGCTGCTCAATGGTGAGCTCCACTGGAATTCACTCCTACTGCTCGGCCAAACGCCCGTTTGTTCCTACCTATCATGAGCTTCTGTCTCCTTTCCTTCCTAAACAAGTTGACTTTACTCATTAAGTAATGAGAATTTGTATGATTTTGTCAAAATATGTGTTTTTTTTTTAGGATCATCAGTTTTTAGATTAATCAAGCAACCCCTGACATTTGCTGTGACATTTATTGTCTTCTCGTTCTATTGAATACATTATTTGATCAAAAAGACAATCCCTTAAATTAACTTGTGGCAGATGTGGATTTTTTTTTTACATATAAAAGATTCATCAGTTCAATTAATGCTGTAATAACGTCTGATGGAGTTCTGCACATATCTTTATTAAGTCCTATCCCTGGTACAGGAGAAGAACAGCATCATCAGTACTAGGGAGAATATTAGAGAAGTGTCTCTCTCAAGACAATGACTTAACCAACAAGCACAGATCTTTAGGAAATTGGGGGTAGCCTTTATGTACAGTCACAGATGGTTGATGGAGTAAATTTGATTGGGGAGACTGTGCCCTGTGTTGGCTCTTTGTATTCTCACTGGCTCTGAGCTTTCCCCAGATTGTAAGGAAACCATGGAAGAGGTTTGCTCAAGGTTATGGGTCAGGATCCTCATGTATTGTACGAGACATTCCCAGATATTAGGGCCAAATTGGGTTGCCATTCATTAATAATGATCACAATAAGATTAACTCATTCTTGAAAATCTCATAAAATCCCCCTAAGTACGCTCCAATGGCTCTTTCCAAACCTCATCATTCAGTACTTTTGGGAGAGTTGGAAAGGGAGGAAAATTGGTTTCTTTGGGTTTAATGCTCCTTTTTAAAAGGCGGCGAAAGGGTTTTCATGCGTGATATGTCAAATGTTTAATATGGATTTTCTGAAGTCTGGGGGTCCTTAACTAATGATATCTATGGGGGGATATTAAGTATAGGAATTAGTTCTGTCCAGCTGGTGGAAGTTAAAGAATAGATTCTGGCTTGTTTGTAGCTTTAGAATGACAGGGGATTAGAGGATTGTAAAACAAGCCTGGGAGCTTTCATTGGTCTATATTACTTGTAATCCCTGGAGGTAATTTCACGCAATTTGCCTCTGATCCATGAAAGGGTCAAACTGAAGGAAAAAAATGAGAAAAAAAAAAAAAACTTCATTAACACTGATAATAAGGCGGACACAGCAACAAGCAGCCGCCATAGCCCCCAAAATAACGCCATTGGCGAACAAACAAGAACAAAAGAAAATACATTTATCTTTAAAGTTTTATATTACTGAAAGTCAAAATGCAGGCGTGTGGGAATCGCAGAGTGTCTCCAAGGGGGGGAGGATAAAAGCTGTCTAGTGGCCAGTGCAGGTTGCAATCAATACTTTCAACTTCATTTAGATTCATAGTAGAACAAGATTACATTCAATATATCACTTTACGATTGGAAAACAATCGAAAGAACATCAGCTCCCTGCGATGATTGCTTCTGATGGTGGAAGAGCCCGGGGAAGAAATAAAGATTAAAAATAAACGTTTTCTATTCTGGCAAGCGTCAGAACAATGATCGCCAAGTTTCAGGTTAATAGCTTTGCCTAGTAAGTGAAATCTATTGATTCGATCATATTAATAGAGTTTAGTATCTGAGCACTCTTGTCACGAGTAATGATCGCTGTTGCCTGCGTGTGGATAGGACTCTCATTTAGTTTTTTTTTAAAATCTGCTTTACAGATTCCAGTTTTACTAGGTGTCACGCAAGTTCTCCGCTAGTTTCATCGTATCACCTCAGTCCTTTAAATTATTATTGAAAGTCCGGCCTCTGGCGACTTAGACTGTCTGTGCTTCAATCCAAGACCATCAGACTCCCAAGAGCTCCAATGACTGATGCTAATTCTCATTAGGATGCCATTGTATGTGGCCTTTTGTATATTTTGGATTTTAGCACTAGCACTGATGGTTGATCTCTACCTTCTTTAACAAAAATTAGATTATTACTAGGGATGCACCGAATCCACTTTTTTTGGATTCAGCCGAACCCCCGAATCCTTCACGAAAGATTCGGCCGAATACCGAACCGAATCCGAACCCCTAATTTGCATATGCAAATTAGGGGTGGGAAGGGGAAAACATTTTTTACTTCCTTGTTTTCTGACAAAAAGTCACGCAATTTCCCTCCCGCCCCTAATTTGCATATGCAAATTAGGATTCTGATTCGGTTTGGCCAGGCAGAAGGATTCGTCCGAATCCTGGCCGAATCCCGAACCGAATCCTGGATTCGGTGCATCCCTAATTATTACCATGTTAGCATTTGATTAATTAACATGTTAACTAAGTCTTGGTTGATAAAAAGGCTAGTTTTACCAACTTTCACTGCTGTATGAGAACTTGAGGGCAAGTCAACTCCCAAAATAAAAATGTGCCTAATAAACAGCGGCGTATTTATATTAAGGCCTAGGATGGCACGGTTTTGGGGATGGCATATTTTTTAAGTTTTTAAATCCCTCCACCCGTCGCCACGGATTTCCATAGGAGGGCCCAAGGAATTGTATGGAAGTTACATCACACGAACGACGTGCTGATGTCACTTCCACCATGTGATGTAATGCGCACAGGGCACTGACGTCACTTCCGCCTACTGACGTTGCGAAAACGACGTGCTGACATCACATGCAGGACTTAAGGAGTATGTTTAGGTCCAATGCCTAGGGCAACACCGGACATAAATACAGCCCTGCTAATAACATAATTCTAAGCAACTTTCCAAAATACATTCATGACAAATTTTATGTTTTTTAAAGTTATTTGTAAAAACAATTGATATTGAAAGCAGCACTGGCTTAACTCCCAGTTGTTAATTTTTAAACAATGTTGCAAAAGTCTTGGTTCCCCGGCAAAGACAGGTCTGTTAATCAGCTGATTTATCTTTCATTGTATCAACAGTCTGAGCCACCAGGGCAGAGAATAGAAAGAGACAATTTAAAAACCATAGAGAATTTGTAATCCAGGATTCATCCAGGATTTGGCCTTTTTCAGCAGGATTTGGATTCAGCCAAATCCCTCTGCCCGGCCAAACCGAATCCAAATCCTAATTTGCATTTGCAAAAAATCACGAGATTTCCCTCCCGTCCCTAATTTGCATATGAAAATTAGGGACAGGAGGGAAATTACGTGACTTTTTGTCACAAAACAAGGGAGTAAAATTTTTTTCCCCTTCCCACCCCTAATTTGCATATGAAAATTATTATTCGGTTTGGTATTCAGACGAATCTTTTGCAAAGGATTTGGCCGAACCCAAAATAGTGGACTTGGTGCATCCCTAATTTGTATGCAGGTGTGGGATTCATTATCAGCAATCCTGTTATCCTGAATGATCCTGGTTATGGTTATGGGGAAGCCTTCTCCCATAGACTCAATTTTTGTGATTTCCCTTTTCGCTGCAATAAAAAAAAAGATATAATCAATTCTTATAATGCAAATAAATCTTATTGGGTTAAATGAATGTTTTAATGTTTTTTATAATACACTTATGGGCAGATTTATCAAGGGCCGAAGTAAAAATTTGAATTTTTGGATTTTATTTATGGCCAAAACTGTGAAATTCGACTAGGAAATCGTTAAAATTTGTGTTTTTTTAAAAATTCAGATTCGATTTTCGAGATTTATCATACTCTGGCCCTTTAAGAACTCAAATTAGACTATTCGCCACCTAAAACTTGCTGTTTTAGTCGATGAGAGACGTCTTGGGATCAATTTGGAGTTGTTTGCTGCCTTCCTGACATTCAAGGTTTTTTTTTTCGGAGAAAAAAACTCGAATCACGTTTTTAAAACTCGAATTCGGTTCGAGTTTTCAGGTCGATCCTATTCACCCGAGTTTGGAAAATTAGATTTTTTTTTTTTAAATAAATTTCGATTGGTCGAATATCGAGTTCATGGGAGTTTTTATCAACTCGAAATTCAACCCTTGATAAATCTTCTATGGCAAATGCAATTTTATTCATCTCACTTATTGTCGAGAAATTCTACCTACAACTTTCATTCGCAATAAATTAATCAAAATGTCTATGTGAACAAGGTAAAATGCCCAATATAAATTAATAGTAGGGCAAAACGAATGTCGACCCTGTTTTCTGAGTGAAGCAATACCATCTACTGGTCATTCTCTCTTTGTTGCTCTGTATAATGGTTCTCTCCTTCTTGCTCCCACTTACCTCTTGCCTTAGAGAACACAAGTAACACCAAAAATAGAAAAATGTTAAAGTGTATTTAATTATAGGAGGTACTTATATATGCAATCTGCTTTTGTTGCCATCTTTATTAGCATTTTCATCTTTAATGCAGGATACTGGGCAGCTTTCCAGAGGTTATTAAACGCTGAGGGAAATCACACAAGATTTTAGAGTAAATGGTCTATGGAGAAAGACTGGAAGTACCAAGGGAAATTGTCTAAAGAGTAAAGCTGCCCATTGACACACAGATCCTATCGAGGATTCGTCCGATTTTCGGACCGTGTGTGGAGAGTGCCGACATCTTTTGTCCGACGGACCCATTGCGCATCGTAATCGGATCGTTCAGATTACCCCCGATATAGCCATGCTCGTTAATGGCATATCGGGGAAAGATCCGCTCGTTTGGCGATGTCACCAAACGAACGGATCTTTGCGTCTATGGCCTCCTTGATAAACTCATAGGGGCGGAGGTATCAAGGGTCGAATTTCGAGGGGTGTAAATCCCTCGAAATTCGACTGGGGAATAGAATCGAATAGGGAATTCGGGTGAATTTACGCACTGGCGAATAGTCGAGCAAACGAATATTCGATCGAAGGATTTTCATTCGATCGAATGCCTTTTTATTCAATAAAAAACATAGGAAAAAAAGCCCATGGGACTTTCCCATAGGCTTTTAAAGCAATTCGGTAGGTTTAATCTGGCAAAGTAGGCAGTCGAATGATTTTTAAAAGAGACAGTACATTGACTATTGAATGGGCGAATAGTCGCAGCGTTTTTTCGCTATTCAAATCTTTCTACTCAGGCGAATTTACGCCAATTCGATAGTCGAGGAGCACAAAAAACTCCTCGAAATTCGAGTTTTTTTTCCCTCTATTCATTCACCCGAGCTTAGTGAATGTGCCCCAAAATGTTCAAAATATTAAATTAGTGGGGCTATAAGGGTGTGAGCATTTAATTCCAATAAACTATACTTACTCTTATTAATATATTAAAAGACCATATTTGTAATATAATTGCTCCTTTTACCAATTCTAGTTATTAGACATTTTCTTACATAGTTTTACTAATGGAGCCGGTTTCTACACTAACATTTCTTTGTTCCCTTTCATTGCATTTTGGCCAGTCTTTTATTCATATCCCTGCTTGGTTGGTCAGTGTGCTACACCCATAACATCGAGAAATTCAAAACTTTCATAAATTACTGAAATTAAAAAAAAGGAAAACCCAATGAATAAAGAGTAAAGACCACTTAATATGAATATGATGATCTACAATACATCCTACTATAGGTATGGGACCTGTTATCCAGAATGCTTGGGACCTGGGGTTTTCCGGATAAGGGGTCTTTCCGTTTTTTGGCTCTCCATACCTCAACATAATTCCTTGTGGGCCTCTCTCTGGACTCCTGGAGTGAGGTCAGTTGCACTGAACTAACTTATTCAGTGGCATCAATTCTTTTGCCTTATGCTGAAGACTCATTTTTGATTGTCCTAAACTGAGAACCTGGATATATGATTATCCTTATTGGTTTATGGTGGGAAAAGCCCAGGGAGAACTTGTAGAAGGCTGAGCTTTGCTTAGCTTGTTGATACATGGCCAACCCAAAAAGCATTTAGAATAAACTTCATCTGTTTTTGTTATTTTCTGTTATCCAGAATGCTCAGGAACTGGGGTTTTGTGGATAATGGGTCTTTCCGTAATATGGATCAAACCGTAAGTCTACTAGAAAATCATTTTAACAATAAATAAAGCTAATCGGTTGAATTTGCTTCCAATAAGGATTAATTAGATCTCAATTTGGATCAAGTACAAGCTACTGTTTTATTATTACATAGAAAAAGGGATTTTTGGATTATTTGGATAAAATTAAGTCTATGGGAGACAACCTTTCCCTTATTCAGAGCTATCTGGATAACGGGTTTCCGGGTAACAGATCCCATACTTGTAATATAAAAAGCCAATTGGCTTAGTCTGAGTAAGCAACTTCAGCTGCTACTGTGTGGGACATGGAAGAGGACAGAGAAGACCTTTAGAAGCCATTGCTGTAATTACATTGCCACTGTATTCTGAGTGTGTTTTCTTGCAGATTCCAGTTGGCTTTTAGCAGAGAAATTCATTTTTTGACTGATGGCATTGAAAGTGACAGTTATGTGGAATGGGTTCCACCAAGTGGGATTAATGTTGGGATGGGTTCTGCTATGTTACAACTTGGCTTGTGGGAATGATCACCCTTTGACCATGTTTGGATTTGAATTTCAGCTCTATTAAAGCACAGGACGGGTTAAGTTCAATAATGGGAAATTTTACAAAGGGCTCAATTAAAATCCCTTTACACAGAGTGTTTCTGTAATGGGAAGTAAACAGCCTCCGGTCATTTAGTCTCAGTACATATTAACTGTAGTCCATTTCCAGAAGGAACCTCAGAAAAGAGCTCACGCCATCAACAAGCTAATATTATACTGACCAAGGGTTGGTAATTCATATACATTATACCTGTGGCAGGCTTGATAGTGCTTTAATACTGAGTTTCATGTAATGACACAGGAATGTGAAACCTCTGCCCCCCCCCCCCCCCCAGCTCAGGCAATGTAACTGCATTCTGTAACTGGAATGCCAACGTGGAAATATACAGAGGTTAATCTGGACTAAAGTCACAAGCCAATGAGTTTAGTGAGTAGTAAACCCTCTGAGTGTTCTACTGAACTAGTTTTCAGTCCATTCTTTGCAATATCTTGGGTTTAGTGCTGGTATTTCCCTCCTTAAAGGACCAAATATACACCAATAAATATCTCCACAAATTACAAATGTGAGTAGGGCAGATTTATCAAGGGTCGAACTGAATTCGAGGGAATAATCAAAGTAAAAAAATTAGAAGTAATTTTTGGATACTTTGACCATCGAATAGGATACTACGACTTCGAATTTACTTCGATTCAAAGTAAAAATAGTTTGAATATTCGACCATTCGATAATCGAAGTACTGTCTCTTTAAAAAAAACCTTCGACTTCAATACTTCGCCAAATTAAATCTGCCGCAGGGCCGGAACTAGGGGTAGGCAGAGTAGGCACGTGCCTAGGGCGCAAAGCTGAGGAGGCGCCAGGCAGGTACCTGCTCTTTCTCCTACCCCATGTCCGGTCCTGTGTCTCCCTGGCTGCCACTGGTAATTTGCGTTTAAATGCGCACTGGCGCGTACTTTCGCGCATGTGCGATTGAGCACTAACAGCCGTTGCCATGCTCTGATCTGCCTAAGTGCTATGTTAGCCTACGGAGACCTTCTACAGCATTTTTTTACGTTTTTGAAGTCGAAGTAAAAATTGTTCGATCGTACAATAAAATCGTTCGATTCGAAGGATTTAATCGTTCGATTTCACTTCGATCGTTCGATGGCCAAATTCGATGAAAAAAAGTTCGAATGCGAAGTATTTTAATTCGATGGTCGAATTTCGAAGTATTTTTAACTTCGAAATTCGACCCTTGATAAATCTGCCCCTGAATGTGACTTTACTTAAGCTGGCCATAGATGCAAAGATCCGATCGTACGAATCATCGTACGATCGGACTTTCCCATCTCCCGACCCGCCACTAACCATTCAGATCAAAGTCTTACCAGTCAGATTAGTTAAAGAACAGATCAGCAATGTTCTGCCCCTGACAGCAATCGTACGATATCTATGTCCATCCAAAGCTACTGACAGTCTCCCACTGAAAATCGTACGATCGGCAATACACGCAGAGATATTATCGGCAGCCGACAGAAATTTTCTAACCTGTCCGATCGACCAAACGACTGATCTCCGCCGGACGAAAAATGTCATGACTCTCCAGACACGGTTCGAAAATCGTACGAATCCTCGATTCGTACGATCAGATCTTTGCGTCTATGGCCAGCTTTAGACAGTGTATTGAAATCTCTGCAAACGTTACCAGGGTTATCCACCCCCCCCCCCAAACTCATCAAGTTCCATTAAAAATAAACTGTTGCCTATGGGTGTGTGTTCATCTCATGGTGTTAACTTAGAGTGCAATCTCAATGGGGCGAGAAAGCACTGCTGGAAATATTCTGTGTGTAGTGATATAGAGTGAAACCTCGATTTTAAGTCCCCTGATTTTAAGTTTTTCTGCATTTTACATTTTTTATTTTTGGTCCCACCAAATTATAATGCATTTCAATGGGTGATTTTAAGTCACATTTTGCCGGATTTTCCATCCAAATTTTGTCCTGATGTTCCCAATAACTGCCTCTATGAATGTTATTATTTGTGAAATAAAGAGGTTTAGAATACTAAGCAGATGTATATTTTGCAATGGTTCTGCTGTAAATGGTCAATTCCAATGAGTCTGCCCCTTAAACAGTCCTGCACCAATCACTAATTGCTTTAGGTTGTGTATGTGACTGACAGAGAGACCTTGCACATGCCCCCCATAGTGTAACATTAACACTGCAGGGCAAAGACACACATGTAGATTCGGGGGGAGATTTAGTAGCCCAGCAGCAAATCGCCTCTTCTTCTAGAAACTAATTCCCCCGCACTGCCTTCCCATCATCCAGAATCTAAATCGCCGTTGGGATGGCGATTGGATCACTTTGTTTTCCAAAGTTGCCTCGCAAGGAAACTTCGGGCGACTTTAGCCTGAGGCATAGAGGCGGGGCAGTCAGTTAATTTCATTTTCCGTTCAGCAGTTCTGTAATTATATAGGCCACTGCAAATGAGAATTAGGTTCCCCATTCTGGTGCATACACAAAATTTTGGGGTGAAACACAATTATCTTAATAACAGTGTCAACAAAATGATTTGTGATTGCGTAAATCCAAGACTGTAGGAAACAAAATGTAAATAATAAATACAGTGTTACTAAAGTTTATTTTACTCAACTAACATAATAGAAAAGAATTTGTAATTATTTCTTAGGGTGACATTTCCCTGATTTGACACTTTCCTGGTCCCCTAAAAAAACGTATTTCTTTTCCCAGAACTGTATAAGCAATGGCAGTTCAATGAACACGGGATAGGGTTTGATTTTTTTTTTATTAAACATATTAAGGAAAGATTAAAAGAGATCTAAACCCACATTTGAGATTGGATTTTGTAGTTCCATATTATCCTGATCTTGCTCAGCCCTCTCCCTGGTGTCAGTGGTTCTGCACCTGCTCGCGGTTATCTGGGTCGCTGAAGGTTCTTTATTGGGCGTGCTCCATTGCTGATCAGCTTTCCGTGCTCATGCCTGGTGGTGTCTTCATAGAGAGTCGGTCAAAGACCCCATGAAATATGGCGCATCCTGGATGTTCATGGTTAGAGGAGCTCCTGTTCCTCCAAGCATTACATCAGCACTTTATATAAAGAGCATTGGTTCTGGCCAGTCCATGGAGATTTAAATACTCTTTAATAATAATAATAATAATAATAATATTCTATCAGACTATACTAATCCATACTATAGTGTTGCCATCAGCCTCCCCTCTCCTCCTTCCACCTTCGGCTCATATTACACTTAAAAAACTCTTGATTTGTTAAAACATAAAGATTTTTTTTTTTTTTTATTCCGAGTGGTGGGGGTCGATACTTTTTCCATGTGACATATTGGAAAAAGCGCTGACAATCAACAACATTACACAAGTACGGTAGCATCGCTTTGAAGGCCTGAGGAACCTCTAAAGTTAATAAGTTAAATAAAGGGCTTGTACATAAATATTTCTGCTAAGAACCTCGTGGTATCTACAACACAGGTATAACCCTACAGGTTGACAAACTTTTACAACACTACACCGAGTGCAATTCTTTTATAACATTTTTCAAATATACAAAGCTCTTTTTTTCCTTAATTATTATTATTATTATTTTTTTTTAATAACAATGTTATTTACAGGAGCAATGATCACAGTTTAGTGACTCAAACAGTCCATTAATCTGACAGTTTGTTTTCCCTTTGGTTTGGTATAAAAAAAACAAAAAAAAAACAACCTTGGTTGATGTTGGACAAAGAAATCAATACAAGAGCAAAAAAAGAAAAGATACTCTGATCTTGTAAGTGCACTGACTATCTTTTCAGGCTGGTTTGTGTCTGTATCCATTCATTCACTACGGAAGCCACGGCACATCCCAATCCAGGCTAGAGAGGGGGGTCTGAGGATTAGCATTGCGGTTAAGCATTGAGGGAAGGTCCCATGTGAATAAGAACCCTATGCATAACCAAAACAAGTATTTTTTATTTGTTTGTAAGGAATTTACTCCTGACTCTAAGCCAAGGCTATGCTGAGTAATATCTGCATAAAAGTTACACTCATTATTACTGCAAGGCATCCAGTGTCTGGACTGATCTTCGAGCAGGTCACCCAGGATCCAACAGTTACTGGTCCACATTTGATTTGCTTCTATTCCATTTGGTCTCAGTAGGGGTGTTGGAGGCCTTCTTCGGCTCAGCAAACCTCTTTCCCTGTGTTGTTCCCAGGGATGATATTGAGCTGTGTGAGCTGGGCCGCGTGCTCCTTCGCTTTTAGCCTGAGGGCGGCTATACTGGAGGCCCGTCTGTCGGCTGCGGCTGTGCCTGGGTCGGAGAGCCCACTCAATTGCACCGCACTTTCCACTGCAGGGCTGGGTTGTCTTAGGAGAGCTGCAGCGGTGGAAGCACTTGTTAAAGGAGCCATAGTGGAGAAAAGTCTGCAAAAAAAAAATAGACAATCAAAACTTAGCGCCCAGTTTTGGAAGCTGGTAACGAATATCATGGAGCAAAGAGCATTGTGGGCAAATAACATATTCTTGGTTCTGGTTTGTTCAGCTGTTTCCATGTGGTCAATTTTATGGGCTAAAGTGCATGTATATTATTTGCCCTAATGTTTCCATCTGCCTAGGGCCAATGCACTTGTTGTGACTTGACAGCGGCACAAGGTCCATTATGACTTCAACTGATACCTACAAACAGGCTTAAAGGGGACCTGTCACCCTAAGAAATAATTTCAAATTCTTTTCTATCAGTTAGTTGAGCAAAATAAACTTTACTTACACTGTATTTATTATTTACATTTTGTTTCCTTCTGTTTTGGAATTATACAATCACAGCAAGCAGGCAGCTGCCATTTTGTGGACACGGTTATTAAGGGAAATTGTGTATCACCCCAAAATCTTCTGTATGAACCAGAATGGGGGAGCTAATGTCCATGTGCAGTGTCCTACACAATTAGGGAGGAGGGAAGGGGGAATGTGAGGAAAGCAGTGACATGTAGGAAGTGCTGAATGGAAAGTGAAAGTAATTGACTGCCCCTCCTCTATGCCACGGGCATAGAGGCGGGGCAGGTAATATTTGATTGACAGTTTAGATATTTAAACACCTTTATAACAGGTATGGATGCTTTAATGAAAAAAAATTTTGGGGTTCCATATTTAATTTGGAAAGGACTTTCATTATGCAGTTTTTTTATGTGTAGGTGACAGGTCCACTTTAAGTCCTGGGCCTGCCTAGTATAGATTGCATCTAGGGGCACAACAAAAGTTTATGGCGGCTTTTAGTGGAGCCAATTATGCTGGGAAATACATAAGTAAATTATGTCTGTGGCCTTGGATACACCAAGAACCCTATAAATCCCTCTAAATCCCTATATAACCTGCTCTTTCATTGTAGGGTAAGTAATGAAACTTTTAGTAAGTAATGAAACTTTTAGTAAGTTATAGGATTCTAAGCAGCTTTTCAATTGGTTTTCTTTATTTCTTATTTTAATAGTTCTTGTTTTCCTGACTCTTGACATCTTTAAAATGGGGGTCACTGACCCCATCTAAAACAAATGCCCTGTGAGGCTACAAATGTATTGTTCTATTTCTATTCAGGCCTCTCCTATTCATATTCCAGTCTCTTATTCAAATTAAGGCTTGGTTGCTAGAGGAATTTGGACCCTAGCAACAAGATTGCTGAAATTGCAAACTGGAGAGCTGCTGAATAAAAAGCTAAATAACTCAAAAACTACACATAATACAAAAAATGAAAACCAATTGTTATTGTCTCAGAAAATCTCTCTCTACATCACACTAAAAGTTTACTCAAAGGTGAACAACCGCTTTAAACTCTGAAGATGCCTTTGTGAAAGTGAGCAATATGGCAGCGCCCTCTCCCATATATAGTTAAGTGAGGAAACTGGAAGAAAATGTGTAATTTGCCTTTAACAGAGGTATGATATCTATTGAAACCCATTATCCAGAATGCTATGAAAATACCATCTATTGTATATCCATGTTGATGGCCAGTCAGTCAAATGTGTTTGATGTCCTTTAGTAGATTAAGGCACGGTGTTCCAAAGCTTTAAAACAGGGGTCCCCAGCCTTTTTACTGATGAGCCACATTTAAATGTAAAAAGGAGTTGGAGAGCAACACAAACTTGAAAAAGTCCACGGAGATGTCAAATAAAAGCTGTGATTGGCTGTTTGGTAGCCCTCAATATGGACTGGCAGCCTACAGGAGGTTCTGTCTGGCAGAACACCTGGTTTTTATACAACCAAAACTTGCCTCCAAGCCTGGAATTCAAAAATAAGCAGCTGCTTTGAGGCCACTGGGAGCAACATCCAAGGGGGTTGGAGAGTAACATGTTGCTCATGAGCTACTGGTTGGGGACCACTGCCTTAAAAGAACCCCAAACATGGCAGATAAGAGATGCCATACCTCTACTGGGAATCAGTCAGCTAGTGACATTTGTATCTCCATATTTTGTGTGACTAAACCCTCCCACCTGATATTGCCAAGTGTTGCCCTCCCTTCATCTTATATAACTTAATGGGAGTGTCTATCTATCTATCTATTAATCATCTATCTATTATCTATAATCTATCTATATATCTATCCCTCTATCTATCAATCATCTATCATCTATCTATCAATCATCTATATATCTATCAATCATCTCTATTTTTCTATCATCTATCAATCATCTATATATCTATCTATCATCTATCTATCAATCATCTATGTATCATCTATCTATCAATCATCTATATATCTATCATCTATCTATCAATCATCTATCTATTATCTATCAATCATCTATATATCTATCATCTATCAATCATCTATCTATCATCTATCAATCATTAATATATCTATCAATCATCTATCTATCATCTATTAATCATCTATCTATCTATCATCTATTAATCATCTATCTATCATCTATGTATGATCTATGTATCATCTATGTATCATCTATCTATCATCTATCTATCTGTGTATATATCTATACAGGTTGACCTGTTTTTCCAATATTTATTTAAATTGTATATTAATTAGGGCCTTGTGGGGCCCCTATATCTCCTGGGCCCCCTGCAGCCGCAGGGTCTGCTTCCTCTGTAGTTACAACCCTGTATAGATAGAGGAACAAGCTGATGGGCGCAGCTTTTTATTCTTATCTAATTGAGAGTAATTAAGACAATAATTAGCTGGTTGAAAAGAATCAGCCTCATATACAATGTGTATATAAGATAAAGTGCAAGTGGCCACCGTGCTAAACGCAAGGAGCCTGTGAGCCTGATGAAGAAGCTGATTGTAGTTGACTGATTGCTGATCAGAGCAATAGCAATGCACAGAGATCCCCACTCCTACTCTGAATACATTTCACCTGAGTGCCACTGTCTCCATAATCTCTTTATTGCCTGACTCTGCCATTTTGCTCTTCCCACCGATGTTGGTGTTTAACTGTTTCTCAGCACTGATGGCCTTTTGTGGCGGAATGTAACATTTAGATTGTCCTTTTCCCAGCAGCTTAATGTCAGCAATCCATCAGCCAGCCAGCATCCCAGCACACTGACACAACAGTAATAGCGCCTTCCTAAGGAGGTGTCACAGCTCTTCCCTCAGAAGTCACCAAAATACAGGTGACAGGCCTAACAGCCACACGGAGATCTGTAGCCTCTGTATTAGCCACAGTGATGATTAGGGGTCTCCGCACTGAGATATTGGAAGATGCAAGTCTGAGAATACTGAGAAGGGAAAGTGTATTTTAGTGCAGGCTAATCTGTGACACTGACCATTACAGACTGGGGTATTAGTGAGACTCCTGGCTGGGCTGTGTTTGTTATGGAGAGTTTATAGTCCATACCATCCACCCCTGTGTCTTTGCGTAGGGATGCACCAAATACACTATTTGGGATTCGGCCGAATCCCTGAAACCTTCTTGAAAGATTCGGCCGAATACCAAACCGAATGCAAATCCTAATTTGGATATGCGGGAAAGGAAAAGGTAGAAACGTTTTATTTTACTTCCTTGTTTTGTGACATATGCAAATTAGGATTCGGATATGGTTCGGGCAGATACAAGGATTCGCCTGAATCTGAATCCTGCTGAAAAAGGCCTAATCCCGGCTGAATCCCGAACCGAATCCTGGATATGTACATCCCTAATTCTAAGTATCTCTATTACTTCTAATGAGGTGGTTTTCAATGGATGAGATTAACCTGACAGACACCTCCATTTCTTTCCCAAGTATGCAACATCTATATTAACCATAAAGACACAAATGTCTTTACTTCCCCCCCCCCTTTTGAATGTGTATGAAATTGTATTGTTGACCTTTATTATAACTGCAAAGTGTATTGATTAAGTTACTTAACGTTTAGGAACGTTGTTAATTAACTCCGATATATTCTGAGGGTTTAGTGTCCCTTGAAATCGTTCCTTTTCTTTGCTCTTGCTCTGCGTTCATGGAAATATTCCCGTCCCTGTGACCTCCCCAGATGTTTGTTGTGTTTCTTTGCAAGTAATTAGTTTGTAATACTTTGCAATGAATTGTGTCGCTCCTTTACTAATTGGGGGTGGGTGTTTGTTGGTCATCAGGGATTCAATAAAACATGTTATTTGAAATCCTATTTAAGGAACAAGAAATATGAGCTAAGCAGATGTTTTTTTTCCATCGTTCCTCTGGAGTTAATTGGGGATTTTATCATGAAACTATTATTTATCACTGGTATATTTCACCTCAGCCATATATTTTATGCTTTGCTCCAGCTCCTTTTCTGCTGTGCCATTGTTTTATCTCATGCAGTAAATCACACATTCAGTTCTGCCAGGAACATTCTATCCAGACAGTTTTCTAAACATATTCCATATTTTTCTTACAAGGGAAACTTCCCCATATACTTTGGACACTGGACAACGTCAGGCAGAGATGTTTGTGCTACTGAGTCTGCCCAACGGCTCTTTGTTAGGTACAGCAGCCATAACCCACTGTGCTAGTGCCCCCATAATCCTGTGCCAGGGCAAAGCAAATAATAGCCATTTATATGCCCTAATTGTTTTTATAGAAAAAAAATGGACAGAGAGAGAGAGATACAAAGAGAGGAAGAAAGAAAGAAGTTAGAATGGAGAAAAGAAGGGAGAGAGAGAGAGAGAAAATAGTATGACTAGGAAAGGAAGAAATAGAAAAATAAGGAAATAAAGATAACAGTATACAAGTTGATAAAAAATAAAGAGATAATAGTATACAAACTGATAGAAAGAGAGAAAGAAAGAATGAATGAAAAATAATAGTATACAGAATGATAGAAAGAGGAAAGAAAGAGATAATAGTATACAAAATGATAGAAAGACAAAAGAAACAGGTAAAGATAATGATATACTGTACAAAGTTATAGAAAGAAGAAAGAAAGGAAAGAAAGAAAGAAAAAGAGAGATAGTATACAAAAAAGACAAAAAGAAAAAGAAAGAAAGATAGTATACAGAATTATAGAAAGAAAGAAAGAAAGAGAAAGAAAGAAAGAAAGAAAGAAAGAAAGAGAAAGAAAGAGAAAAAATAAATCGATAAATAGTTAGATGATAGTAGATAGGTATAAGAAAGAAAGAAAGAAAAGGATAATAGTATACAGAATGATGAAAGAAAGAAAATAGTAAACAATTAAGAAAGAAAGAATGAAAGAACGATGATAGTATACAGAATGATAGTAACAAGAAAGAAAGAAAGAGAAAAAGAAAGAAAGAAAGATAATAGTATACAGAATGATGAACGAAAGAAAATAGTAAACAGAATGAAGAAAGAAAGAATGAAAGAAATATAATAGTATACAGAATGGTAGTAAGAAAGAAAGAAAGAAAGAAAGAAAGAAAGAAAGAAAGAAAGAAAGAAAGAAAGAAAGAAAGAAAGAAAGAAAGAAAATGTTACTAGATTACTACATAGCAATTTCAGGCTTAGAAGTGACCAAGTGAATAGAGTTGAGAGCTTTGCTGCTGTCAGTGATTCTGCCATAGTAAGTGACTGGCACAATGTAACCAAACAGTTTAGTCATGAAACACAGATTGGCCATAGGGAGGCACAGACCGGCACTCAGCACAGACAGGTGAGAAGATGAGAGCGGTGGTGCGTTACCTGCCGAAGGCCGGGCTGATGAAGGCTGGATGCCGAAACACTGCTGCTCCGAGGAACGTGCTGAGTCCAAGCGGAGATCCCCCGGGAGGCAGAGCCGCAGAGCCGGGCGGAGGATGAGGCAGACTGGGGAAGGCAGCGGCGGCCGCGGCGGCTGCAGCAGTCCAGGCGGAGTCCAGTGCAGGATGGTGAGGTGGGAAGGGGCTGGCGTCCAGGTAGGGGCCCAGGGGGTGACCGGCCGACAAGGGCCCGGGGAAAGGGAGGCCCGACGTGTGTGTCTGAGCTCCTGCCTTTTCCCTCTTTCTCCACTTCGCCCTGCGATTCTGGAACCAAACCTAGAAATCGCACAAAGTAGCAACATGAGTATGTTAAAATGTATTATATTATTATATTATGCCAGCAACAGCAGCGACATATATCTATACACACACACACATATACACATATATCCATTCTACAAAGAAAAAATAAATCAAACTTAAATGTTTGTTTAAATGGAACTTGAATTCTTTACATTCTTAAATTCCTTTCCCTATTTTGGAGCTTTTCTGGATAATGGGTTACTAGAAAACAGATTCCCCCCCCCCCCAAATACAGTGGTATAAAATATGTATTTGTATGAATTCGTTGTGCTGTCGGTGTAAGACAGGAGAGAGAGGAGTGATATTAATTCATATTATATTAATTAACAAATAAATAAATATTAAATCTGTTGGTGTTGCTGTTTAATTGGGCAGGATCACTGTGTTCTTGCAGGGACAACCTCCATTATAAAAAAAAAAGGATTTAATTCATTTATTTCTGAGTTTTTCTGCGATATCTGCTGTGTCTGTCCTGCAGAAATAACGACATTACGTTTTATAAACTCGATCGGTATCGTATTCATCAAACGAATTAACACGATCAATTCGATCCCCTTGTTTATGGCTGGATTTTTGGGAAACCGTTATATAAATGTTTAGTTAGACTGTTAGCAAGTCCAATAGGAGGTTTATTTTGTGTATTTATGTCAATTATCACTCAATGGCAAATAATCGTTTAAAATAAATGAAGCTGTAAATCTGTCGCTCATTTATTATTTTCTGCACCTGCTCATTGTTACGAATAAATAACATTCGCTTAGTAGTTAGTAGCACTTTGTTTTTTATATACAAACAGACTACACTGAGTCAGTAAAACTCAGACACAACAGACAAAAATGTCATATTAAATCCCTGTCTATTTAATCGCACCACCTGAATCTGCTGATGAGCCGGGACATTCCACTGTCGCTCTGTGTAAAAGCTGCACAAATAAATCGCCCTGTCTGTCCTGCTGCTTCTGCTGCACAATCTCCATCTGCTTCAACATTACCACGTGGTATTTAACAACCATAAATGCCAATTACATTGCATATTAAATACAGAGCTTTTTATTTTCTTTTAAAATATAAAATAAACACTGCTTGTATTTAAAATCTGGGCGGAGTGGAGGGGGGAACCATTGGGTGTTTAGTTAATTCAAGCTGGACAGAAACTCTTTTATGACTCACAAGCGATTTGTATTATCCGCGCAAGAGTCCGTGCAATGAATCCGAGTTAGCGCCATGGATAGCGCGCAGCAGCTCTTTCACGTCCTCCCCAAATTTACCTCTTTAACTTTCCCACGAATTCCCCCATCTCAAAAAAAAAAAAAAGAAAAAATACTGATTTGCTGTCACATCCCTGTTTGACAATGGAGAAATGTGTCAACAAGAGGAGGGAGAGCTGTCAGCTTAGCGCCTGTAATGCAAGAAGCTGTTGTGTATTAAATGAGCCATATGGAATTTATTATCCTTTATCAGCCCTTCATTGTAACTGTAAAGTGATTTGCTCAGCTCCCAGGCCAGGGGACATCTGTTTTGTGTTGCCAATCAGGGCAATGCCAGTGTTTATCATGAGATGTGGCTAATGCACTCGGGTATGGCCAGCAAACACCTCTAATAGCTTTGCACTCACTCCCAGCCCCGGCTATTAGATCAGTGCAGGCTTATTGCTATCAAAAAAGCTGACAAATCAAACAGCATTAGCCATGAAATCAACCTGTTTGTTCTAACGCTAAGTGCGCTTTTATGGAGACTTGAGCGCAGCCAAATGGAACTTGTTTATTCCAACAGCAGAAAGAGAAATAGAGAAAGAATCTCCAACCTTAGCAGCTATGGACACTGCTTTCAACTCCAGGGATCCCTCCCCAGTAGCCTTCAAACTTGCGCCTTTCCTTTAGCAACGGCGCAATGTAATAATTGCCCCGTTATTTGATTCATTAATTCCCTGGAATCCGGGGAGATTGATTTTTGTTTTCAGATCAGTATTTAGTCAGCACTGACATTGGGAGATCTATAAATAGGCACCAAGTGGCCCATATATTTATTATTGGAACAGCTGAGGCAATGAAAGAGAAAATAAAAAAGGAAGGAAGGAAAGAAAGAAAGAAAGAAACAAAGAAAGAAAAAGAACAATAGTAAGGGGAAAGAAAGAAAGAAAGAAAGAAAGAAAGAAAGAAAGAAAGAAAGAAAGAAAGAAAGAAAGAAAGAAATATACCGAATCATAGAAATAAGAAAAAAGGAAAGAAAAGAAAGAAAAGGAAAAAGAAAGAAAGACAGAAAGAAAGAAAGAAAGAATAGTAAGGGGAAAGAAAGAAAGAAAGAAAGAAAGAAAGAAAGAAAGAAAGAAAGAAAGAAAGAAAGAAAGAGAAAAAGAAAGAAAGAAAGAAGTATACAGAATCATAGAAATAAGAAAAAATGAAAGAAAGAGAAAGAAAGAAAGAAAGAAAGAAAGAAAGAAAGAAAGAAAGAAAAAAAGAAAGAATATACAGAATGCTAGAAGAGAAAGAAAAATAAATGTACTAGAAAATAATTTACTAGATCACTACATAAGAAAAAGGAAGAAAGAAAGAGAACGAACGAAAGAAAGAAAGAACGAAAGAAGAGAGGCTGAGCATCAGGACGCCATGAGCAGCAGCAACTCACCTGTACTCTGGCTTCGGTCAGATCCAGGCGCATCGCTAGCTCCTCTCTAGAGAACAGAGACAAGAAATCCCATCAGATACCGAATATTCTACCCAAGCTGTCCTTGTAACCTGGGCCTGAGCTTGTATAGATGCAGCGCAGCGCAATACTCTTGTTAAATATAGAGATCAGCCTCCCTGTCACTAGACTTATACAAACAACTGCTGCTCACAATGATAGCTGTGACATGACACACTTACACACACTACAGTCACAGCCCTGCTCACTCACTCAGTGCTTCATATTTACCTACAATGGGGCTAAAAGTAAAATTATTTAAAAAAAAATATGTATATATATTTAGTTTCCGTTTTATGTTTTAATTTATAATTTACGGGAGCATCAATTTCAATAGAATCACACTCAGCTATATCCTAATCACCAATGTTTGGTCATTGATAGAATTGTTACAAGTTCTTAACGAGAATTACGGAGACGAGTTATATTTAATTCCCCTGTTGTCGCAGTGTCCCAAGGAAACGCAACCAATGAGTATTTACTAATTATTTTAATGAGAGAATAAAGGTTTTTTCTATCCTTCCAGTGGAATTGTTGTGCTGATGCCTTGAATACAATTGTGTGGCAGATCTTCGCTAGGTGTTCATTATTTTTATTAGTAGTAGTAGTACTGTTGTTATTATTATTGTTATAATTATTAGCATTATTCATATTATTACTAGTAGTAGTAACAGTACTATTAGTATTATTATTATTATTAGCATTATTCATATTATTACTACTAGTAGTAACAGTAGTATTAGTATTATTATTATTATTATATCCAGTTAATTTCGGGATTGTAACCAATGTAATAATATTCGGAGCAATTCTTGACAATGTATAATTCTCCGGAATAAATCGGAATAATTTAGTAAATGATTCAGTTTATCATCATTATATATATATATATATTTGTGTATATAAGAAAATCATAAAGTGTCGTTTTCTAGAGTATTTGGATACTATGAATATTAAATTATATATATGATACCAGGTCTCTACCAGTCATTTTCTGCTCCATCTGTCCCCATCCAAGATGATCAGCAAGAATACGTCCTCTTTGGGGTCCGGCCTCAAGATAAAACCCAATGACCCGGGGGCACAGGCAGGAGTAGAGAGGGGTAGAGACAGGACTTGGATTTTGTTTTGAGGAGTAAGAGGCATGACTTGGATTTTGTTTTGAGGAGTAAGAGGCATGACTTGGATTTTGTTTTGAGGAGTAAGAGGCATGACTTGGATTTTGTTTTGAGGAGTAAGAGGCATGAATTGGATTTTGTTTTCAGTGCAAGAACCTCTTTAATTCTGCACCATGAAATATTTTTCTTAGTAGACTGATGTTGAATTCCCATTTGCCGTGGATGGTTGGGCTGCTGGACCCCTGATCATTATTATTATTATTAGCACCTAAGCTGCGACTAATTCACTTAGGAGACTGCAACAACCCCCAACCCCAACAGCCCCCTCGCTATTGTACCTGGTGAAGACATCAGGGTAGTGGGTTTTCTGGAAGGCCCTCTCCAGCTCCTCCAGTTGGTAACTGGTAAAGGTGGTGCGGTACCTCCTCTGCTTGCGCTTTAACATTCCCTCCTCGGAGTCGCTGCCGGCAGACAGACACACACTCTCCTCTCCGTCTTTACCGTCAGCATCTGAAGAGTGCAGCATCAGCTCCTCCTTAGGCGACAGCTCCGCGTCTGTTCCGCACCCGGGAAGTGTCTGCTGCTGCTGGAAGTGCGGGAGCTGCTGATCTATTAGATGTCCCCTGTTGGGGTTGCTGGAGTTATGTTGTTTGACTGATTCCTCTTCTTCTTCCTCCTCTTCCTCGTCCTCCTCATCGTCATCTTCTTCATCCCTGGGACTCTGAGAAAGGGCCCCGAGTCTGTCCTGTAAAGAATTGCAGGCGGTGGTTGTGGAGCTATTTTGCATCTGCGACTGTTGCAGGAGACTCTCCGGACTGGGCTCCTCTCGCAGCAGCAGGGGGGCGCTGTTCTCTCTGTACGACTTGCTGCGACTGATGCTGACCTGTGGGGCCTGGCTGATCTTTAGGCTGTGACTGTCCCAAGTATTTTCCCCTGCTGCTCCCCCCAAAAGTAAAATGCGATCAGTCTTTTCTGAACGAGGCACCCCAGATCTGTTATCAGCAACCGACTGCAGCTGTATCCTGCCACCGACCCCCACAGGACCGTACAGTCTCCTCAGTTTGGGGGGCAGGTGCAAATCCCCTTCAAATGGAGCATTGCCCTTAGGGGACCCTACATTTGGGAGACACAATGAATGGAAAAACAATTAAATCATTCAATGAAGGTGCTACACACACAACTTTACTTATAATAAAGCAGAAATCTAATCAGCAGGAATTGGGCCAATAGAATAAAAACAGTCCATTTTTTTGTGCAGTTGTTTCCCCTGCCATTGCTAATGCTTCTTCCTGACGCTGATTCAGCACATAAAGCAGCTTTGATGGGTGGAGGGTTCTGCCTGCTAATTGGATGCCTTTGGAAACTGTCTAATTATTGTCAACAAGGAATTCCAACACATGTTCCAAGTAGATTTTAACTCCAGGCCCGTCTGAGAAGGGGGGATCCAGTTACAGGCACATTGCGCTTAAATATCACTTTGCTGCGCCTGGACTGCGCCATTAAATGGGCAGCGGGCACAAGGCATACTGGGAAACATCTTCTTATGGATTTACTACAAATAGTAGCCTGGATTTTTTTTTTTAAAAAAAAAAATCCAGATTTTACAATTATTTTGTGAAATCATCGAATTTTCCTTGTGCAGTAAAAATCAATGAAAATTCCCAGACACACAGACACTGACATATCATGAATGTCATTCGTATAAAATAGCAATAAATCGAATAAATAAAAGCCTTACGTGTTACAGGTTGGAATGGCAAAAACACTGATTTATTTTATTATCCAGTAAAGGCGAATTATATTGCCCCGCTGCCTATACGAGGGATCTAATCGAAACTATTGAAAAGATTCGCTTAAAATATATTTTAAAGAATTGATTTCACCGTGTCCTAAGATGTAATAAAGGTTGCACCAAATATCTGGGGTGATTCGTATATAAATATAAATGGATACATTATTATCATTCCTCTGAATTTGCTCAAATGATTCCCCAGTGTTGCAGAAGGAACCATGTGGCTTAGGAATTCTCAGGGAAATGCTGCTTCCCTGGCGCCACTTGGCGCTAAGTTTGCGCCTAGTGATACATAAGAGCAGCTGCGGGTTTCTGGGGGAAGAAAATTGCAGGGAGTGAGGGGAATAGGTGCCAGGCCTGTTTGAGCTGCTCTATAGCCAAGCCAGGAATTTGGGCGCAAGTGCAAATTGAGCGCTTTTTACCTTCCAAAGTTTTGTCCGGATCCAGCCGATGTGCCAGGGAAGGAATGCTGTGGGCGCTCAGCAGTCTCATCTTACAGGGACTCCTCCTGCCCAGGATACTGTCTATACAGTAAGAAGAGAGCAGGGTGGGGGATTTACTTTTACATTCCGGCCTCTCAGAAGTTTCCTGTTGGTAGTGGCTGCTCATGGCGGTGTCTCTAGGCTCAATGCTGAGCTCCGGGCTGGCTCAATGGGACGAGGAGGGTGTGAGGATCCCAGTACATCAGTGCCCGTCTCTCCCCTCTTCTTGCTCAGGGCACCAGTAAGTGGCTGAGTGATGGGCACAGCTCCTGAGCTTCTCTCTTCCACGTGTTCCACACAGCGAGCTACTGGATTGGCTGCGAGGGGCTCCGCTACTCTTAATGCACCGAGTGGCCAATGGCTGCCTGCAAAGCCTGTTCTGGATCGGCTCATTTGCATGGATTCCGGGGAGAGTCGTTACTATTGTGAGGCGAACGAGCTGCTAAACGCCAATTACTTGTCACTTCACTCCATAATGACATGAGTTGTATTACTACTCTCAGTGTTT
Source organism: Xenopus petersii (assembly GCA_038501925.1). NCBI lineage: Eukaryota > Metazoa > Chordata > Amphibia > Anura > Pipidae > Xenopus > Xenopus petersii. The sequence continues at coordinate 31,204,558 of CM076675.1, read as the reverse complement.
CTTCCACCTCCCCCCATAAACAGCAATGAACTCGCCTCTATCACTGGGGCCCGCGCTCTACTCCAGCCACGGGCTCTATGGCTTTAAATGATTCTCACATTGGAAATCAATTCCACTTGCTGCTGCTGCAGAACCTCCTCTTCTCTAACACTTCACTCTCATCTCTGATTCTTATTCCAGCCATTCCATACAACTCTCTATTGATTATTATTATCCCTCTATCTAATAAACTAGATCAACCTACTGATATATGATCTACTGATACACACTTGTGCTACTGTCTGTGCAAAGACTCCAAAAATTGATGTTAAAATAGAAAAAAATATTTTTTAATTAAATTTGGATTATTATATACAGTATATACACATTGCATATCAATATCTACCTACAGTATATACGTATTTATGTATTCAATTTTACTATCTATCTATCTATCTATCTATCTATCTATCTATCTATCTATCTATCTATCTATCTATCATCTGTCTGTCTATTTGTCTATCTATTACCTATCTATTGTCATTTATATATTTGATATTTGAGTAGATCTGATCACACACAGGAAAGATCAGTACAGAACAGATTTGTGTCTGTCAGAAATCCCCAACTTCCCTGCCCTTAATCGCCTGCGACAACTAGAGCAGAAGTGACAAGTCGCTGCTGGCATCGCTTTCAGTCGCAAGTTATCATATAAGGATTAATGTCTGGGACTGTAAGGCACCTGTATGATACTGTCAGGCTAGTGACTCCCAGTGACTCCCAGGCACCCGCTCCAATTGCTTTCCGGGGCCTGTCCTGAAGTGTAAGCTCTTTGGCCAAGGGATCCTTCCACCACATATATTATATTCTACCCAGTCCCCCGGGTTCTGTCAATAGAAAGCCCAATAGTCAGGGAATTTCAGGATATCCGTTGTGATTATGTGGGATACAGCCAGACACTTTCATTCTAATTTATTCTTGATTAATAGAAACAATGACACGTAAAATACATGAAGTTTGCTCCAGGGATTTCCTTGCAATAAAATAAAGGGCAAGTAATATACACAGTATAAGAAATACAGGGGAAGGCAGATTAGTGTTGGGCAGGCAGGGCTGGACTGAGAACTAAAATAGGCCCTGGCATTTCAGGCACACAGAGGCCCAATCAGCCCATGCAGAGGCCCAAACAGCCCCCACCAGCCCACTAAATAATGACTTTCTATGGGACCTTTTAGCAGCCCCTCTGGCATTTGTCAGAACCCACAGATTGCCAGTCCGGGCCTGTGGGCAGGTATAATGAGGCATCTTTCAGTGACCCCCGCGTGCTAATTTGCGGTGCCAGGGGTCACAGTCCAGCCCAGACACAATGTATAAATGTATTAACCAATTGAGTTCTGTCAGTGCAGCTGCCCGGCTGCCACAGAGA